>CAMXCT020004735.1:0-58812 GCA_947184155.2 Cladocopium goreaui
GGCCTCCCCAGTTCAAGAGTCCTGCCGCGGATGCTGTTTGTGTAAGTAGCTTCACGCTTGACATTCTGCGCCCATAGCAGCCTGCAAAATTTCAGCACATCGGACAAAATGAAGGGACCAAAAACGGGCCCGCCAGGAGGGACCACTTTCGATCCTAAGAGGGTCCACTTTTGGGTCCCTTCTGAAATATATTTGCTTAGCGCAAGGGTCCAAAACTGGGCCCTCAGCATTCTGAATCTGGTGCCTCCATGGGGGCTTGTTTGACGCCCCATTCAAATACTCTCTTGAGGCGCGTTGTTGGAAGCAGGCCACAAACATCAGCGTCACACATCATAGCAACTACGAGTTGGCAACCAGGGTCGAACAGTTCAAGATTCCTGCCACGGATGCTGTTTGTGTTAAAGTAGCTTCAAGCTTGACATTTTGCGCACATAGCAGCTTGCAAAGCTTCAGCACATCTGACAAAATGAAGGGACCAAAAACAGGCCCGCCAGGAGGGACCACTTTCGATCCTAAGAGGGTCCACTTTTGGGTCCCTTCTGAAATATATTTGCTTAGCGCAAGGGTCCAAAACTGGGCCCTCAGCATTCTGAATCTGGTGCCTCCATGGGGGCTTGTTTGACGCCCCATTCAAATACTCTCTTGAGGCGCGTTGTTGGAAGCAGGCCACAAACATCAGCGTCACACATCATAGCAACTACGAGTTGGCAACCAGGGTCGAACATGGGAGGCCCCCACCGTGTCTCCAAAAAGTCTGCTGATTTGAGGTGCTAAAAACGAACCCTCTGGACGTGGCGAGGTGCTGCTCCTAAAGTGACAGAAAGATCAGAAAATGTGGAGACACTTTCCCTGTACATTGCCAAATTTTGAAGGGTGCAAAGGTGCAACTTTTTCAGGGTAGGAAACAGAACTTATATAGTTTCTTATTCACACTTCCGAAAGTTGCACCTTTGCACCCTGGTTTTTCTCTATCTATTTTTTAGGCGCAAAAAAATAACAGAAATTGACCGCGCTGTTTTTCCATCCGAAGTGGTTAGACTGGAACCTTATCTGCCACAATTTCTCAAATTTGGGCACGTTCCCCTGCACCCCTCCAAACAATGATTGAGAAAAATAAGATAATGATTCTTTGCAGCATCTGCACTTTGATCTTTGTTTCGGGGGGGAAGGGGGGATGCCGGGCCTGTCACATGCACTTGTGCCAGCTCAGGAGTCCAAGAGGTGGTCGTTTGGACGGCTTTTACTTCTGCCTGTCATTCAGAAGGGTCTATTTTTGGGCCCGAAAAAGTCAAGAAAAATTAGACACGCAAATACGGGCCTCCCCAGTTCAAGATTCCTGCCACGGATGCTGTTTGTGTTAAAGTAGCTTCAAGCTTGACATTTTGCGCACATAGCAGCTTGCAAAGCTTCAGTACATCTGACAAAATGAAGGGACCAAAAACAGGCCCGCCAGGAGGGACCACTTTCGATCCTAAGAGGGTCCACTTTTGGGTCCCTTCTGAAATATATTTGCTTAGCGCAAGGGTCCAAAACTGGGCCCTCAGCATTCTGAATCTGGTGCCTCCATGGGGGCTTGTTTGACGCCCCATTCAATTTTTTTTTTTCTCTAGCATGGCCGATGTCGCACAAGGCTCGGTCCTAAAGGAAAGAGAAGCGAAACAAAAATTAGGAGATGTACATGACACTGTGGCCATGTACGATGCAGCAGTCCACAAATGAAACAATCAAAGAAACAGAGGCGCCACACAAGACGACCCGCAAATCCCCCAGCCAGATTTGCGTTTCGTCAGAAAGCAAACCACACAAAGCAAACAAAAAACAGGGCAGGGCCCAAAAAAAACACCCACAAACAAAAAAGGTGGATAAGCTGCAATTGCAGCGGGAATCGCCTGAGACCCACTGCAGAAAACTACGCTACGTGACATAAAAGCAAACGAATTCAAATAAAGCTGTGTTGAGTAGGTGACAAGACGTATCACGTCTAAAAACATGCAAAACAAACAAATTCTCACTACAATCCACCGCCTATTTCACCCTCTCAGAATCCTCTCAGAAGTGCTTCTCCAGAGTCTTGTCATCTACAGATGCTTCTAAGTAGTCGATTGCTAAGGTGTAGCCCATCAAATGTCTGTCGCGGCCAATGGCAGTAGACCGTTCCTCCCACTGGGAGGAACGGGCAAAGTAGTCAGTCGCCGGACATGGCAAAAAAGTCCATGCCAGCGAGTAAAAAACATGCATCATATCAAGAGTCTGCATCAGGAGCGACGCAGTGATGACTCCCAACGATAGTCACGTAGGCCAGGATAGAAGTGCTGAGAGCGCGTGACTCCCCAAAAATACAAATGTAGTAGATAGTGCAGCACTACCGAATCCAGGGACAGTACCACATCTTCACCGATCTGTTCAGGCAATCCTGAGTGTCATCGTCTCAGTAAGACCTGCAGTGCATTGTGTGAGAGAAGGACTATAAGGATTCATGCCATCGCCAGTACGAGCATCATCACTCACCCCTTGAGTCGAGACAGCATTCATACCAATGGCGACAGCGCTGCATGTGCCATGTGAGCAGCCTTTGCTGCACGGGGGCGCCCCAGATTGTCCCACAGAGAGCAGACCTGGAACACCAGAAATGCTCGCTGCAGTGCAACCCAGTCCATGGCTCCGGCCGGCTACGGCGCATTGAATTAGAGTCCAACAGCTCCAAGGAGCAACGAGGGACAAAGCAAAACCAACAGAAAAGGGGAGGGAGCGGGCAACAACGACACGAATCCAACCAAAAAGGTGACAACCAGGGAGGGACAGCCAGCAAAAATGACGCAAGAGGCACCAGCAAAGCAGAGAAGAAAGCGAAACAACAGCACCAACACCAAAAGGAACAGAAGAAACCAGAAGAAACCAACACACACAAAGAAAAAGGGGAGTTCATGCACCCGGCCAATCTGCGGTCAGATGCACAAGGCAAAACCAAAAACCAAAAACAAGACAAAGACAAGAGAGAACACGGAAACCAACAAGACCCAAAAGGCAAAACAAACCCGCAGCCACAACACCAACCAAACAACAAAACAAAAGCGCAAAGGAAACAAGACCCAAGAAAGGAAGAAGGACGGTGCAATGTGCCTTAGTGCGTCAGGTCGATGAACATGGGACCAGCTGTGAATACCCTGTACTAAGCACCGGGCCCTTTCTGCAATTGTAACTGGTGGGAACTGTGCCTCGTCCTTAGTAGGATAACAGAAGACGGGAGCCAGGGAAGGCAGCGAGAGGACAGAGGGAGAAAAAGCAGTACCAGGTGGGAAGGAGACTGGTACCACTCTAACGGTGTCCAAAAGGGGGTTACTGGATCTCCGAGGAGAATCCCCACATGCAGGGAGGCCAAGCACCAACAATCAACCCGACAACCATGGTGTAGAGGGCAGAATGCCCCACACAGGGCCAAAGCCTTTAGTGCCATGGGACAAGGAGGAAAGAGGAAGCAGGGGACCCTAACACACCCAACACAAGGGCAGGCAACCAGGCCGGTCAACGAGCAACAGTAACCTGGAGGAGGGGACCAGCGGCAACAACTGCACCAGGAAGCCACAGCGGACAGCCAACGGGGGGGAAGAGGGGGAAACACACGACAAGACCGGGAAAGGGGGAAAAGAGGCACATAACCACCAGAGACAAAAGGACAGGCAAGGTCACTAAAGTAACGCGCGTGGGCAGGGCAGTATCAAAAGGTTGCATCCAATGTTGCGCAGCACCCTACAAAACACTAACGAAAAAGAAAGGGGTGACACAGTGAAACAACACAGAAAAGGGGGGAAGAGGAAGCGATTAAGTTTGACTCCTAGCTGTAAATTCTTTGTAGTGGATTTTATCAGCTCTGAGGGTGTCAGCCCAACTATTGCGTAGAGCGAATGAGACTGGCTGTGCTTGCTCCTGCTCAGCAGCACATCGTCGTAGTTGTTCACACTTACGGTGATAGGCCTCGACGTCCTGGCGCGGAGCAGTCTTACGTACCCTCCTGTCAGGAAACTCGTTCTCTCGCAAATGCTGCTTGAGAGCAGCTTCGGTAATATAGTTCGGAGGATGCTCAAAAAGCACCCGGTTCATGAACTTCCCATGATCAATATCCCAGGAAACAAACATGTGGCGGTGTTGCATCTGCTTGGCAAGCATCGCCACAAATTCATGAAGGTCCTCAGTGATATGCCAGAGTCGCAGAAGGCTATAATTGGAGGGCCAGTCCAGTGGACACAGCGTAGCCGTTTGCTTCCACTTCTCAGGCGTCAGTCCTTTTGGTGAAGGGACAATAACATCCAATGAGACGCGGAGGGCACTCATCGGGATGAGGCCACGCATCATGTACGGTGCGACAGCTCCTGCAATGTAACCACGTAGCAGTTCCGAGAAGCAGTTTGCCTCCTGGAACTCCTCCTCTAACCCTAGGGTAATACCAGCCACATTTTTGTCAATGAAACGGACTGCTTGGAGAGCCTGAGCCTCCGCTGTGTTCTGCACTCCGTCCCAGTCACGATTCGGGCAGGCAATACTAATTTCCTGGGGGGCAATCTTGGACACCTCGCTTCCAATGAATGCTGGTGCTATCTTGCTAGCCCAGCTAGCGGGGAACCACGCAAACAGGGCAGAGATACCTGAGAGTACCTCGACGCCTGCATGGTGCCTCACATGAGGTTGCTGACTGACAACCGCCTTGACGGGCCCACTTGGAGCTCTCGATCGGTTGACGTCCCAGGTTTCTGTCGCTGCCCCAATAAGCTCGGACAGGATTGGGCGAAGCCAAAAGGTCGTATATAGTAGGCATTCCGTTTCTGGCGTGGCCAATGATTCAGCTGTCCTCATGAGGGTACTCAGGTACTGTGCAAGCACCTCCGCAAGCCGGACCGTGAAATGTCTTGCGACAGTGGCAAAAACCGCGTCCACTGTGTCGATCCGCCCTCGGACCCACAGCTCTGCCGCAATGGTCATAAAGACTCGCGCAAACTTATCAAGAACAGGAGTGAGCGAGATGGTCAATTTTGCCTGTAGCCATAAGTGCGGCAAGGCACCCAAGCTGTTCGGTTGGAAAAAGATGTTACTCTGTGGCTGAGAGCTATTCATCATAGTTTCCAAAATGTCAGCCGCACTCGCAATTTCCAGTTCAGACGGGTCGTCTGGCGTGTCGGGAGTCGGCGGACACCATGGAGAATCATCGGAGAGCTCCTCTGCAGCAGCACTAGAGTCAGTGGAAGTGGATTCTTCGTCAGAGAATATGTCCTGCACCGTATCCTCTGCTCCTTCAGGACCAATCTGCAGTTTGGACCGGGGGCCAACTCGCTCCTCAAGAGCAGAGAGTAGTTGCGGTTGAAGCCGATGAGCATCGAAAAAGTGGATGCCCGGAAGCACGAAGACCTTCCTGTCTTGTACAGCTTTGTGGAAAAACAGTGTAGTGGCCCGGTGTCGATGGACGAGGACAGGCCGCCCCTCATAAGCTGCACACAACCACAAAGGGGAACGGTAGCCATCCGCAGCATAGCCATACAAATATTCCCGGTCGATGGAACATGGGAAGAAATCACTGGTGGTCAGATGATGGGCCGTGGTGTGCGACGTCAAAGCCACAGTGACTTGTGTATTGAGCTTCAGCCGGGTTTTATGTACCACAACCAAGCGGTACCGTCGTACCATACGTTCCCCATTGAGGGATATCACCATCGCAATTGCAAGCGGTGGTTTGTCCTGTGAGGCAAACGGCGTATCCAGCCCCCACTCAAACACAGCCGCAGCATCTGTCGGTGGAGACAAGCGCTCGTGCTCTTGGATCGTGCGATTCTTGAGCGTCAGGTAACCATAATGGTAAACTGCCAGGGTTTGTGCGACCCCTATCAACCCTCCCATGTCCACAGGGGACACAACATAGGTATGTTGGATGGCTCTAGTCAGGGCCACTGTTGCTCTTCCATAACAGTCTTCTCGTTCTTCCTCACTGACACCGCGCCGGCTCCCACTCAAGAACCCGCAACCAGTCTGCACAATGATAGCGATACGAGCTGTTGCCCCTGCTGCAGAAGAGGATGTGGTAATGCGCAGCCCACCCTCCCAGGTTGTACGGAAACCATGCTGGACAAGTTGGTTATGCACTGCTGTTCGGTTGCACATGACCAGCAGCTGCGCCGTCGCCCCCTGGTGCAGGTTTCTGTGCCGGCGTTGGAGGAAAGCTAGAAAGGTAACGATATCCTCCACTGCAGTACGAAGATCCTTCGGCGCCTCCCACAACACCGTTCTGAAGCCTCCGTACTCTACGGTGAGATCGTGCGGCACAAAGTGGCCGATCTGGATGGGGCTCACATCATGCAACACCAGCTCGGGGTAACGCACCGCCACAATGGCTTTATAGGTGAGCAGTGATACTCTCGAGCTGTTAGGTAGGATGATACCCCATCGATGGGGGCCTTCTAGCCCTGCAGCAGCTAGAGTAGTGGCGCACTCTGGGATACTGAATTCCTCGGGCGCCGTGGCTATTAACAAGACCGTCACAGCTGCAGCAATCAGTCCACTTTCATAGTTGAGTCTGGAGATCGTGTCATCGTCAAATATTCGGCTAAGAGATGCCGGGAGTTCCTTCGTGTCAGCAGCGGAAATCCAGACACTTTGATGTGGCTTCCGCCCCCGTTTGAGGATGCAGGCAAGGTCAGATTCAGCGGACTGGCTGGCATCAGGCCACAATCGTTCTATTAGCCGCCCAAGCTTAGCCGGGGGAAGATAGTCTCCAGGGGTTCCTAGTGCTCGAAGGCCTAACGGGCGTTGGAGAAGTTTCTGCCTATTGGCAGCTGCAAGGCGCCCCTTTGCAAGTCCGCCTGGAGTTTGTCTATGATCTCCGACAAAAACTAGGAGGGCAGGTTGTTGAATGGCAGCTAATGCTGCGATTTCCTGGTAGTTGCCATACTGCTGGCTTTCATCCATGAAAGCCATCCACACGCGTGAAAGCCATTGGCCGAAGCACGAGTAGCGCATAGACATTTCCGCTGTAGCTGAGCCACCCGTTGCAATCAGTATACGCTTACTAGCAATGATTCTATTTCGATCACTACAGCGCACATCAATGTTGGTGGCATACGCTTCCCCTTTGCCTTCCTCAATGCGCCCGAGCAATCGCCCGAAATCAGACTGTGTCGGTGGAGCAAGATCGCTGATTTGATCTGCAAGCGCCTTGGCCGCAACATTTTCTTTCGTGTAGATGACGGCTGAGAAGTCCTTAAGTTCACAGCTGAGAGCTATCAATAGGACCGCAAGGGAGCGAGTTTTTCCAGCGCCAAATACTCCCGCAATGCACAGGTCCGAGCGGCCGGTTAAGACAGCAAGAAGCACCGCCACAATCACCGTCAGAATGTGCCCATCCCCATGTCCAGCAAGTGCCAGCAGGCAGTCTCGCATATACTGGTCATATTCGCCTTCCAGTTCGATTGTGGCAGGGGTTAGGAAGCGACGGAGTATTCTCACTAGCGCATCTGTTAGCTGTGTCTTCTGTTCATGACCCATGCGTCGGAGTGGGATACCCGGTTGCAGTATGCCCATAGTTAAAGGCAACCGGGCAGCATTGGCTTGGGCAAAGACTTGCAACTCATATCTGCTCCGAGTATCTCCGAGGAAGAAGAGTTGCTCTAGCAAGAGACTCGTAACCATGTGGTACTCAATCGGCGCAGGCCAATCCTCCCTGGGATCAAAATACTCGAGGCCACTTGCATGTTGTTGCAGTAATCGCCCACAAAATTCGCGAGCAACTGGGCCTGAGACCAGGATTAGCTCCAGATGTTTCGGGGCTATTCTCCGATAGGCTCGGTAGGCCGCCGCCCTGCTGGTGCCCTGCATAACTTTTTCTTGTACAATGAATACAGCACATCTGCGCAGCCCATTGTGCAGCTGGAATGTGCACAGGAGTGCTCGCCCTGCCATAACGTTGGACTCCATGCTTCCCAATGCACCGGCCTCACATAGGGCCCATGGATCTGCCCGGGGAATCGCAGTCGGGTCACTAAATAGCAAGATTGGTGCACCCTCGGTCACCAGCTGTATGACATGGAACTGTGCATAGGCTTCATACCTATATTTCACCACACACCAGGTGCCCTGTAGGCCTCGGTCATGTTGTTGCGACAACTCCACACTGACCCATGATTGAAGATGCTGCAGTCTCCTCCCAGAGTGATAGGCATCCAACTGGGGCAGGACCATATCCAGTAAGAAGATCAGAGTGCGGAGGGAAAAGCCTTTAAGGAACTCAACCAGTAGGCTCTGAATGAGGTGTCCACCCTCGGAACTGGCATGCCCAGGGACAGGGACCATTGCAATCAGGGCTGCCTGCAGAGCTGTTTCGGATTCAATAGGGTCATCGCGCACGTCTCTCCCTTCGATAGGAACGGTATGCAAGCTGAGACACCCCTGGCCGGCTGCTTGCAACAGCGCACTAAGTGTGTTTTTGCAGCTGACAGGGAGGTCAAAACTGACCCAAGATAATATCCGTAGGAGACCTTCGCTCCGCACCGCATGTGGAAGCACTTCAGGGTGTGTCACCTGGAGTTGTTCTATTTGATAAGTACCATCCTCTATGTTGGCGAAGAGGAGGTGGCCATATGCATGTCTGGATCTCCCGGCCCATGTGGGGATGCCCTCAATCAGGATAACACTGTAGCTGAGCTCGTCAAGCGAGTCTGGCCGCCAAACGCAGAGCTTGTCCTCCGCACAATGGATCAGGGTTACTTTGCGCTCTCCTGTGGCTAGCCTTAGCATTGCTGGTGGAGCAGCCACAGCAGCTACCTTCGTGCTCCCAGGGAAGGACCGAAACTCATTCAGGATCTCATGCACAGCTAACCCTGTATAGGAGCCAGCAGAGAAACCCAATATGTCCACCGGTCGGCAGCCCTCCACCATAGGTACTGTAACCAAGTGTGGAAAGCTTGATCTGAGCAGTAGCAGTTTCCCTTGAGGGTGGTAGCATCGCATGATTTGGCGGACAGCAGTCGTCCAAGTGGGATGAGGGGGCCTGCTGTGGGCTGGGCGTATGTCTGCAGCAGTCACTAGCCGTATAGCCCGTGACAGGAGCAATTTGTGATCAGCAAATCGTTCCGAAATAAAGATTTGCCACGCTTTCCACCCGAGTGCTGTTGCCAATAGTTGATAGACTGCATATTCATGGACGGACTTAGTCAGGCCTAGTTGGGTGACTCTGTGTTCCCAGTCGTCCATCATGGCAAGAGAGGGACCATACACTTTCATTTGCACATGATTTTGAAAAAAGATATCATACTCGTGATCAGGACTGAGGAGCCCCCCTCCAAGCCCGCTACAGTGCACTATGACAGGGCGGTCCGGCATGGCTTCATCTTCCTGCCACACGTCAGGTAGCGAGAAAACCCAGTTTGCCCAACGTTGCGGTCGGTCCTTGAGGTTGGGTGCTTCACGGGCAGTCTGCCCAGTAAAAATGCCTTGGGAGTATTGGACGACATCAACCATCTGCCCCTGGACATTCAGCTCCCAAGCTTCGCCTTCGCAGAACACAGCGGGAAGGCCAAAGGAGAGGTCTGCTGCTTGGGAAAGGGCCAGACACTTACTGTCACTGACATTGCTACGCTCCCACAGGCCAAGGAGGGAGACCATTTGCCGCTTGGTGATGGGCGGGGGTGTAACTTTCGCATGGACCCGCAGGCCAATAACAGGGAGAAAATTAGGGTGAAGCCACTGTGGTTTCCATTCAGGAGTGCCAAACAGAGCAGCTGCAAGCGGAAGCCAGCCTCTTTGCGCTAGTTCCGTTAGGCGCCCCGGCAGTCGCTGCTTTGCACTGGTGCCAAAACCATGAAGTATGACCGGGCGCATGTAGCCTGGTTCAATTTCCATTGCTTGGTACATCTTGTCCCCAGGAAGTACTCGTATGGAAACTTCCCCGGGCAGCAAGCTCAAGGTCGGCAGAGCTCCTTGTTCATAGGCGGGCCGTGCCCACTTGTGAAAGTTGGGTTGCCTATCCACGAACCCACTTAGGATGCCTCTCAAGTGACCATGCCGTGGCCACACTCCTGACTGCGGCACCGGAAATGTGACCAGGCCAGACCACTGGCCAAGCAAGCTCCATGCATGGCACCAATCGACGGTTACCCTGGTCGCAGTGCCAAGCAGCGGGGTACCTACCAGACCACTGGCAACAGCTAGCTCTGTGTCCTGAGGAGGTTTGGTGGTAGCTAAGTAGCCTTCTACATGTTCCATATAAGAGATCACGATGCGGGCAGCAAGCTCGTCAGGGTCACGGTCAGGGTCTCGCAGCTCCATTTCCGTAACTGGAGCTGGGTGACCGGATGCCAGTACAATCACCAGTCCTGCATTGATTTCAGTGAAAGCTTCACTGACGAGGATAACCCCTTTAGTCTTAGGAGGCTGTGCTTGCGCCTCAGGGTGTCCACTCGGCGCCACTGCACTTTGGGGACCACTCGCAATGGAGGGTTCCAGCCCACGGTCTGTTTTTCTAGATGGTGAAGATGGGCTCGCGCTCTCTGATCCACCAAAATCGACCTCTTCTTCCAATGGGGTTGCTGCTGGTGGTGATGAGTCTCTCGTTCGAGTAGGCAGGAGACTCTCAACACTTTTGGACTTGGATAATTTAATAGGCGGCCCCGATGGCTGATCAGCTTTACCTGCATCCACAGAACGCGATCGCTTATGGGCAGGTGCTATTGGGCTACTCGGTATCTGCTCCATATGTCTACCGTCGTCAGCCGTATGCTCATGGTGGCTACTGGAGTGCCACAGCTCCTGTATTTCAAATAGCGTGACAGGCACGCAGTCGGAATCAATGAGCGCAAAGTTGGTAGACGGGAAGAGGTAGACGCACGCGTTCAGTATGTAGGTTCCAGCCCAAGTGGGGTGTACCTTATCCAGGCCAGTGTCTGCAGCAATTGGCACAAAGACAACATTGGTACGTTCGCCATATGGGCCTACATATTGTATGCGCTCTCTCCACCAGGCTGCAACGGTGGGCCAGTGCGCAAGCCCTGGAACATCGCGGACTGAGTTGGAGACAAGATCCCGATTGTCGGTGACAACGTAGACAGTTTCAAATGGGCAGAATTCGTCGGATTGACTAACAAGCCACCGATAAAGACTGTGCCACCGCGGACCAGGTACCACCTCTAGCCCATTGGCAGTCAAGATTTCATAATCATGTCGATCTACCTTCCCTTTCTTTTTATGCGGATCCCCGATGCGCCATCCTTGATGGACCGAGACATTCAATCCACACTCTGTGGAGATGTCTTTGTAGCATTCGAAGGCTTGAAGTAGATCTTTGAACTGCACGTCTGGGTCAGCAGTATACCAGTTGTGTACCGCTTCATCTCTGGTACGAAGCGACATGTGATTAGCTAGTGACACTCCCGACCAATCTGCGGTAAGAAGTGTCACGTAGCTCTGCTGAGGGCACCTGACCTCACAGGTACTGATGCTACAACAGGGAGATGGGTACAAAAAGGGTAAAGGGGGGGAAAGTGCTGGCAATCCTGACCAATCTGCGGCCGGAACAGCCAGGCACTCGCAACAAGAAACAAAGTCGTTAACAATGGGGGAGGAAGGGTGTATCGGCAGTCCCGACCAATCTGCGGCCAGAAAAGACGAGTACAACCGAGTTGGGGACCAAATCAAACAGGGGGATAATACGAGAACTTGACAAGCCTGACCAATCTGCGGCCGGACGAGTCAAGGATAAACAAGAAATGATACTGAGGTTCGAGACCAGCCAGCAGTCAGAGAAAGCAGACACAAACCACTAAATCAGATGGAAGAAACAAAGATGTAAAAGAATGAGGGGCAAGGCCGTAGTTAAGTTACCGATGCACAAACGACAGGGAGAGCCAAGTCACCGAGAAACAATGGCCTAACTAGCTGGTTTCTAAGGATAGGTCTTTGCCTGTCGCATCTATGACAGTTGAGCCGAAAGATGCACATTGTTGGGCAGTGGGTTCAACACAGAAAGGGCCGATTGCAGTGCCTATCAAGACTCACTAGCCTGAGACCTACCAAGGTAGATGCACAGCAGCCTGCAGGGTGCGCAGCACACTCGACTTTTTAGCATGGCCTGATCCCACTGGCGTGGTCAGTCATATTGATAGAGCCATCCCCTCAGCGTGTTGCGATCTGCTGTTGGTTGCTTTACAAACGGAGACCGCGGGGGAAGACACAAACCTGCCATGATTTTCCTCCAATACAGCGACTCATGGCCGCATTGCGGTTTATACAGGCCAGTACGCCGCTTATATTCTTCAATCACACGAAGCAGGCTATTGGTGGCCCTCTCAGATAATACTGTGAGCACCGGCGGTACCGATTGCTTAGGCCAATGACCGCCATGGTCTTCGTGGACTAACGAGCTCAAGCAGTTATATTCTGAGGTCTGTGCTGCCGCTATACGTGCCGCATTCACATACTCTCTGCATGCAAAGTCCCATCTGTTCCACTGCCTGTCCTGGATGGCTCCAAGGGAGGTTTCTTGCCATGGATCGGCTCGTGCTCACAGGAGCAGGGCGATGATTTTTAAGTCCTGGTACAGTACCGCCGTGATAAGCGGTGGGTGGCACTCTAGATTCTTTGCATGCAGCATCTGCTGCCGCCTCGAGCAAAAGGCTGACAAGGCTGACGTTTCTCAGGTTATGGCACCGGTGACCCTGGCGCCCCAAACAGACCCTGATCAACACCGGCATCGCATAGCGCCACGTGTAACAAACATATATAAAATCGTAAAACATGTGAACCCATCAAATAATTTATTTGCCAATTTTCGAGCGACATGTTCAAACTGAATGTGCAGCTGATATGAAAGACCGGGCACACATTTTTCCGTCTTGCGCAGAAAGGGGGAAGATCTCTGGTTCAGCATGGTGTGGTTGTTGCTGCATTGCAACATCATTGAATTGCATTCATTCACAAACGAAAAATTCACTGCATTGTGTTTCGTTATCTCAAAGATCCCAGGGTGGGAACGAGTGCATGGAACGAGTGGGGTGGGAAATGAAAACAACATGGCAAAAAGTGAGCGATGAGCCCACCCACCCACCGCTTAGTTCTTGATATGTAAAATTCCAACATGCAAGGCTCAACATGTAAACATGACAGATGTGGCATGGACATACAAACATAAATAAACATGTGATGACATCGGAGTTGTTTTCCCAGATTTGGTTCTGCACAGAACTGCGTAAAGGAAACAACAAACATAGAGTCCATAAACGGAAATTCACACGCGGTCGCGATGCGTCACGCAGAGGAAAGGAGACAGAAGCAAAGAGGAGACGCACATACCTACCTCACCTAAACCTAGCAAGCGTGCAAGGAGAAGCATCACATTTCTAACTTTGTTTTTGGGCAGCCAGGGGAAACGGCCTAGTTTCACTCACCTAACCCATAAACGGCTATTGGCAAGCCAACGGCCACATTATGGCACCGGTGACCCTGGCGCCCCAAACAGACCTTGATCAACACCGGCATCGCATAGCGCCACGTGTAACAAACATATATAAAATCGTAAAACATGTGAACCCATCAAATAATTTATTTGCAAATTTTCGAGCGACATGTTCAAACTGAATGTGCAGCTGATATGAAAGACCGGGCACACATTTTTCCGTCTTGCGCAGAAAGGGGGAAGATCTCTGGTTCAGCATGGTGTGGTTGTTGCTGCATTGCAACATCATTGAATTGCATTCATTCACAAACGAAAAATTCACTGCATTGTGTTTCGTTATCTCAAAGATCCCCTTTCCGCTTCAGCACAGCATTTCAAGTTTCGTGTGTGCCAACGGACATGTCGGCTGGGCTTGTGTCATGGCGCCCAGAAAGTCAAGTTCAGCTACTGTGCCTCTGCTCGGAAAATCTGCAGGGTTGGACTGAGAAGGAACTCGAGTCACCCAAAGGTTCTGAAATAATTCATCATCCATCTCTTCCAAAACCAGCAAAAGGTCGCGCCATGCCTTGACGTTTGCAGTACCTTTGACCAAACAGTCTTGCGCACCGTAGTTGTCTACGAACATGATGATCCTCTCAGATTTGAAAAGGTTCTTCCAATGTCTCAGTGCCACAACGCAAGCATAGAGCTCCACAAGGCCTATAACATGTTCGCGGCCATCCGTTTTCCAAGAAGCAAGGGTGTCATCGGGGACCTTGCATCCAAAGTACCATATGCCTCCTCCCGGATTAATCAAAACAGCTCCAATGCTTGCCTCAGCTCCACCGCAATCATCATACTCCAGCGCGCCATCAGTAAATAAAATCCAAGGCATGGCCTGAGGTCTTGCCGTCAATTTCTTGGGTTTGCCTGAAATCACTCTGCGTCTCAACAGCTTCAGTGCACACAGCTGACTATCGTTAAGGTCGACTGCCAAGTTCCCACTCGTACCCAAAGTTCGCAGATCGCACATGGCCAATTTCCCGGCCCTTCCAGCTACCTGCATGTCTGCAAATTGTAAACGACCCAAGTGTGACGGCAAATCCTTTGGCCTCAACTTCTTGGTTTCGAGGATCTCATTCAAAGTGGCTTCAATGTCAACGATGCGATCTTGCTTGTTTCGCACGCACACACTTCCAGCTTTGCTTTGTTTCAAATCCAGTTCCACGCCCAAAATCTCAGCAGTGTTCGCTGGAAGGTTCAGCTTGTCTTCCGCAAACTGGAATCCAAGCAAGTTCATCATAGCTTTTGCTGCTCCCAGCGATGACTGCTCCAAGCCAGACGGGCAAAGAATGGGATAGTCGTCGTAATAGCACGACCACAACAATCCCAATTTGCATCCCAGAGCCCACAAGAGCCAGCTGATTCGATTGAAATGTAAGACAGAGGCCGAAGACCCAAACGGCAGAGTACGCATCAAAAAGTGTTTCACTTGTGAGTCTGCAGGGTCCGCA
Organism: Cladocopium goreaui; assembly: GCA_947184155.2. NCBI lineage: Eukaryota > Dinophyceae > Suessiales > Symbiodiniaceae > Cladocopium > Cladocopium goreaui. The sequence goes on from CAMXCT020004735.1 coordinate 14,917, forward strand.
ATTGTCACCACCGTCTTGTTGGCATCGCTCTGGTGCAGAGGTAGTTGCTTGTAGGCACTCTTCAAATCGAGTGCAGTGGCACTCATCTCGCAATTGCCAATCCAGTCTTCGTGGACAGGGCCCACAAGTTCTTCACCACTTCTCAAGACAAAGCGCATCTCGTGTGCATGGAGGCAATGTTTGAAAACAATCAAAGCTGCCCACACGATGTGGTCCATCGTCTTCAGAGTGATCTTGTCTACTGTGGTGAAGGTGGAGTTCAAACGGTTTTCACAGAAATCGTCTATCGGACGAAGCTTTCCTTTCTGCTCAACACAAAAACGTCTAACCGGCAACCATCGCTGGCCAATCTCTTGAGTCACTTCTTCAAACGTAAGGGGGCCTTTTAACCATTGTTTTTCTGTCGCTTCACGAAGCGTGATGTCATACAGCTCTGCAGCAAACTTGTTCTCGCTGTAGTTCTTTGCTTTGCCAATGATCGCCGGTCTCAAAAATTTGCTCTGCTGCATGAGCTCGCTTTCAGTCATTGTTGCAGGCTTCGGTTGTTGTCTAAAAACTCCAGTAGCGGGTGCTTCACCAGTGATGCGGAAACCTTGGCAAAGTTCTCCATACAGCCTCTTGTCTGGCCAGTCAAGTTCCTCCGTGGCCAGTTTTTCCAGAAGTGCTGGCCGTTTGTTATGGAGCACTTGGCGTACATGTTCTGGCATTGCAGTCCTTAAGGCTTCTTCTTCCGGCTTCAAGTCACAAGCCCAGCGTCGCCACTTCTGCAAGGTCTCTAAACGGTGCCTTGACGTCGCAAGCCTGCTGTTGCTCAACAAGTCAAAAATTGAGCGGACCATCAAATCGGGTATGTGTCTCAGCTCATCAAATGGGTGCCACAAAGACCTTGCTATTGTTGTAAACTTCTCGAACCCATGAAAAATTCCAAAAACATGCATTGTAAATTGCTTCATTCCGCTTCCCCCTTTTGCTTCAGACCGTAACAGCTTACTCCCTGCCGGGATATTCGGCAGATCCTTGGTTAATTTGTGCTTGCTGTCGAGTGGAGGTTCGGTGTCAAGCAGAATAGACACCACTCGATCGTATTCAGGGATGAGCGGAGGTACAGCCCTGCCAGGTTGTTGTTTTTGAGGATGCAGCTTATCATCCGCCTTTGGATAAGTCCCAACATCCATGCTGAGCTCCTTTGCCATGTCCAAAAGTGTTCTTGCATATTCTTCGCATAGTTGCTTGGGGTACTCGGCTTCCAGTGCAGTCGAGAATTGCTGTTTCTCTGTGTCAAAACCCCATCCCAAGTGCTCGTGCGAGCCATCGCATTGCCGACAGAAACATAAAAAGGCCGCATTGTTTGTCAGGAAACTGGTCGACTTGTACCTGGCTCCACCATATGCACATGAATGGAAAGTTGTGAAATAGGAGGCATTGACAAGTCGTTGCATGCACGGGAGCTCCCACAGCCAGCTGTTTGTTGGGTTCTCTATGGTCCACGGCACCTGCATTGAATTGAGGAAAAAACAGAAATCGCACATGTACATGTACAAAGCATTGGCCAGTTCCACACGCAGTCTGTCTCTAGCCGACATATTCGGTACTCCATAGGGGTGGAGCGCATCCCTTAGTGGCTGTGGTCCATGCCATTGATTTGATAGCCTGATTTCTCTGGCTCTTGAGCAAGTTCCGCATGGTGGTGCTATATGTACCGCTATCACGTTGCAGTTCCCGATGATGTGCCTCAAAGTTGCCCAACTGCTCTCCTTCGTCAAATCAAGGCTAAAAGTTCGTATCTTCGTCCTGTGTTTATTGTGTTCATGATCCACAGCCATTGCGTTGAACCCAGCAGCTGTCACAGAAGCTGACAGGATACCACAACCTGAGCAAAGTTCAATGAAGAGGGGTGCTTGCGTGTGTCCCAGCTCATTCACCATGTTTTGCAAACCACACTGCTGAGGAGTTTCTGAATTGTTTTGCACTGCATCGTGATCTTCACCACGGTCAAGCGGCCGGTCCAAACGACGATCGGCGCAGCCATCTGAAAATTGGTCAAAATCTTGTTTGTCAGGTCCATTGCACTGACTCGGAAAATCATGTTGCCCATCCTCTGCACGAAACGTTCAGTCCTTTTTCTTGGCTGGACAATCCAGCGCCGGGTGCTGTTTGTAGCAACCTCGAATGGCACACAAATGCAAGCCCTTCTCACATCTCTGATTCTGCACCTGAGATGAGCATTTCTTGAGGTTATACGAAAAACACAGTCTGTGGCCTTGTGGTGTTGCGCCTGTGCACCCAAGGTTGAGCAACTCAAACGGAATCCTCATATTTTGTCCACCTGTATTTTTGCCTTTCGACTTTCCCTTTCCTTTTCCGCTGGGAGAACTAGGAGGCCTTTCGGTTTTGGGCCGTTTCAAAGGTGGTTCATCATCCCTTGTTTTGGCTGCATAAGGTTTGGGCTGCAGCAAGGTTTTGACTTCCGTGCTGTTCATGCATTCCTCAAAACATTGGTCACATGGCCGACCATTCGGACCTGATTTCAGTCCTGCACGTGTCTTCTCGGCCAGGAGCATGAAAAGTCGCTTGTCCGCTGCCTCAATCTGCTGAAAGGTTGTGCGGCTGTAACCTGCAGGAACAGTTTCAAGTCTGCAAGCAAGAATTGTTTCAAGCCACTTGTCATGGTAATGGTATGCCAAGATGTTTGACTGCTCCATTGCCAGACCTCTACGCATGAGGCAATATCTCAAAAGAATCTCTGAGGACGTGTCACAAGGTTCCACCTTGTTGGATGCTGCCAGTTTGAGCTCTCCAGAGCTTTGCACAACCAATCGTTGATCCCTTTTCGAATTGCCAAGCAGTTCATGTTCACGTGACACACACATGTCCCATGGCACCCATTGCAATCTGTCGTTTTCATAAAAACTCACAAATCTGTCAACCAAGCTGTCACCAGGTTCGTAAGGTCCTCTGATTGCGATGCCTTTCAGCCGAGCCTGTTGTTCCTCGAGCCTTGCCGCCCTATCGGCGGGAGCCAGCTTACGATGCACATCTTCACTGGTCTGTTCTGTCTGTGCTCTGATGTCGGCTGCCACTGTTGCGTATGATTCATTGTAAAGCCTCCTAAGACATGACTCTTCAACTAAGGTCGGTTCACGGCTGAGCACCTTGGTAAGCAGTTCTCTGAAAGGCTTGTCGTCACTGGCTCCTGGTGAGTAGTTGCAACCAAACGCAAACTTGGCCATGGTGTCCAACGACTTGTCCCTGAAACATGTGACAACATCTTCAGAAAGGCCTATGGCTTTGGCCCTCTGTTCAAACACTGCTTTGCTGTCACCGAAGCTCATTGTCCCTTGAGGAGAAAAACTTGCAGAATGGAAATTATCATGTTGCATGCTGCATGGCATTGTGGACACGTCGCATGTGGCCCTTGTGTCGCTGCATTGCGACTGCATTCATGTAACATCCATTGGAGTGCATCACAACCTGGATTTACAGCCCTTTGCATGAGCTGGCACAAACGTCGGCATGGACGCTCATGTTTTCACACTCCAGCTGCATAGCTGAGGCTCTGCACACCATCGCTTGCTATCGATTTCGGAAGCAAGCAGTGCATGAAGGGTACAAAAATTTTGGTACCCCCTCACATTGATCATATTGACCCGAAACCATGCGTCCACACCGGAACAACAACCCAGTTTCATCGGCAGTCTTGTGCAAGCAACGCGAAATCTTGTGCCTGAAAAAGAGGGCATCCTCTGAACTCATATCGCCACCCCAAGTGCCAGCCACCTCTTCCACCGCCTGCTCATCAGCAGAGTGACTGAAGACCTCCTCGTCCATTGAGTCGCATGACGATGAGGTGGATTCAACGTCTTTGCCATCATATGAGGTAGGGTTTCCAGCTGGAAAGTAGCCGCTTCGGGAAGCGTCCGGCACAAAATTGTCTGCATTGATTTGCTGAATCATCTCTTCCATCAACCTGATGGGCCACGACATAGCATCCCTGCTGTAAGTCAGCATGCTCTTGTCTTTGCCCGCTGAATGGTATCCCAGCAAGCGACGTGCAGACGGCTCCATGCCATACTTTGCGCACATCGACAAAACCGCCGACTTGCATGAGTGTGTAGCTATTCTGACTGCTGTCGTCTTTGCAGGGACGTCCTTCAACAAAGCTCGGAGCCAATCACCTGCCACCTCACAGGAGACTGGGATCTTCGTCCATCCTCCGCCCGCTGCAGGCGTCGGCAACATAGGCTTCCCTGAGCCCGGCACGAGCCCTTGCTGCTCCCTGCACCTGATCCATTGCTCAATCCATCCTTCCTCGGTGAAGCTCAAGGTGGGCACCACCACCGGTAAAAGCCTCGTCCTCTTCTCCAGGGATGTGGAGGTTTTGCACCTCTCAGCCGCACATTCAAGGTATCCTCTGTCGGCACCCGTCGGTATCTCGAGCTCCATGGAGGTGATGGATTGCCCATCTGAAAAACGCAAGCGACCATAGACCAAAAGTAAAAAGAAACCAGAGGCTATGCGGTCATACATCGTCCGCCCCTCGTCCTTGACACAGTTTTCAAGGCTTTTAATTTGGTCCACAGTCAGCGCTGGCCTTTGCACCAGCTTGCGCTTCTTTGCGAAATGGATAGCCGCATGTCCTTTGATGCGACTGGAATCCAAAACTTCGTCAGCATGCAGAAGCCCCAAAACATGCTTTGCAAATGCCACTGACGTGATAAAAGACCTTGGAAAAGTCGGTGCAGTGTCCGTCTCTTTCAGAAATGCATAAGCAATGCTCTCTTTCATGGGAAAAGGCGGCACATCGTTCTTCTTGGCAAATTGAACATATCTCAGTAAAGGATTTGCACGACCATGCAAAGTGCTGGTGGCCTTGACTCCAAGTGCATCTCGAATCGACTCCACCAGGCCATGCTGCAAAAGTTCGAAAAGACCATCACCTTTCCTGGGCCTGGAAATGACCCAAGACCCAGGTTCTTCCATGATCAAAGACGTCCATTTCTTGTATGCAGCTTTGCGGTCAAAACTGATCTGTTGTTGCCAAAAGTTTTCATCCGTCTTTCTCATCAATCTGAGCCCAGCATCTGCATAGCTACTGCGCTTCTGGTCAAAAAGGTCACCCGGGTCAGCTTGTGGTGACATGCAGCACGGTCCCATGTTTCCAAGCAGTTTTGTCCGTTTGTGGAAAGGTTCAAGTGCATCTTTGTTCAACATAGGCAAAGTGAGTTCCCATGGAAGCTTCATGCCAGAAGAATGCATTGCTGTCCAGACATGCCTGGTATGGAAAACTACATGTTCATCGCTCACATCTGTTGTCCTCTTGTTGGCCCCGTTCTGCTTCAGGTTCTTGGAGGATGCCATGCCGAGGAGGTCCCAGCAGCGCCTGCAATTGCTCCAGCACCTGTGCAAGTTGAGACCTGACTGTCTGCAATTCTGACTGAATCTCAGTTACCTGCCGTCTCAGTGCAAGTTGGTGTGACACAACGTTGTGTAAGATTGCTTCGTGGGTCGTTTCGGAAGACTCACTCATCCATGTAGGGTGACAAAATCCACCAAACAAATGCAACGGCAGTCACAAACCCGAAGGAGAAAAACTGAAATCTTGAGAATTGCAATGATTTGGATCTTGTTCCAAAAGTCAGGGGTGTGGCGTATCCAATATGGCCACGATGCTGCAAGGAACCACGTTGACGCATCAAAATGAAAACAGCATGGCAAAAAGTGAGCGATGAGCCCACCCACCCACCGCTTAGTTCTTGATATGTAAAATTCCAACATGCAAGGCTCAACATGTAAACATGACAGATGTGGCATGGACATACAAACATAAATAAACATGTGATGACATCGGAGTTGTTTTCCCAGATTTGGTTCTGCACAGAACTGCGTAAAGGAAACAACAAACATAGAGTCCATAAACGGAAATTCACACGCGGTCGCGATGCGTCACGCAGAGGAAAGGAGACAGAAGCAAAGAGGAGACGCACATACCTACCTCACCTAAACCTAGCAAGCGTGCAAGGAGAAGCATCACATTTCTAACTTTGTTTTTGGGCAGCCAGGGGAAACGGCCTAGTTTCACTCACCTAACCCATAAACGGCTATTGGCAAGCCAACGGCCACAGCCACAGCCAAGCTCAACATAGTAGTGGGTACCTGCTGTGGAGGGATGACATTGGGATCAATCTTAGCTGCTAGCATTAAGCAAGTAAGAGGGGCTGTAGGGTGAGGATATTGTTGGACTGCGTTCCCTACAGCAGGGACGTATTGCGTCGGCTTATTATCCTGTAACATTGCAACTGTAAGCAACGCACAATTGAACCCTCCCACCATGAAGAAACAGCTAAAGTCTAGTCCTTCCTCCACAATATGTACCACTTGCTCTATGTTCTTATGGCAGAGTGCCGCTGTGAGAGCGTGGTACTGCGGCCCGGTTGGTCGTTGCAAAGCCTTGAACAGGACTGCCACTCCCTTCTCACCGCCAACCTCGCCCAAATCAATCAGGCGGAGAAGCGACTGGGGCTGGTCAGAGCCGTCTTCCAGTACCGAAACCTGAAATGGAGTGGGCAGCTGCTTATTGGAGGCCACTCTGACCATGACGTCCCATACCGATAAGGAGAAGGCTGATTCTAGTTGCATGATCGCCTCACCTGTAATACCATGGCGAATGGCGATTGACATGGGGATGGCAAAGTATACAACGCTGCGAACTAGGCAGGCGATCCCGACCAATCTGCGGCCAGAAAACACCTGCCTTTGGGATATGATGATCGATCCGTGGTGAAACTAAAAATTTGAGCCAGCAAAACTGTCCTCCAAATACCTGGCAAAATGACCCTAGCAGGATAGTGACACATTGCAGAAAAGTAGCTTAACAACAACAAATGCAGCATGAGTACTGTGCATGGTAAGAGCAATCTAGGCCTGCCTAGCTTTTGCAGTGACCGCTCAAGGAAGAATGTGCTCAGCTGCAGACTTCGCTGCATCACAGCACTTCCTAGATGAATTAACGGCAGATCTACCTCTCACTGGTTGTTGCCTGCTCCTGTGCTGTCAGACTGCTCCTTGGCGAGTGCCGGCTGCCCAGGTGTGAGCAAAGTGGCATTTGCCCCTTCTGCTTGCGCTTGGAGCTGTTCCAGGTTCTCCACAACTTGGGCAAACTGGACGGATACTTCTGCTATAATGCTCACAAGTTTTCTTGCATAGGCTAGTTGGTTAGAGCTATTTGCAGCACTTTCCGTATCCGATCCTAGTGCTGGCACTTGTCCTATACACCATTCTGCATGGGGGCCTGAGCTATCCAATCTTCTTTGCGTTTGTTCATGGCGATCGGCACTGTCTTTGAACACACTATCAAGTACCTGCATGTCTTGTGCCGTATACATTCCTGTGGGGTCCGAGCGTTGGACACCCTTGGCCACAGGAGGCTCAACATGCTTCCGTTTGGCTTGGTTCACTCCCACTGGAGGCACTGGATATTTCGGGCCGTACTTGCCTTCAAAGCCGGTGTAGAACGTTTCGTGAGAGGCATTACCCCGTCGAGTGTCGTCACTCAGGGCAATGAATCTGTCCTTCTTTCGACCTCCTTCCACTTCATACTCTGCATACACCCAGCATATTGTGCGATTAGCAAGGATATGGTGCTCATGCATCTTGTTGGAATAGAAATGATTCAGCTTTTCATTGGTCGGATGCTGGGAGACGATTGCAAACCTTCTGGGGCTCACCCAGATCCACAGGTCCTGCTGAAAGGACTCAGTCACATAAAAGGGCCAAATCTGTCGCCCTCCCATTTCGGTGAAGCTGTAGTTTGTATACACATCATCACTGTTCTGGGAGTCCAAATGGCAAAAGTCATGAGTCAGTGACTTTGAGTTGGATCCTGGGAAACTGGCCGGAGGGTTGTTCATGTCCTCGTCCATAATAATGTTCCAGCATTCCGAGTTGATAATCATTCTATATTCATACATTGCCCATGCATGGACCTGTGAGGTGGTGTGTCGGTATCGTCCTTGATGGTGATAAACTTTGATGCCATCATACTCTTTTATGAAGGTTTCACTATACCAACAGCTGTCAGCATCACCGCCTTGATCCCTGTGGGGGTCACTTGATGCAGCCTGTCGCTGCACTGGCATGACTGCCGATTGAGCTTTCAAAGTCCAGGTGTCTCCACTCCATTGGTCCATGGCTCTGAGTGCTCTACAAGGAATACAACGTGGGGTCCTGCGAGTGCCAGGGTGAGGTAAGTCGCTCCAAGGACCGAGGAGGAGAAAGGGCTTAACCAAACACAGAGGCAAACCAAAAAGACACCTCGAGGACAGCAATGGGGGACCAAGCGGAGAAAGGGGAAAGAGGGGACAGGCAAAGCAATCCAAGTTCAGGTAACCAGAGGAGGAGGGAGGGAGGGAAGGAGGAGAGTGGAGAAGGGTACGCCCCCGGCCAATCTGCGGTCAGAGACGTGAGCGCCCTTGTGGTCGAGAACCGTGCCAATTCGTGCCAAAACATAGCGGAATGCAATACGTCAGTTAACTCACAAATGAGTTGCTAGTGACAGGAATCAAACATTGCTTTTATCTGATGGTGTGGGTGATCGCCAGCACTGCTCTTCACAGCATGACAGCAATAATTGAGTTGCAATCTTTTTAGCTTCAGCAGCCTCAGTCAATTTGTGCATCTGCATAGACTTTCGCAGCAGAGACTATATGATTAGTCGAAACTCTTGAAGCTCTGTGTAGCTCCTCCTAATGAAGGCTGAGACCAGCAAAATGGTCGACATGTCTGTGAAGCCGATTCCTTCCTCGTACAATTGATCTAACACTTTATTATCTACATAGTGGAGCGGCTCTTCTGCAAGTGAAAATTCACAGGGTGTGCTGTGGGTCAGGCCATTTGACATCAAAAGATAGTCCTGAAGGTGGCTGCTCTCCACTTGATCTATTGCAGGGGTGGCAGTGTAGACTGTCCAGATTTCAGCATCTGGCAGACGTAGCGTCATGACGACAAGCAGCATTTCTCGGCCAATTATGGCAGGGGCCGGCCTTTCTTCTACCGGGACAGAGGCCACCGTTCCGTCTATCACATCTAAATGTTTCATGCCTCCTCGGTAAATTGCACAAAGCAGAAGTGAAGTCTTGTAAAGAAGGAAAGCCTGGGCTTCAGTGTTTCCAGAGCGGAGTATATCAAAGGTGCCGCGATTTCACTTACTCCTTATCGTGCACGTTTGAGCAATTACCGCAGAGAGCAAACAGCAGGTGACAATTCAGCTTGGCCCCCGCCGGTAGTAACCCGATAACAGGGAACTGGAATGCCAGACAGTCCATACCACACCAGCATGATTGTAGATACTTAGGCAATAACTCGGAGTACTTCAATCTCCTATTAGGGAGTAAGTTAACACTTTGATGCTAGCCTGGTACTTGCATGCACTAATAATTTTCGTCATTGGGGTTGGTATAGTCCCTTGGGCCGCCTATCAGACATGCCAGAGTCAAAATTAGTTGTTTCAGTCTATTAGCGAGTTATAATTACTTGCTGGAAAAATCAACAGTCACCCTTTTACAGCAGACAAGCCTCAGGCCACTGTAGTTCTTTCGCCGGGTCTCTGGCTGCCGCATTGGGCGGATCTTGTACTAGGAATTGCAAACGTACTAGGGGAAGAATGCCTTGGAAAACCTCATGGAGGGGCGTACTCAATAGCATCGGTCGAACTATCAGGTTCGTATCCTGCAACATTTCTGTCCACGCTCTTAGGCGTTGCGGTCGCACCGTACACAAGAGCGTGTATGCGAGGTCCACCAGGTTATCAAGTGTATATGACATGGCACTGACATCCAGGTATCCCCCAAGTACGGCAGTAGTTTGAACCGTATTCAGTGAAAGCCGAAATGAGATGACCTCTAATGGTACAGGCAGTGTCCCTGACTGGTCAGTGAGTAGTCCTCTGATAGGCACTATGTAAACCCTGTTGACCCAAACACCTCGGACCGCAGGGCGATTGAGCGCAGCCAGCTGTACTATGTCGTCTTGAGTTGACGCAATTGCGGTCAGCAGTTGAGTCATGATCTGGCGACTTGTACGCTCTACCTGCATAAGGTCTCTATCCAGGGCACTGTATTGCAAATGTAATCCAAGCACTTCATCGGGGAAGAGTGTGGTGAAACCACTCTGCAATAGGCTGACTGTCTTCCGCAAGTCTCTAATTGTGACCATAAGATCCTGAGCAGCTTCCAGCCCATAGTAAATCAGTCTTCTCGGCGGAAGCGCCGCTCGCTCTCGTCCTCTATGCAAGGCGAAGTCCATGGCAGCCCCGGCCGGTCAACAGAATTTACGGTTAGTTGAAACGAAACAGGGGTCCACCTCCAACCATACAAACAGAGGCCGAGAGACAGGGAGGAAGACAACCAAGGCAAACACAACCAAGCAACAAGGAACAACCAGAAAAACAAGCAGGCAACACCAACCAAAACAACTGCAACACAGGGGGGAGGCAGATGCAATCCCGACCAATCTGCGGCCAGAAGAGCAACGTGCCAAGGAAAGAACCAAGCACACGCACACCAAAAAACAAAGAGACGAAAACAAGGAGCCAGCCAAACACGAAAAAGATGGTAAGAAGGCCAGCGAAGGCGGGGAGAAGAGAGGTGGTGAGAAAGTGTAGCACTGTTGGACTCCCGCTTTCCTCACTGAAATGATAGATACCATCTGCAGGGGTTTCCCCTAAAGATAAAAAGGGTTGTGGTTATGTACCAGGCAAGGAGGGGCCCATGACTGCACACAAATAAAAAACAATGCGGTGTCAGAGAGATGAAACTTTAGCCTCAATTGCTATGAGCCAAGAGACATCACATACACATTCATCATGGCACAACAGCAGCTCAGCAACTGTACTGAAGCAATCTGGTCCATTTTGTTTAGAAACATTACAGAGTAAAGTGGAGGCGAGTTCACCAGTTGCTAGCACCAAACTTTTCCTGCCATGCTGTTGACATGTTGAGCACACTGTTTTGGCAGAGGGGTTTTCTCCTCAAAGTACGCTTTCTAGACTGGGCACTCAGCGGAAAAGAGCTGCATATGCGTCTTGAAGGGTTTGCCAGCTCTGCTGTACTCGGTAAATGGCCAGGTTGGCTTCATGGAGTCGATCATTGTGTTGCCTTTGTAGCAGCCGTATGCTCTCTCCCAGTAAAAAGGTTTGGTCAGTTGTACTGGTGGGACCTGGGAATCTTCCTGCAATGGCTTCCTTGCATTCCTGCGACCCACGGAAATCAAAACAGGGTCGGTCATCTTCATGAACGGCATTATTGATCCTAGATGCGTCAGTGAGCGCCATCCCTTCTGGCCGAGGGTTGTAAACCTCTATGCGATTACCCAAAATGTTATAGGCATGCATTATTTCCGCAATGATAGTACACTGCTGAGGACTGCGAGCTACTATGGCAAATCGCCTGGAATTTGCCCAGCACGCATATCCATTATGGCGTAATTCTGCTGCAAAGGGGTAATACGTGTGCCCACAGACTTCAATTCGTACATCTAAGAAATCAGGGTCCGTATCAGAAACGAGGACTTTATGGAAACCATGTGGGAGGCTATGCTTGGCGATAACGTTCGAATCATGTGGGAGCCAAGATTCATCATCAACCCACACTATGTTCCATTTTTCCCTGTGTATCCACTCCCAGGATTCGACTAGATTGAAAGGAACTCGTCCTGGGTCCATATTCATACACATTCTATGCAGAGGGTAGCTTCCTTTGTGCAAGCGCATCAGTGTGTTGGCATGGTCAGCTACAGTCTCAACCGTATAATCTTTCCAGTGATAATTCGCGAGGAAAGTTAGCACTTGCGCCGCCATGGCAGTAAGGAAAGATTCCCAGCGACAGGTGCAATCCCAGCCAATCTGCGGCCAGAAAGGCACCGTGTCGCTGGTTGGCAGAGAAACGAAACACTTACACTGAACGTGGAGTTACCAGTTCACATAGATGGGCAGAGCAGCATTACGTAGTCAACTTTGTCCCCACGGTTCATAAAAAGAAACAAAAGGGGGAAGAAACGACTAACGAAGCTTAGCATCGGCCACTGAATAGAAGTGTACTTGTCGCTTCCTGTTGTGAGCTCAACGTGGCTGCGGTGGTCACACAATCAAAAACTTGCACAGTGATGTCAATGTTGATACCCTTCCGTAGGATGGTCTAACTGAGGGTTTGCTTGTTAGACCAACCACAGAAACCTAGACTCAATGCCTTTTCTTGCACCAGGAATAGGCAATTTCAAATGACAATCCAAATTAAGAGAAGAAGGTGACAATACATGTCCAGCCTTTATGACATGCATAAGTGCTGACCTTCGCTTGGTACCTTTGGGCTCCCATATCGGGCGCACCCTGGGGCGGTACCCTTTCCACCACATAGGACGTACACGGTCTCCCGGTGTTTTCGCTCGCCAAAAAGGCGGCAACCCGCAGAAGCAAGCAACACCAAACCGTTCATGTCTTTGTCCGATGTGGCCTGCGAAGGTTCCCACATGAGGTATTTCGGTGGGTTGGTTTCTTGTCCACCTTATAACCTCCCCCTTTTAAGGGTGTGGTCCCAACGCAGCACAGCTCGATCCTTGGTGTAGGACCTTACTGTGGCCTGACTGTACATTAAGCCGAGGTGCTTCTGCCAGAACCTCGACCGCTGGGTGACCCAGTCGATAGCGATCCCACCCCTCCATGCGACACATACCCGAAAGCATGGGAACACAGGAAGGAGGTCCAGGTTACCCCAGACACCGTGACAATCCTGGCTTACGTCACGGAGGAACCGACGGTCTGATCCGTGCGGAGCATAGCAACCCACACACGAACTTTGAACGTTAGCCAGAACACAAACAATGGATCGGAAGTTGAAGCAGTGGTGACATCCAATCGTGGCGGGCTAGGCCCCGTTACCCATTCATTTCCTCCGAGTCACTAAGGAGGACGTGGGACCACAATCGAACGACAACCACTACCTGGTCAACAACCTACCAAAGAAGTGTACCTGACCCCCCTTTGCATGAACAACAGTGGAACGAACCGCAGTCCGAACTCAGTGAGTCCACACTCAGGGGTTCACCCAACTCGCCTGACCATCCCAAAGCGGTCCCACATAGAAGGGTGGGACCCACCTCCGAGTCACCAAGGAGTGGATGGCGCTGTGGCCCATCGACCACGCAGCACAGGTTGACACGTCCGAGTCACCAAGGACAGCACCAACCTGCCGGCTAGGGAGTGTGACGTAACCATGTCCTTTCATGGTTCCAGGTCGAAGAGGTCAACGGGTACGACTCCTTTACCCTCACTCAACAACCTTGGGACCCTCGCGGGTCCACGCTCCCTCTTGCGGACTAGGTATCGGGGACCCCATCCCCCTACCCATCCGCCGGGAGTCTTTTTAGGCAAGTTCTCCGTAGTGCCGCCTAAGCAACCAGGTCTTTTACCTCATGGGAGCTATTGCAGGTGTCCATATTCTAAGCTTTCCTGCACGGCTTACTGTTCACCTGTTTCATGACATCTCATTGGAGTGTGGGCTAGCAGCAAGGTCAGTCTGGCCTGGATGATGATGCGTACTCTCTTGACACTGCAAAGGTCTGCCGGGCATGAGCTCTTTCTGCGCTTCCTCTACCTCTCGCGCTCGTACTAGCTTGTCTTCTGTGACCTGCCGCTCCAACTGTACGAGCTTCCGTTGCTGTTCTCGCAGGTCATTCTGAATCTGTTCGGAAAGCCACGGACTGCTAGCGAGTAGTTGGATAGCTTGGTTCGTAGCCTCTACAGCCTCCAGGACTCGCTGCTGCAACATGCTGCTGAGGGTGTACTGGCTGATGGCTGTCGCCATTCGCACCAGCTTGGCCTCTTCCATGGCTGAGTTGCGACCGTTCGACATCCCTGCTGTGTTTATTTCATGTAACCCAACAAGGATCGAAAACCAAGAGGCAGGAGATCAAATATCAAAACCAGTATCCTTAACGAGGGGCACGCAACCTTTGTCGGAAGAAATATAGTCAAGCAAGCGAAGCGATGCAATCCCCACCAATCTGCGGCAGGAAAGGCACCGTGTTAGAATTAAACCAGTGATCCGCAAGTTGTAATGATAACGGGGAATGATGTGCCCACGTAATGACAAAGAGTCTGCACATCTCAATTCCATGGGGCCGTTGCCGAAGCATGGGGGGGCATTGCAAGGAAGTAGACATGATGCTGCTGTATTGCACAGTCCGATTGAGCCAATTTCGATGGGCAGATTGATGAAAGTTCCATAGCATTGGGGCAGCCCTTACTAGTAAGCAATTATTACTAATCTTAGGAACATGTAATAGTGCCAAGTGTTCGAATCTCCTATGATTGAAAATTGCATGGGGTATTGCGATGTCAAAACTAGATGGTTCTTCTAGTGAAAAACAGTCGGTAGACATATCCAAGACACAGATCAAGCGAGGAAGGAACCCAGTCTCTTTTAGCATTTCTGCATGCCTGATCACTCAGAGTTGGGAAACACATTGGCTCTCACATCGCGTAGTGCTTCATCAGTACCATCCGAGTTGGGGCTTATAGGCTGTGGATAGACGATTGGGGCCAGGAGTTCTCGCTGCGCAAACTGGAGACACCGTTCAAGCTGCACCTTCTGGTCAGCCAACATATGAAGCAAGGTAACTTGATCTTGAGTGGTAGCTTCTAGCTTCTTTGTCAGTTCAATAGGAATAAACGATAGTTGCAGAGCTTGCTGTTTGGTCTTCAACATGTTAAAGTGAGCGCCTTGTGCGGTTTCAAGCATAGTGCAGCAGACCACATATCGTTGGGTAACGTCCTTAATATAGCGAAGCCGTTCCTCCTCTTCCTCTTCATCCATGGCTAGCAAAAGGGCAGCGCGACTTTGCTTCTGAGTCTCTCCAGCCCGGCAAGTGTCTTTGTTTCATTACTTGTGAGACACACTTACCCATAGGTTGAAGGTCAAACAGGGAAGGGCATTCCAGAGAGACAAGAAAGAGTAACAGTAACAGAAATCGAACAAAGAAACAATACATTCCCTAGTTGGGCTAAGCCCGCTCAGACTACCTATGAAAACACTCGCATGTGAATGTAAGGGATGAGGTTCTCTATAGGAAGATGTGATCCCGACCAATCTGCGGCCAGAAAAACACCGTGTCATAGTAAGGATAGTGATGAGCCGATGCTGCACTTAGCAGATGAAACCAATACTGTTAATGCGGAAAGACAGTAGTGACCAATTGCAAGGGACTATGTGAGCCATAGTGGCAGCAAACCAAGGATGCGTGCAAATCAACTCTTCCCATACTTTTAAGGCAACTTCAGTGATTAAGCATTTACAGTTACCTACCTAGGACAGCGCTAGCATCAGGGATTTCACTAGATATGCGTACCTGCTTCAAGCTCTTTTCTCCGGAATATTGCTTTCGGCAAGCGTTGTGAGACCATCTATCTACATTTCCTTTTCGATGATTACTGCTCCAGCAGCTTACGCGAAAGGAGTTCATTCAGGGCCAACGTGCCGTTCATAGCAATAATGGTGTCAGGCACGGGTTACTGATCAATGACTGGTCCGCTAGGTTTTCAGAATTCTTTGCCATCCAGCGATACCATTACTCATCTAATTTTGTTTTGGGAGCCTCGTATGGCTGACTTTACACCTCGAGCCGCTTGCCAAGCAAGAAAAGTTTTGGATCTCTCTACCATAGTCATTTTGCATTCTGACTTCTCTCGGCGAGGCTTGGTGTGAGTTTGATGAGAGAGCTCCTGTATAGCCAGTGATGCCTTTGCTAGTGCATCCTGAGCTGACGTAAGATGAGCTAGTATCATGGGTTCATTTGTGTTCTGCTTATTACTCACAATTTGAGTCTCCATCAAAGCTTTGGCAGCAGCTCTGATTTGTTGACATTGCTGCTCTACACCCGCACCGTGTGATTCGAGTGATTCATGGCCTCGTCCCGTAGCCATTGCAACACTGCGGGGTCTTCAACTCACCAGGGAGAGATTGGTAGTGTGGCAGCAATCTTCTTGTATGTTTGAGCCAAACTCTGACGAAGACTGAAGCACTCAAGTTGAAGGAAAGTTAAACGGCAAAAAAGGCATAAACACAGCAAATCAACCATCAAATCAAAAAGTTCGGTTAACATCAGTTAAACGTACCTTCGGATATATTCGAAAGCAGATGGCTTGATTACAGGTAGCACTTGATGGGTCAGCATTTGCGGTCAACTATGGCCGGTACTGTATACGCAGGAAAATAGTTACCATTACTACCCTGACTACTCTCGTATATATAAGGTTGGGGCGCACCGGTCGGGGGATGTCATCCATCACCACGTTTAGAAAGTCGTGGATTCGTCTATATCCTGCTCGCGCCAATCTTATCAATCAGGACAGTACTAGTTTGTGATATTATGCTTTCTTTTGTCGTTTCGCTGCCGCTTGGTACCTTCGGGCTCCCATATAGGGCGCACCCTGGGGCGGTACCCTTTCCACCACATAGGACGTACACGGTCTCCCGGTGTTTTCGCTCGCCAAAAAGGCGGCAACCCGCAGAAGCAAGCAACACCAAACCGTTCATGTCTTTGTCCGATGTGGCCTGCGAAGGTTCCCACATGAGGTATTTCGGTGGGTTGGTTTCTTGTCCACCTTATAACCTCCCCCTTTTAAGGGTGTGGTCCCAACGCAGCACAGCTCGATCCCTGGTGTAGGACCTTACTGTGGCCTGACTGTACATTAAGCCGAGGTGCTTCTGCCAGAACCTCGACCGCTGGGTGACCCAGTCGATAGCGATCCCACTCCTCCATGTGACACATACCCGAAAGCATGGGAACACACGAAGGAGGTCCAGGTTACCCCAGACACCGTGACTACTACCCTGGCATTCGTCACGGAGGAACCGACGGTCTGATCCGTGCGGAGCATAGCAACCCTCACACGAACTTTGACCGTTAGCCAGGACACAAGCAATGGATCGGAAGTTGAAGCAGTGGTGACATCCAATCGTGGCGAGCAAGGCCCCGTTACCCATTCATTTCCTCCGAGTCACCAAGGAGGACGTGGGACCACAATCGAACGACAACCACTACCATGTCAACAACCTACCAAAGAAGTGTACCTGACCCCCCTTTGCATGAACAACAGTGGAACGAACCGCAGTCCGAACTCAGTGAGTCCACACTCAGGGGTTCACCCAACTTGCCTGACCATCCCAAAGAGAACCCACATAGAAGGGTGGGATCCACCTCCGAGTCACCAAGGAGTGGATGGCGCTGTGGCCTGTCGGTTGACACGTCCGAGTCCCCAAGGACAGCACCAACCTGCCGGCTAGGGAGTGTGACGTAACCATGTCCTTTCATGGTTCCAGGTCGAGAGGTCAACGGGTAGTACCCTTTACCCTCACTCAACAACCTTGGGACCCTCGCAGGTCCACGCTCCCTCTTGAACGCTAGGTATCGGGGACCCCATCCCCCTACCCACGTTCCACAAAGGTTGGGTACCCAGCTGTCTCCGCACTAGTGTTCCACCTGATCGGGTGCTCCCCAGCGAGTTCACATGCCTCTGCTTCTTTTGTATTGTTCCCTGGCCTATGACTCACATGCGATATAGCATGGTGCATTCTCATGGGACATTGCAGAGTCGCCGCCTCTGTTTGAAGGTCGTTAACACGAAAAACAGGGGTTGTGTCAAGTTGTAACTGATGTAACATGGCTTGTTCTGCCGAAAGGATCGTGGCGAGGGGTATCTTATTTGGTATCCATAGTCCATCATGCAGCCAAATGGCCGAAGTGACATGGACGAGCCGAGTAAGTTCTTTGTAGAAGGTCAGCATCACATGTTCCTCGTACCATTCAAGGACTCTGAAAGTAGCTCCTCTGTCCTGTCTGTCAAATTGTGGACGCAGTCTTGACAAGTGTTCATCCACAACTTTGGCAGTGGCTTGTTCAATTTTGATGCTTAGCTGGACAAGCGCGCTTGGACAGGTAATGCCATATTCCCTTTCAAGCTTGGCACAGGCTGCAGTGGCCCCTGCATTCATCACAATTAGTGGGTGCTTCTTTACTGCAGAGGTGCGATGCTCCGAGGGTAGTAATCCTAGAAGGTCATCAAGTGCACGTCGCAAAGTTAGGACCTGTGGTAATTCAGGGTCAGTGCTCAGTCGCCTCATAATTTCATAGAAGGACCCTATCATGTCAACTTCCTGATGGGTCATACCGAACATAAACATACGGACTTTCCGAGGCAGTCTTTGGGCACACGGTCCCCTTCCATACAATCTGCCAAGCCTGTCACACGCTGTTGCAGAGTATTCAACTAGTCGTGGCCGTGTGAGGTTGGCGGTACCTGCAAGGTACCCTTCAATGTCCTTTCGGTACTTTTGGTTTTCGCTTTGGTCAAGGAACTCATGTACCAATCGCAGGCTTACATTCGACAATTCGACCAGAACAAGTACGGTATCTTCTTGAGCCTTCTCTTCTATTACTATAGCCCCTGCTGCTATTGCAACACGGTAAGGTGCTGGGGTTTGAATTTCGATTGGCACTTGTTGGTCTTGTGGAAGATCACAGGCGTGTTGACTAGCTACCCCAGCAAGGTGGTCTGCAATAACGTTAGCCTCTCGCGGTCGGTATATCCACACTCCAAAATCAAACATCCGGGATTGTTTCCTTCTTATTTGCTGCACAATCGGTTGGAGGTCAATACGTCGGAACCTACCTGCAAAGGCTAAATGCTTAACAATAGGAAGGATGTCTCCTTGGAGATACGCTCGCTCAGTAGTATGCTTACGATGTACGAGCTCTTCACATAGGAGGTCCGTTCCAACGTTTGCAGACATTGCTTCCGCATAGATGTTGTCTGGGCAGTTTGGAATAGCAACTGCTCTCCATCGAAGGAGGGTCAGGCCTTGGGTCTGCAGTTCAAATAAAGCTGCTCCAGCCCCTCCAGCTTGATGTTCAGAATGACAGGATCCATCGAACTGCACAAGTAGCGCCCCTGCTGCCGGGTCAAGACAGCTACATAAGATTTCATTTGCTCCAATAGGCAGTAGAGAAGTGATTTTGCAATGAAATTCTCCACACCGGCAGTAAGTAGGTTGGATCATTACGTTTGGGGAAAGCCCGCTGCCGATCTGCATGGGCGTTTGAATGACCTGGAGAACTTCCGATCCCATCGGTGCCACTCCGATCGTTTGGTAAGCTTCATAAGAGTTGACCACACAACACACTCTGGCTGGTGCAAGTGTGCACGAGATGTGCAGCGGGGGCTTGTCTTGACACACAAGATCCGAGGTGTCAACAGAGCAACCCGGAGTAGCTCTCGGTGCCCTAATGTGCGTTATCTTAAGGTCAGAGGGTAGGGCAGCAGAAACTTTTTGTGTAAGGTTCGTAATCCAATGTTCCTCCGTAGTCAGAGGGGCTTTAACTTGATGCTTCATTGCCCCGGCCTCCCGTAAGAGAAGTCGAAATTGGTGTATAACTCTAGTTGCCAGTGCTAGGTGTTTACTTCCATACCTTGCACCATCCAATAGCGATGTAATGGCGGGATTTCCTGTCAGAGTTTGGAGGGCCACAATTGGCACTGTACACCATCGCACCCAATGTCCGACGGTGTTATCTCCTCTTGAGCAGGCTACACACTTGATCCAGTCGGTTGCGGGGTGAGTCTGCACTTGCTGTGGTTCATCGGGTTCTCTCAAAACGGGCATCTCGCACCGCTCAAGTGAGAGGGCTGTGAGCTGCTTACTGGCTATGCATACTTCACATACCGCAACCCTATACCCACCAAAGGGGTACGTCTTTCCGATATTAGCACAGTAGAAGCATTGCTTGCTTCTACTGATTCCTCTGCGTGCCAGCCATTCATCATCGTCTTCATTAACTGCCCATCGTAGTAGGGTAAACCTAGCCATACTGGGAATCCATCGCTTGCTGATGCCGACTGCTCCGTTAAACCACATCCAGTTAATACCCCCAGTCCAGCCAGATACAAGGATTTTGTTCTGGATATAGGAGGATGCTGAAGACATCATATGCCGCAGAATCAGGGTCTTAACAGCATTGACTCTTTGTTTGATTGTTCCCCTTACTGACGCAGCATGGGTAAGACGATCTTCTCCTACTACAGAAGCCCACGCCTGCCACAGACTTCGGACTTCAAAAGTCTGTCTGTTTTCAGGCAGGGGGAACTCACTGTATAGTTCTTGGATTTCACCACCTTTACGTAGAAAGAGTCCAAGGGCAGAAACTAAAATACTTAGCCCCGGATCTAGAAGTGGCGAGATTTTTACCCATCTGAACACATAAGCAATATAATCATGTCTTAGCCAACTTCTCCCTAGGAGCAGATCCGCTGCAGCAGCCCTTAACATCTGCAGATCCTCTGTGGCAGCTCCAAAGTATGAGGTGGTGTAAAGCACAACGCTCTGGGAAAAGGTATTAAAAGCTATGCTCCTTGTGACGACTGATAGAATTGGCTGCTTAAAAAGCCGCAATCTTTGTACAAATTTCTCAGCCGCCTTTGGGTTGATCTTTTTTAGTGTCTCTGGGTGAGCGGCAGTGCTCCACATCTCTTGGTTGGTAATTTGTGCTCTACCCAACAGCAGCAGGCCTAATGAGGTGGCAACTCCTTGAATGCAGTGGGCGCCAAAACCTGACTTGTCTAGTCGACGGAGAGACCAGCTGGACAAAGGGCTGTTGATAACGAGAGCAGTTTTACACCTGCACTTGCATTCAAGTGCAAGGAGCATACTGATATGCGAGTAGTCTGAACCCTCCAGGATGTGTCCAGCTTCTCTTGGGGAGAGACCAACGCACTGACCAGCTCTAGTTAATATCAATGTTTTCTGTGACAATACTGCCGATAATATCGCTGAACGGGCAGTGGGATGAGCAGTCTGTCGCAATATAATCTGTTGCTCTGGTCTGCCATCGAGTGGTTCAAGAGGGAAGGGAAGACAATCTGCACTGATGGCCTGCCAACAGGTGTGTGGGTCAATTTGGAAACCTGCAGAACGACATGTTTTGTAACATAGTTGGACCCCACTGACCCATTCAATATCAGTACTGGGGCCAGCAATAGTGTTATCGTCAATATAGCCCTGCACACTTAGTACTCTTGGCACTCGGTTGAGGTAGTGATAGATCGGGTCCATCGCTAGACAGAAAAGGAATACAGAGAAAGAGCGTCCCATGTCTACTCCTACATGAACTGCTCTGGGCGGCAGTAACCTGCCTTGTACTTTATGTCTTATAAGCCTTCCAAATAGGATATATTTTGCGTAATTTACCACCCATGTGGGCGCTTTCCTGATTCTCAGGATGTGCAAAATCCAGTATGGATTAACTCGTTCGAAAGCTTTGGATAGGTCAACAAGAAGTGCTGCCATTGGAGTACTGCTATCTAATAGCGTTTGAATGGCGTTGACCGCATGTTGCGGTTCTTTAAAACAATTCATCACAACTTGCGATGGGTGCATAAATGCGCTTGTGGCTTTCATTACCACAGCAGCAATAGTACCATCCACTAGTCTATCGCAAGTGTTGGGCATTCCCAAAGGCCTGAAGAAGTCTGCTGTTGGCCCTAGTTTAGCTTTAGGGATCCACACTCCGACCTGCACAGGCGCAGCTCGCATACCTGAAATCATTCTTCCCATGAGGTGTTCTAGGACAGGAAAGCTGTCCTCCGGTGACAATCTCCATGCCGAATAAGGGATGCCATCAGGACCTGGTGCCGAGTCTTTCGTATTGAGGAGTGTGTACAGAAAATCTTGCTTCTGAGGAAGGCATATCCGGGGCCAATCAGCCGCAGATTGGTATACCTGGAGTACTGGACTCCAAGTACCATAATGGTCCTCGGGTTCAACAAACCAGAAGGTCCTGGTATCCAGCATTGCCTCATCCAGCATTTTTGAGGTAGTACAATGTTCATCATTCTGATTGAGAATGGGGCCATTGTATGTTGCACCTTTCGGGCAGATCGACCTCAGACGATTCCAGAAGTTTATATTACTGCCTATTCCTCTAGCTTGCACATTGATTTGTTCTAGGTTTGCATAGCCTTTAGATGCTGATATCTGATCATGGAAATCAAACATCTGCCTTAATACATCACTCCTAATGCTGACTTTATCACGTTGGACCGCTTCTGCTGATGGGGCAGCAAAGAGATGATAGGTCACTGATTGAAGTGCTCGGTATTGCTCTGCCGGAATGTGAAGCACTTCTGCTCGTATTTTCAAGTATTTACGAAGAAGCTCGTAAGCTGGAATGCGCGGATGCGACGACGGGATTGGCTGTTGTCGCCACCAAGACCAAAGTGTGGCTACAAACTCAAGCTCATCGGCACCCTGTAATCTCTGTAACCGCCTAATGAGTTCTTGGAGATCATTGGGAATTGTGTATGGATCGGCTTCCGTACGCCCAGGACAGAAAACATCCGATGGTATGGTCTGGTGTATGGGGTCTCGTATATCACTTTGTACGCTTGGACGGATAACGAACTTTGTAGTGAGTTGGTAGTGCCCACTCAAATGATGGCGCCTGTGTGCTGCAACCAATACATCGATTTGAGCAGCCGCAATGTAATCTGTGGGGCATAGTACCCTGTCTAAGGCAGACAGGCCACTTGGTCCTTCAAAGGTCTTCAGTTCTGGCTGTACATCAGTGACTTGTGCCTGAACTAGGAAATCAGTCCATACTTCAGGTACGGTTTTATCCACTTGATTAAAATCTCCATTGATGTAGAGTGGAAAATCAACTTTAGTACCTTTTGCCCAGGCAAGGAGTTGCCGCAGCTCGTCTCCCTTGCTTTGTGGATGTAGGTAGACTGATATTAGTCCAAGTGTTGAATAACGGTCCTGTAAAACCGCAAGGACGGCTCGTCCAGGGATAATTTCTTCCGTTCTATCAAGCATCCATCCTGGCGGAATTAGGATCGCTACACCTCCGGAGGTACCACCTCTTTCTGTAGGTAACCCAGCTGAATGCGCTATCCGCAGCCCAGGAATATTGTGATATAAATTCTGTGGCGTTTCAGCATGCCAACGGGTTTCTTGTAGAGATACCGGGCCCGTATGGAGTAATCGCTTGATCAGTCTCATTTTTGGATCATTCGCTGCTTGCGAGGGGGTCCATCCTGAGACGTTCCAGTTATGAAGTCGTTTGAGGCGAAAAGGCAGATCTTGTCTGATTGAATGTCGATATTGTAGTATGATACGGCCCACTTCCTGCATGGCAGATGCATCAATGTTTCTAGTGTCCGCACTAAGGACTTGATAGAAATCATCCGAATTCTGCCAAAAGAGAGCAGCTATTTGCTCCAATGTAAGGTTCCACCAGGGCATGGCAACCTTTAGCATTTTGGGCAGTATAGATAGGTCACGTATCTGATGGAGATATGGGGGGCTTGGTGTGCCATGTTCTTGACTAAATGCAACTTTAACGCATCTCGACAGTGTTTTCTTCAGCGTACGGAGGAAGGGAGCAGGCAGAGTTCTTAGGAGCATCATATCATTACGATTCCATTTGCTCAGGAGGAGCTTCTCCAAGCGAGATTAGCAGCCTGCTCCATTCCTCCGTACTTGGATACACAAGATATTCACCCGTTTCATCAAATGTTCGGTGGTGTAGCATCTTCTTACTTATACGCCTTGTTGCCGGGTGGGTGTCAATATGATGAGAATACCACATGGGTGACCACACCAATGGTGTGGATGCTCTTCCTAGCAACATCTCGTTTGCCTCTAGGCAAGTATGGACTTGCTGATTGTTGACAATATGGACTACTACCCAGTCAGGGTAAACTGTGTTGGTACCTTCAGCAACTTCTCCAACTATACTTAGTCCACCTGTGCCTTCCAGTCCACCAACTAGGTGCGTAACCTTGGCAGTATCTGCAGTTGCATGTACGAAGCAAGGTTGGGCTCCGAGGACGCTTAGAAAACACATTGCACAGAAAGGGGTATTAATAGCAGCAAACTCACTAAGATGTAAGTAGTGCTTTCCTTTATCAATTCTCACAACAATGGGAGTCGTGGTGAAGACACAGTGCGTGAGTTGGACTACATCTGCTTTGATTTGCGTGATTTGACTGTTAATGAAAAAGTCAGTCTGTTGCAGATAGTCGTAAGCAGCAGTACCAAACAGAAAGGGCTGATCTGTCCCCCTTGCTACTAGTAAAAAAAGCAAGCACGGCTTATGCGCTCCAACATAAAAGAGTGGAGGTTGTGTGAACTTTGGAGCCCAAACGATGAAGCCAAATGGAAATCTGTGTGTGGAGCCAAGGGTAGCTATTTGCAGCACCGTAGCCAGCTGGTGAATTGCACAGAGCTTGTCCTCTTTTAAGTATTCTTGGAATAGCGCCACATATTTCTCCCTGACTTCCTGCTGTGGAATCTGTAGCCCAACACCATTGCTAACCGCAAGCATAAGCATCCGGGCAGATAAGGGAACATTTTCATAGGTGACAGCAGTCGACAGCAGCCAATCCATTTTAACGCTGCCTAGGGCACTCGCAAGTTCCTGATCACCAAACGGAATTTTATCTGCCTCTTGTTTGTCAGTTTTTGTTGTCGCCTTTGCGGTGTGTAAAAAGGAGAAAACTGTAGGTTGCCGGATATCAGGTATTACTGTGGACTGTTCAGGTTCCCCTAAAGTTTGATGACGCCATTTGGCGGCAAAGTCAACACGGTCAGCTTTTAACTGTACTCCGCGGACACTTCCTTGCTGTAGAACCTGGCGTAGTAACTGCTGATATTTGCCATATACGTCTTGCTGTTGCGGTGCTGCGGTGTGACACGGTTGAGCATCATTAGTTCCACACACCCAGCCTTGAAATTGTTCATCTGATCCGAGTGCAGCATCTATAAGGTCAGGGTGAAAGCTGTTGCCGCAAAAATCTCTTATAACTTTCTCAGTCAGGATCTTTGTACCATGTCTGTCAACTGTTAAGATGGACTCGAGCCCTGCAAGCTTACGAACTTCCTGCACATGAAGAATACGCATAGGCAGGGCGATATTGGGATTGTGAAATATTGGAATAAGTTGCTCGATGAGTTCATCTCTTTTCTTTGAAGCAGAATTAGTGGCATGTAAGGTAGCCAGAAAATTCTTCCGTATTGGCAAAAAGTGAGCCGGTATGATACTTGCCCATGGCAATTTCGGGACCTTGTCATTATTGGCAAGCCGACAAAGCAGCGCAAATGATCTTTTGCCACCAAAGAAGGAGTAATCCCAAAGTAGCGCCTTTGGCTGGTATCCTGTCCATGAAAGCCTAAGTGCTCCTCCTTGTGTGTATTCCCTAGTTCTCAGAAGGGGTGCTAACACAACGCTTTCATTAGCTAAGGTGACAAGCGGCCCCCAAACTTCATCCCCTGGAACAGGCCCCGTGGGGGGAATAGCAGTGTCCATGTGACTCCTGAGAAAGACCCTCTGTCGTCTGATTCCAAAATACGGGCCAGTGTCCCAGAGCCACACATTAACCGGAGCATCTGTGGGAAGTCCAAGGCAGTACAGGAAAAGTTGAAAGTGTTCTGATTGTTCGAGTTGTGGTCCACTGTGGGATTTTCGCTTGTTCTCAACTGTCTGCATGCTACCCGCATTCTCAGTGAGAAAGCGGACAGAGTTGAACCCAAACAAAGTCTGAAGTTGGTTTAAGACGACGTATACTACAAAAAATAGCATGCTGCGGTTACCGGTCAGTCCTAAGAGGCCGTTCAAATATCCTGCATAAGTCAGGTCCTGACACGGTGAACCCGCAATGAGAAGCCATTTAATGTTCGGGTACATCGCTTTGGCTTGTCTAAGTATGAGAGAATTTTGCCCAAGAAGATCCCACACATCTCTTACGTAAATTGTCACAACACCATCAACTGTGTATCCCCATCGCTGATCCTCTCTGAGACCAAGCTCAGCAGCAACAAGTCTTCGTAGGACTGGATCTTGTTCCGCCGCAATGTAGACGGCTGGGGGTTTGCCAAGCTTCTTTTTAATGATATGATAGACAGACCCAACTCCATCAAACATCGAGATAACACCCAATGGTGATGGGCCAAGGCCATCTGAGATAGTCAGCGGTAGTCCATCAGGGTCGGTCCATTCGAGTGACGGATTAGTGCCCGCGTTCTTCCTACTCAGTTTTTTGTTCAGGTCAGGCTTCTTTCCGTTGAGACTCGATTGTTTGGATCTCTTTCTCCTTTTCGCAGTTTTCTTCTGGTCCGACTGGCCATTTGTCTGTAGGTTCTTCTGTTGAGAGGGTTTGAGAATTGCCTTAACAACCTTTAACTGCCGTTTGGTATAGCTCGCAGTTGCTACGGCACCTGCCATTGCTACGAGGTCCTTGGTCGTAAGAATCGCTTTGGGTGACTTGATCGGGAGCACGAGTACACCTAAGATGTGTAGTTTGCTATTGATTCTGCCTGTTTCGACTGTACGGAGCCCATTGTTATGATCGTACACCGCACACATACCAGGCTGGCTAGCATGTATGAGGATGAGTGGTTCATCTTGGCCAATACGGTTCGTTGTGACCAAACAGTGCACCTCATAGGATCTTCCTTGAACCGTGGCTTGGTTTCCAACTTGTACCAGGGTTGTTTCTAGCCTAGGGAAATTACTTGCATGACTTCCCGTGAGCCGGATGAAGACAAGGGGACCAAATTTGGTACACCTATGCTTCGCTTGTATGAGGCTGAGACACTGGCAAGTTTGCCAGTTTTTCATGTCATTGTTATTCCAAACTGGAACCATTCGTTGAAGGATATCCTCGAAGGTATTGTCTACAGTGATCGTTACATTAAAAAGGGCAGCTGGTATTTTAGTGACTTGATCACAGTGATGACATTGCACTTCACACTTTGAAAACAAATAGTTTCTAGTGTGAGGGGTAAGGTTTTCACTCAATGCGGAGTATATCCTGAAAATGGCCTCAGCTTGTGTAACTTGGTTGGTCGGTACATCTTCCAGCGTTGCTAAGGAAAGGCTGGCATCAAATTGACTAAATGGGAAGGGTGTTGGTATCTGATTGATCCAACTCCAACCAATGCCAACAGCCGCCAGTGCAGCTTGTCGTACATGAACACTAATATGAGTTGGCACCCACGGCCCTCTCGATAGAATATACAAGGCTGCATGCATACTGGGAAAGTGGTGAGATTCTATTGCTAGCTGCCTAGCACGTGTTGCCAGCCTATGTTGCAGGTTGGTATCAAAGGTCGAGAACCACTTTCCACTGGCATCGATAAAGGGCGTAAGGGAGACAAACCTGTCACGCATCTGACTTTGGTCATCAGTGACCTCATCGCTGCTGAACTGGTTAAGTTGATCATGTTCAACTTCGTCATTTTCCCCTGTAATATCGATGCATATCTGTGTGCGATCATTAGCGGATAGACTTAGGCTCTTCTTCAACGCAGCATGTATGGGCGGCTCCCTTGCCTGCCGAGCTGTAGCTGGCATGGAGGCACTCCTACAGTGAGTTGATTCCTTAGTCTTTTCCAGCACTGCATCAGACCTGTGGCTGCTTGCAACTTCCTCTACACTTCTTTCAGCTTCCAGCCGCGCAACTGAGTGTTCGGGAGGTGTGATCACCTTCCCAGCTGCGCTGTGTATCACAGAGAAGTCAACGATGGGGTCTCCACTATCCTTTACTTCCTTATGTTCTTGTAGGGCTTGATCTTTGTCCGGGGAGGGAAAAGCAGAGATGGGGTCAGATGAAGCAGGGGAGGTGGCTGTAGCCTGTATTTGCTCTCCATACATAGGGTTGCCAGTTCTACCAGAAATTTCGATGCCACGAGCGGACTCAGGTACGTTGATCATTTTTGTCTCGAATTCCTCTCCTAAGCATATTTTGCGCGGAGGGGGGGATACTTTTTGTGCACTTTCAACGCAAGCAACATGCTGACTCCCCTTGCCCTCAGGTGTGTAGGGTGGCTGTGTGTTGTCAGCAGCCATCTCCGTATCTTCCTCACGCATATGAGCAGGATCCACCTGGTTGTTTGCCTCACCTCCTAACACACTTAATTCTCCATTCCCCTCTGAAGGCTGACTTTTGGGGGGGTGAGTCCATGTGAGGGTGGGGCTAACAACGGGTGAGAGTTGTTTACCCTGATTATGACTCGAATGGTCAAGGGCCCTATGATCATCAGTTGAAATACCAGGAACATTCTTTCCTCCTAAAGCAACATCATCAATGTGCTCATTCAGTATCTCAACGTCTTGTTGTTCATAGACACCTTTGGAGTCAGGGGTATTTTGACGCGGAGGAATACTGCTAGCGCTAATGGAGGGAGGGGGAGTAGAGACAGGGGGAGTGTAGGTAGGTGCGGATGCCTCATGCTTCTTGTCGTTGCTCTGTGTAGCTTGCACAGGCACCTGTGTGTCTAAAGTCTTACGATGTACGTCCTTCAAGGGGGGAGACGCGTGAGCAACCTGTGCCGGCTTGGCAATCTTAGCGCTGCTGTTGGCATTGGTAGCGTAAGGCTCAAATACCCAAACTCTTTTCACTTGGAGGACGCTGTCAGACGTAAGTAATAATTTGTAGTCAATAAGCGGGGGAACAAGCATCATGACTTGGCAATCCTTAAAAGGGAGAATATTTAATGCATCAACTTTTGTCAAATAGGGTACGCTTTCAAAGCCTTCAACTCTATTCATCTGGCACTGCTTTCCAGGCACTAACTGAAAAAACATAATGCGTCTCTTCTTGGAGATGTAGTCAACTGGCGCATGCCTCTTTCGAACAAAGGCCCCTTTACCAGTATCCACACCATCGTATTGTCCAAAATGCCTAAGGAAGGCATCAAAAGCATCATCTTCAGGGAGATAATCGAGAAAGAGGATCCATGGATACACTTCTTCAGCATAAGTGTACGAAACAGGTAGGTTGGCATATTCTGTTTGTGCTTCTCTCAGCATACCGTACCTCCTTTTTTGTGGTGAGCTGAGGCAACTGGCTGGTGCAATAACAGTCAGTCTATTCTTGAAACTAGGATTGAGCTTTTCTCCAACCTTTCGCCAATGCTCCTGCTTAGTTTCATGTCTGGGCGGCTCGCCAGGTGCACTAGTTTGCGGTAGTATATTGCCGCAGTGTTCGATCGTGAAGGAGATTTTCTTCTCATTCCGGTACACAATTGTATGGTCACAAGGAAAAGTGGTACGTGTGTCACAGGGTACCCAGAAGGTAAGTACTGCAATGTTAGCATTGTCGTCATCCACAATGGTCTGGAACTCAAATCTGGTGGCAGAGAAGGTTGAGATCAGAGAAGCTCCAATAGTCGTGTTAGCAATGTTTTCGTCATCACTGACGTAAGCAGCAATACTGCTCATCAGTACCTGGAGTGGGATGAGCGGCATGCTGCCAATAGGTACATACTTCACTTCCATTTGGTAGGCATTTGCATTAACATGTGTGATTTTGCTGAGCAAAACTTGAGTAGACTGTTGCCGCTGTCCAAATGGGAGGTAAGTCGTCGAACAATGTAGTAAGTTTCTCAAGACTTCGACGTCAGTGCCTTCCAATTGTAAGACAACCTGGGCTTTCGAAAGGAAAAAATATTTGATTCGATAGGCCATCAATTCAGTTGCAAGCGCTACCCTCTCCTGATCATTGAGATGCCGTACCGACATAACAGTGAAGGTGGCTACTTCTTGAAATTTACATAGCCTTCGCCAGTCAATACCTTCCTTGATTTGAAATTGCGTATCCTGTAATCCACTAGTCTCTTTGAGCAGTCCTTCAATAGTTTCCCGCACTTTCAGTCTCTGAAGGGAGGATTCGGTTTGATACTTAATAGTCAAGGGAATGCTGCTTTTGGACTTGTCAGAATTATAGCATCCATTTGAGGTCGTGTTCGTTTCAACAATACCCGGAAATCTTCCTTGCCTTAGATCCCTGCCATCACTCGTTTCAAAAGCTATTCTGGTCGGGATAATGAATTCATCACTGGGAAGCTCAGGAACTCTCCAATGGATACTAGGATTGCCATTATCAAACTGACTCATTTTGACAATGTAAAGGACAGTGGGATATCGTTGATAGGTCAGGGTCCGGGTGTCAGTAATTTGTCTGATTTCCTTAACAGCAGTTATATGTTTGTTGCAGGTGTCAAATACTTTAGCAGCAATTTCTCCTGGGCCGGTATTGGCGTGACACTCATATATGAAAACACAGACTGTTGAGTGAAGTGTAGATTCCTCATGACGCTTTGGGCAGCCCCGAAAGAGGGGAAAGCATATGCAGTTGTTTCACTTTTGGAGATTTGCGAATGCAATTGATCATAGGTTGTCAACAGAACTCCTTCTGGTGCTTGCAGCTTGCTAGGACAGTGAACCATTAAAGTAACGCAGATTCTAAGTCGTCCAAGTGCGTCAGCAGCAGCTTGTTGAGCTTCGATGTATTCAGACATGTTTCTGGAGTCAAACTGAAATCGCAAAAGGAAGTGTGAAACAAGAAAATCCCGGAGGGAAAGAAGAAACACAAAAAACGGAGAGAACACACAAACAAAAAGAGAAAGAGAAGAAACAGGAAAGAGCGGGGAGAGCGAAGGCTTGTGAACCCAGCCAATCTGCGGCAAGATACACAAGGCCAAAGGACAAACAAAAAGCAAGAGAGAAAGAAGGAGAGAAAAGGAGCGGCTCAAATAACTCGCAAAAGAAGTGAGCTAAGGCTTTGGCAGTCAACCTGACAGGAGTACTGCAGCACTGATGAGATAGAAAAATAGCAGTGGAATAAGAGAGCTTATGTACCCTGCCAATCTGCGGCAAGATACACAAGGCAAAAAGACACGAGACCGCTGTTCAAAGGGCCAGGCAGGTTCACTGGAATAAAGCTGGAAACGAATGTAAAATCGATCCTGTCAGTCACAGATGACAACGATGAGTGGAGCTTATGTACCCGACCAATCTGCGGCCAGATACACAAGGCAATTTGACGCCCCATTCAAATACTCTCTTGAGGCGCGTTGTTGGAAGCAGGCCACAAACATCAGCGTCATACATCATAGCAACTACGAGTTGGCAACCAGGGTCGAACATGGGAGGCCCCCACCGTGTCTCCAAAAAGTCTGCTGATTTGAGGTGCTAAAAACGAACCCTCTGGACGTGGCGAGGTGCTGCTCCTAAAGTGACAGAAAGATCAGAAATGTGGAGACACTTTCCCTGTACATTGCCAAATTTTGAAGGGTGCAAAGGTGCAACTTTTTCAGGGTAGGAAACAGAACTTATATAGTTTCTTATTCACACTTCCGAAAGTTGCACCTTTGCACCCTGGTTTTTCTCTATCTATTTTTTAGGCGCAAAAAAATAACAGAAATTGACGGCGCTGTTTTTCCATCCGAAGTGGTTGACTGGAACCTTATCTGCCACAATTTCTCAAATTTGGGCACGTTCCCCTGCACCCCTCCAAACAATGATTGAGAAAAATAAGATAATGATTCTTTGCAGCATCTGCACTTTGATCTTTGTTTCGGGGAGAAGGGGGGATGTCGGGCCTGTCACATACACTTGTGCCAGCTCAGGAGTCCAAGAGGTGGTCGTTTAGACGGCTTTACTTCTGCCTGTCATTCATAAGGGTCTATTTTTGAGTCCGAAAAAGTCAAGAACAATTAGACACGCAAATACGGACCTCCCTAGTAGACAAAACAGGGAAATGTGTATTTTTTTGGCCGGCGCCGGTTGCCTTTCGGCGGGTCACCACTTGAGGCTTACTCGTCTACCTGTCACGATCGCGGCCCCGTACCCGGGGGGAATCGAGACAAAACAGGGAAATGTGTACACAAAGCAAATCCACATCAAGAGTACAGGTGCGAACTGATTATTGCGTACTCTCAGGAAACTCTCAGTAGTTCTTCTCCTCTTTCTTCGAAGACAATTCTGTAAGAGAGTGATCCTCTGGAAGAGAGTAAGCCACCCTGCATCAGTCTCGGACAATAAGCAGTATCGCCTCTTCGGTCTTGTCTGTGCCTTGTCTCCTTTCATTTGTCTCCCATCATGTGTTGCCTGAAGTGGCGGTGTCCGCCTCTCCTATCTTGTCTGTGCCTCGCCTCCCTTCATGTGTCTCCCTGATCATGAGTGGTGGTGTTCGCCTCTTCGGTCTTTTCTGTGCCTTGTCTACCTTCATGTGTCTGCCTGTGGTGGTGTCCGTCCCTTTTTCCTTCATTTGTCTCTCTTCACGTGTCTCCTTGAGTGGTGGTGTCCGCCTCTCCAGCCTTGTCTGTGCCTTGTCTCCCTTCATTTTGAGTGGTGGTGTCTGCCTCTCCGGTCTTGTCTGTGCCTTATCTCCTTCATTTGTCTCCCATCATGTGTTTCCCTGAGTGGCAGTGTCCGCCTCTCCGGTCTTGTCGCCTCCGCTTGTCTCCCATAGTCTCCCCTTTTGTGTGTCTGTGTTTGGATGGTATGACCCACTGTCTCCCATTGTCCTCCCCTGCGTTGGATTTTCGAGGTCTTGCCTCCGCTTGTCTCTCATTGTCTCCCCACAAGTGCGCCTGTCCTGAATGGTGTGTCCGCTTTCCCGAGGTCTTGTCTCGCATGGTCTTCCTTCTTGTATCCCTCTGTTGGATGGTATGCCCGCTTTCCGTCTTGTCTTCCCTTGTTTCCGATGTCTCCCACTGCCTCCAATTGTCTGTCATTGTCTCCCCACATGCGAGTCCGCCTTCCCAAGGTCTTGTCTCCCCTTGTGTCCCTTCTTGTTTCCCTTTGTTAGATGGTGCGTCTGCCCCCCTTGCTTTGGATTATCTCCCATTGTCTCCGTTTTTGTTTCGCTTTGTTGGATGGTGTGCCTTCCCGAGGACTTGTCCCCCTTGTCCCCCAGCTTGTCTCCCAGCTTGCCAGGTTGTCTTTCCTTCTTGTTCCCTTTAGTGTTCGCCTTCCAGCTTGTTTCCCTTCTTGTTTCCGTTTCTTGGATGGTGCGCGCGTCTTCCCGAGGCCTTGTTTCCCAGCTTGTCTCCCAGCTGGTCTTTGTTCTTGTTTCCGTTTGTTGGATGGTGCGTCCGACTTCCCGAGGCTTTGTCTCTCTTTTCTTTAGGTTGTCTCCCAGCTTGTCTCCCTTCTTGTTTCCCTTTGTTGGGTGGTGTGTCCGTCTTCCCCCTTGTCTCACACTGTTTCCCTTCTTTTTTCCCTTTGTTGGATGGTTTGTCCGCCTTCCGAAGTCCTTGTCCCGTTTGTTTCCCAGCTTGTGTGCCAGTTTGTCTTCCTTCTTGTTTCCCTTTGTTGGAGGGTGCGTCCACCTTCCTACGGTCTTGTCTCTTTTGTCTCCCAGCTTGTCTCTCCCTTGTTCCCCAGCTAAACGCCGAGAATTGCGCAGACTCGAAAGTTCACAGAGCTCCGGGATTGAAAATGATGTGTTATCTTTCACTTTCAACCTTCGATGTTTTCAACACAGCCAATTTGACAATCCTATGCTGCTTGCTTCGATCGTTTGGAACCAAATACTTGCACCCCGATCGGATGCTTCCTTTGTCGTTTTTCGGCATCTAGCATTGCAACAAAGCAAGCGAAACCGAACAAAATAAACGTATACAAAGTGGTCTGTGGCACTTTTTGCAGATATTTTATTAATCCTGTTGCTGCTATTTCATGTCTTTGACTTTGTTCCCCAAAACACTTCTTGAATCCACCCACTGTTTGGGGTCTACGGTGGTGTAATTCATTGGCAAAGAGAAATTTTTGGTTGTTACAAATCTATCTTCATACATGTTTGGAGCATTGTGGATGTCCTCCAACTCTGATGTAAACCATCGTAACATGTCTTATTGGTTGAAAGAATTTGGATGTATGGATGGAAATCCTCAAGGGGTACTCCATGTGTATACTGATGATGAGGTTGCAGTAGGAGCGGTTTTTCAAGATGCGAAACTGGACAAACCTGTAAAAATGACTAGAGCTGCGCCTCAGAGCCCAGAGACGAATGGTTTAGCAGAACATTGTATAAGGACTCTTAAGGAGACTCTTGTTGTTTTGAGAATGGACTTGCAAACTAGTGGACTGGACATCCAAAGGACTGGTGCCGCTTTGCATGGGTTGGTTTTGTGCATCTCTCCCATGTCAAACATGTATGTTGGAGTGTATGAAACCACTAAGCCTGCTAGAGAGTTTCTTGAGGGTCGTAAACAGCAAACGCCTGTGACTTCGAGTTTTGGTGCGGTTGTTTTGTGCGAACTTCCAGATTCGGTTAGAGAGCAGCGGAAAACTGAACTTCCACGTTTCATGGAAGGTGCGTATTTGCATCCTGCGTTTGGGTCAAAAGCTCATGAATGTATCGTTTCAATTGATGGTGAATACAAAAGGATTCGTCCTAAGTTCATGAAACTCGTGATGCAATTGCGCTGGGAGTTTAGTTTGGTAAGAAACTTATTTGTACAAACTGGGGAGGTGGTAAAACCTGCGAGTGCGAGTCAAGATAACCTAGTTGTGCGAGCGAGCCAGCGACCTCCAGAAACTGAACCAACTTGCCCTAGGACTGGTCCCCCAAACAGTTGGTTTGAGCAACATGGTCTATATACCCCAAACTGTGGAGCGTGCAAGAACCTTGAACTTGGTCGTTCTGGTAAGTCTCATAGCGCCAGATGTTGTCGTGCGTATGTTGGTTGAAAGAAGAGCGTGCCAAGTTGGGTGTAGGTCAACCCGTTACAGGTAAAGCCCAGGTTGAGGAGCGTAGTGGTCCTGTCATTGACAATCCGGTACCACCCACAAGTACCCCTGGTGATGCAGGTGAAGGTGAGGAGGTTGTGCCTGTTCCTGGAAGTATCTTCAATGATGAGGAGGTAGTGACTTCTGAACCTGCGTTTGATGATGCGATGGGTGATGTGGGCCCTTCTAGCTCGTCTGGTGCGCGTGCATCGCGTAAGCGTGCTGTGCCTGAAACTGAAACCACGGTAGCTTCTGGTGACACCTCTGTTGGGACTAGTAGTGATTCTAGAGGGGTTAAACGACCAGCTGAAAACGAAGACATGCCACCTGTCTTGGAGGATGAGTCAGAGAGGCCTAGAGGTGTGAAACGAGGTATCGATGAACCAAACGAGGGAATGGAGTGTGTTTTTGATGCTGAAATTATGGACGGACTTTGGACACATGAGGACTTGTGCAGCATTGTGATTTATCCATGTTTGGTTGAAGAGAGTTCTGCAGCAAGTATCATGTTTGGGAGTAATCCTCAAAGTGAAATCATTGATTTTTGTGGGGTGAAAACAAAAATTTGGGTTCCAAATGAAGCTGTTGATGATAGTACCATGGGTAGTCTGCCAGGGGATAAGACGCTTGATGGTATGAAGATTGAGATCCGCAATCTGACACGGTGCACGCTGGTATTCCCCGAAAATATGAGGAAGCTCAAGCGTTTTGCGCAAAACACAACACAAAAGTACTGACATCGCGATGGGTTACGATCCATAAATAGAATTATTGACGGACAAGATGGAATGCGATCTAGGATCGTAGTCAAAGACTTTGCATCCACAAAGGCGAAAAATAGTGGTGTTTCGTCGCTAACGCCATCTACTGAAGGACTGAAATCAGTACTCGCCCTTGCGGCGCAAGAAAAGATGTTTTTAACAGGGTTAGACGGCAGTGCCGCGTTTATGTACACTCCTCTGCGTTCGACATGGTCAAGATACCATTGAGCCTAATTTGGGAAGATGGGTCTCCGATCTATCTTGAACTGAAGCGTGCTCTTAATGGTCTTCGACCAACGACAGGGGAATAATTACACTATGTAATTTCCATTGTGAAACCCATGAACTTGACTGCTGCTGAGATTCTAGCTGGACCCGACGGACTTGTTGTTATTTATATTGACGACGTTTTGATAGCTAGTCCACATGAGGGTTTTGCCAAGAAGGTCTATGAATTCTTGAATTCTGTTGTACCCACCAAGATAATCGGGAATATTCACCCTTCAAAGGGGGTCAACTTAAGTTTGTGGATAGGATTATCAAAAGATTACCTCGTAAATTAAAACTGTTCATTTCGGTTGAACCAACGTATTTGGATAATTCTTTTTCGGATTATCAGGTTGGGAGCAATTGGAAAACTAAATCAGCTGGTATTGCAGTGCCGAACATTCGAACGACTCTGGAGCAGCCTGGACAAAGTCCATTGCTGAACAATGAAGCTCATGCGAAATATCGACGTGCTCTTGGGAAACTGGCCTGGCTCTCGCAAACTCGAGATAACATACATATCATGGTGTGTATCTTATCTACAGGTCAAGCAGCTCCAACTGAACGTCATGAAAGGGCTTTGAGACAGGTACTTCGATGGATGTTTCATGATGGCTTGGTTTGTTTAACTTTTCCAAGTGATGGTGAAATAGGTAGTGAAGATGACCTTTTGACTGGGTATTGTGATGCTAGTCATGCCCCAATGCGGTCGACAAAGAGAAAGGGAATTAGTGGAGCTGCAATCATCTTCTGTAATTGTTTGATCAAGAGCTATGTACGTCACCAAACAGCCGTGTCGTTGTCAACATGTGAAAGTGAATTATTCGGGATTCAGGCACTTATCCAAGAACTTTTGGGTTTATGCCAATTGGTTTTACGTCTTGTGGAATCTTTGGGGGGAATCCAGAGTAGACTTCCAAAAGAGGTAATTGTAAAGATTGATTCAGCTTCAGCTCGCGACCTGTTGGATGCGAGTGATGTACCCAGGCGTTCATGCCACACTGAGGTGAGAATTTATTGGGTTCGAGAATAATTGGAATTCCAAAGCGTTGTCATTATTTGGATGAAGGGTAATGAAAATCCTAGTGACATAATGACCAAAGTGTTGGATACCCGGAATTTCAAACGGTATCGTGAATTGTTGGGTTTTGTTGCAGGCAAAGGTATTCTTTCTGTTTCGAGGTTACCAGCCCAGATGATGTCTGAGACACCTGAGAGTGAGGAATTGGCCGCACTGATGAAACCAGGTGGAACTGATGGGCTGGTAATCATCGAACTTTGTTGTGATGTAGACTTATCTTTACGTACTGTCTGCTGAAAAATGGGGGATAACGTATTTTGGGGTTTCAGAAAAAGCAGAAGAAGCTTCGACCGTGAAATGGCTTCGTGAGCAAATTGACAAGGAGAGAAGGCAGGGATCGAAATATGTCCACATACACGGAAGTTATCCATGTACTGCTGGTTCACCCATAAAAAATCTTAGTGGGAATGAAAACTATGATTTTCGTTTTACAGAGTTGGAAGAAATCGTGAAACGATTGCCAGAGTATGAGAAAATTGCAGATGGAATGTCATTAGAATGGCCAGTGACCAGTGTGCAATAGCCTGTGGAATATGACAGTTTTGAGAAACGTTTGAAAATGATGAAACTCACATACGAGGGTCTTGTTGCACTTTGCAGAGTGGGATATGTATCCAGCCAGGGTCTTCCCATAGGGAAACGATTGAAATTTGTTTCGAATAAACAGGGTTTCGCAAGTTATATGGTACAATTCAAAGACTATTTTTAAATTTTGTGCTTCACATGCTCCTTTTAATACAGTTGATTGGATTCAGACTGGACTGTATAATCAGACTTTAGCCAGTAAGATCCTTAAGGAAATTTTGACTTCGAGGTAGTTTCACTACGTTGTTGCAGCTAAATATGCATGCCACTGACTCTGAACTGAGCGAACCTGTAGGGTTTGAAACTGTGGTTGTATGCATACTTATGCTCATTTTCTTAAGCGGTTATGTCACCGGTGGTTGCACAGTATGGCTGTATTGGTTGAAAGCTCGAAAGGGGGCTGGTATGGATCGCTCTGTGATGACCAATGATAGCTTACGGGAGGGTCCAAGTTCTTTGGAGTTTGTGATTTTTCCGGCAGCTGGTGAAAAATATCACATTCAGACTTGTCACCATGTTTTAGCCAGAGCTAATGCAATGACCGTTTCATCTGCGACTGTCAGGCATAGAGGTATGAGGTTGATTCGACTATGTGAGGATTATTATGCTTTACGTTAGTCTGGACCGTGGTCCTTAGTCAGCTGTTGTACCTAGACGTTTGTGTGAAACAATCTGTCCTGCTTTGCTTGCCTGCTTGTATGGGTAGGTAAAGATACTTTTCAGACCATTCGCATCCGTGCGAAGCCATGGAATCTTGTGGTCTATATACCTCTGGATACTGAACTGGCGGATGAATCTTCATTGACTGGAACGGTGTTCTATATGTATGTCTAGCTGGATTGTGATGGGAGACGATCTTTCGACTATTATGGCAGTCTATGTTGGAGTACTATATTTACTTTCATTCTGGCGTGGCTGCATCTTTGAACTTCATCTATTGGAGTAATTATTCGAGGAGTGCATAATGTGAATACAACTGCTCGTGCTGAGCTCTATGAGTCTGCGATTGATCCATCTTCATTCATCTCGAAAGGGGACGCGAATATTCTGGGCTGATATTGACCAATTTGGTGCGAGATAAACTTGTAGTTGTTGCAATCATCGTTGCAGTCGTGAGACATTGACAACGACGTTGCAGTCAATTTGGTGCATTGACATGGTTGATGAGATTACCATCAATGATCTGAATTTGCTATTGGAAAATGTCATAGTTGTTCCAACTATGACATTGGAATATGTGCAATTTTGTGATCTCGTGATTCTGTGATATCTGTGCAATTTTGTGATTTCGTGATTCTGTAACATCAGGGTTGATACACCGTAATGATCCATTATGATCGGAACATTTGTAGGTTTTGGAAAATTGTGAATTTGGGATATCATAGTTTTTACAACCATGACCTCCGAGCAATTTACGAGCTTGTGAATTTGGATGTTGTAGTTGAGGAATTACAACGTGGAATCCTAGTTTTATGTTGTTTGAGACCAAACTGGCCGGAATCGATAATTTCCGATGCCTTGAGCACAGGTTGCAAGTTTTGAACATTTAGGTTGGTTTTTTCATCGACAATATGAAATTGTTGACATCAATTTTTGGCAAATCGTGACCTATTTTGTTTTGACCGAACGAATTTGAACTCACTATTTTGGTGGAACCAAAATAGTCTGAACGGCAGTGTGAACTGAAATATTGCAATTTGAAGGAGTCAATATTTATTTCCTGTGATTTTTGGCAGGTAGCGACTTCATCGTTCTATTGGGTGTTATTTTGTCTCCTAGTGACATATGTCAGTCTATTTAAGTAGCTTCGAGCTACGTCTTAACTCACTGTCTTGAGAGACTGGCGTCTGAAGAGGACAAACACGTCCATTGAATGTGTGTTGTCTGCCTCTTGTTTGTGGAGAAGAAATAGAAAGAAAATGGAAACAATTTTTGGAACTAACTCAACCTTTAAAAGACAGGGATGTTCCGCATACGTGGCTCAAGGTGAAAACTTGTGAACCTGTGAAGAGTTAGAGTAAGACACCTCTCGTCCTTGTTTTGGTTTATGGTGTTTTCGTGTGTAACTGCTGACCAGCTGCTGGACAGACTGTGGAATGCAAACGGAAAAGGGATCAGACTGAGTGAGGCCATTGGTTTTGACACTTCGTGAACCTTGCGTTTTCGTTTTGGTGTTAAGTAGCTGCGCGTAAATTTTTGGCAAAATCGGTTTTGATTTTCTACGGAGCCTATGTCTGTGCGTGGCAATAGTAGGATTGCTTTTTGGGCTTCGCTGACAGTTTCTAAGTCTGTAATTTGCTGAGGCAAAACTTCTGGGACATTTCGCAGCTGGCTCTTAGCCTTTGCCAATAGTTTCGTAGCGGTTTCAACTTCCTCTGTGGGTACTTGACAAAATCTGAGCTGGGTGATCGATGTAGTCATGTGGGAAAAGCAGCTTTCTCCATTGGAAAGGTATCAGTGCGGTTACGTTTCTGGTAGCTGAGAGGAATGCTGCGCGATTCAGTGACATGTTGGCAGCGTATCCATGAATACCGTGATATTGATGTCGTCAGCAGTTACCGCGAGGAAGCCATGGCAGGATGTACTTTGACATCATCCTAAGCTACTACCCCACTAGTCCCCCCTCCCTTCCCTCCCTAACATGGAGTTACTAATTGTGGGTAGTCTGGAGGAAAAGAGTGTAAAGAAGGAACCAATCGTGGGTCACCCACGTGGGCAGGGATATTGATATTCCCCATAGTGTTCTTTTGGCTGCGTTGAATTTTGTGGCAAGTCTGTTTGCCCGGAGGATGAACTGACTGATGTGGCCGTCTCGAACTCTGAGACGGGCAAATTATGTCGCACGTCGGGATTGACCATTCCCTCGATAACTGGGTGTGATTGCTTGTCACTCATAATCTGCAGGATTTCTTCAACCAATTTGGGTGGGTTACAGACGAGTGACGGTACTTCTGCAAGTGGCCTGTCTAGGATCATGGCAACCAGCATCTCGCCTCCATCCTTTTTTATAATAGGTGAGCGTCCAGCTTGCATTTGGTGCAAGACTGCGAAAGCTTGGTTCTCGCAGATGCTTCTTTCCCATTTTTCACTGGCTTTTAAGAATCGAACCTCATTTCGTGCGAAAAACTTGCCGGGACGCAATCTAAATATCAATTTTACCTCAATTTTTGCCGATCGAATTTCGTTTCGTATGAAAGAGTTGTATTTCATGCCGTCTCGTTAGCACTGCCCCCGTATAAAAAAAAAATAGAAAAGAAGGAAAAAGCAAAAGGGCAAGAAAATAAGAGAAATATAAAGATATAAAGATAAAAATTAGACGACGGTTGGCCCGAGAGCGAAAAACACGTTTTTCAAGCAGCTCTGAGTATGGTAGTCGTAAAAAATAGTCGGTGAATGGTTGGTGAATTTTATATGAGCTATGGAGGGATAGGTTGTGAAAAATAAAATTGATTAAGAAGAGGATACATGTGACAACCCATGCATATGCACTGTGCTGCTTGGTAAAGGGCATCATATGACACGTGTCTTGCAACCACAGAGAGACATAGATAGAGAGAAAGGGAGAGAGAGAGAGAGAGAGAGATAGAGAGAGAGAGAGAGGGAGAGAGAGAGAGAGAGAGAGAGAAAGAGGGAGAGAGAGAGAGAGAGAGCAGGGTCTTCTGTTGTTAGTATTGAGGCACTATATTGCAAGACAATAAATTAAAGATGTATTATAGGCAGGCGAGACAAGTACTATCAAGACAAAGATTATGAAGAACACTAATTTGCATCGAATCCTTCGTTTTATTTTTTTCACACAAAACCTTTTACACACAGACACTTTTACACAAAAGCTTTTACACACAGAAGCTTTTACACACAAATTCCTTTATACACAGACGCTTTTACACACAGACGCTTTTACACACAGACACTAAACACTTTTATACACATAGGTTTTTACACAAAGAGGCCTTTACACACAGACGCTTTTACACACAGATTCTTTTACACACAGACGCTTTTACACACAGAAGCTTTTACACACAGAAACTTTTACACACAGACTCCTTTACACACAGACGCTTTTACGCACAGGAACTTTTACACACAGACGCTTTTACACACAGACCCTTTTACACACATACCCTTTTACACAGAGACACTTTTACACACATACGCATTTCTTTTACAGACACACACACTTTCACACACAAAGGCTTTTACACACAAAACCATTTAGGCAGAGACTCCCTTACACACAGACGCTTTTACACACAGACGCTTTTGCACACAGAAGCTTTTACACACAAACGCTTTTACACACGGACGCTTTTACACACGCTTTTGCACACAGAAACTTTTACACGCAGACGCTTACACAGACACTTTTACACACAGACGCTTTTACACAGAATTTTTTACACACATACATTTTTACACACATACGCTTTTACACACAGACCCTTTTACACACAGAAGCTTTTACACACAGACCCTTTTACACACAGACGCTTTTACAGGCAGACGCTTTTACACACACACACACTTTCACACACAGAGGCCTTTACACACAGAAGCTTTTGAAGAGTGTCGCTTACAGCATCATGATACCGATCTTTTTGAATTATTTATGTGGAATTTTCCATTAAAAAAATAAAATAACATGTGTCATACACAACATCATGGTTTCGAATTTTTTTGGGCCATTTATGTAGGATTTTCCATACTAAAATGAAATAACATGTGTCATACACGGCATCATGGTACCGAGCTTTTGTGATATGTGGGCT
This sequence comes from Cladocopium goreaui, assembly GCA_947184155.2. Classification (NCBI taxonomy): domain Eukaryota; class Dinophyceae; order Suessiales; family Symbiodiniaceae; genus Cladocopium; species Cladocopium goreaui. The sequence continues at coordinate 57,006 of CAMXCT020004735.1, forward strand.
ATTCCCAGAATAAAATGAGATACTGTGTTTTATTTACTGCATTATGGTATTGGACCTTTTTTTTTGCAAAGGCTTGTAGACATTTCACTAGTGAAATATAGTTACATGTGTGATTTATAGCCTCACGGTACCGATCTTTTTTGGGTCATTTATAAAAATAATTTCATTTAAAAAACGACATAACATGTGTCATACACGGCATCATGGTACCGAGCCTTTTTTTTGGGCCATAATGAAATAACATGCGTCATACACAAAGGCTTTTACACACAGACGCTTTTACACGCAAATGCTTTTACACACACACACACTTTCACACACAGAGACTTTTACACACAGACCCTTTTATACACAGAGGCTTTTACACACAGACGCTTTTACACACAGACGCCTTTACACACAATCACTTTTACACACAGATACTTTTACCCACAGAAGCTTTGACACACACACACACGCTTTTCTTTTACACACACACACATACTTTCACGCACAAAGACTTTTATACACAGACGCTTACACAGAAACTTTTACACACACACGCTTTTCTTGTATACACACACATTTTCACACACAGAGGCTTTTACACACAGACACTTGCACAGAGACTTTTACGCACAGACCCTTTTATACACAGACGCTTTTACACACAGACACTTTTACACACATACACTTTTCTTTTACACACACACACACTTTCACACACAGAGACTTTTACACACAGAACCTTTTACGCAGAGACTCCCTTACACACAGACGCTTTTGCACACAGAAGCTTTTACACGCAGACACTTTTACATACGGACGCTTTTACACACAGACGCTTTTACACACAGACGCTTTTACACACAGACTCCTTTACACACAGAGGCTTTTACACACAGAAACTCCTGTATATACAGACGCTTTTATACACAGACGCTTTTACACACAGACGCTTTTACACACAGACGCTTTTGCACACAGAAGCTTTTACACGCAGACGCTTACACAGACGCTTTTACACACAAACGCCTTTACACACACACACACACTGTCACACACAGAGGCTCTTACACACAGAACCTTTTACACAGAGACTCCCTTACACACAAACGCTTTTGCACACAGAAGCTTTTACACACAGACGCTTACACCGAGATTTTTACACACAAACGCTTTTATGCACAGACGCTTTTACACACAGACGCTTTTACACACAGACTCTTTTACACACAGACGCTTTTACACACAGAAGCTTTTACACACAGAAGCTTTTACACACAGACTCCTTTACATACAGACGCTTTTACGCACAGGAGCTTTTACACACAGACCCTTTTACACACAGACACTTTTACACACAGACACTTTTACACACATACCCTTTTACACAGAGACACTTTTACACACATACGCATTTCTTTTACACACACACACACACTTTCACACACAAAGGCTTTTACACACAAAACCATTTAGGCAGAGACTCCCTTACACACAGACGCTTTTACACACAGACGCTTTTGCACACAGAAGCTTTTACACACAAACGCTTTTACACACGGACGCTTTTACACACGCTTTTGCACACAGAAACTTTTACACGCAGACGCTTACACAGACACTTTTACACACAGACGCTTTTACACACAGAATTTTTTACACACATACGTTTTTACACACATACGCTTTTACACACAGACCCTTTTACACACAGAAGCTTTTACACACAGACCCTTTTACACACAGACGCTTTTACACACAGACGCTTTTACACGCAGACGCTTTTACCCACAGAAGCTTTTACACACAAGAGCTTTTATAC
>CAMXCT020004735.1:60730-494467 GCA_947184155.2 Cladocopium goreaui
GGAAGCGAGTCAGGAGTCGTTGATCCTTACCACTTCAGGTGGGAAACTGGAGATAGAGGAGGTAATTCGAGCCACCAACACGATCTTTCCGGAAGGAAAGGGAAGCAGTGTCAAGACTAGCTCCAAGGATGTTTTTTAGGTGGACCCAGAGGTGACAGAGATCGAAGAGGAGGATGATTTGCAGGCCGTGATGGACATGGTCGCAGAAGAGGTGCAGGGTCGAGAAGATTGGGAAGAAGAAGATGTGCTGGAGACATTCGAGACATACACGGACATCAGAAGGAAACTCCAAGAAAGCAAGAATGGAAGGGGATACTTTCCGAAACCCAGCCTAGGAAAAGGAGGAGGAAAGTCGAATGCATCCAGCTCATGGCAGATCTCCGGAACACTTCGGGGCAAGATCGATCAGTTGAAGGCCAGAACCAGGTGCCATCGATGCAAGCGCCTGGGACACTGGAAGAAGGAATGCCCTTTGAAGTCATCGGCATCATCGACGTCATCGGCAGCTACACCTTCGAAAGAAGTTTTGCTGGTGGAAAATAGCGATCAGGTCAAACAGATGTGGGAGAGCTTCATCACGGAGAAGGTGGAGGACAGTGAGCGGGGTTGGCAGAGCAGTTTGCCAAACCATGTTCTCAACCCAGGGTTTGCGGACACGCACTCCACTGGGAACAGGCAGATCAGTGACGAGACCGTGGTGGTGCCACACGAATCGACGAGGAGACTTGAGCGAAGTTTTGAAGTTTTCCATGCACAAGCGGAAATGAGTGCCCTCAGTGACACCCTTGAGGATCACGCACTAAAACGGTGCGGAATCCCTGACACAGCTTGCCGAAGAACCTTGGTTGGTGAAACTGTTTTGGATGGTATTGAGGACCATTTGTCCCGTAGGGGTTTGAAGGTTCACCGGGTTGAGGACAATTATGATTTCAGGTTCGGCAACAATGGCATGCTGTCATCAACTCAGACCGCATTTTTGCCGGCTAGCGTAGGAGGAAAGAGAATTGTGATTAAGGCGGCTGTCTTGCCGAAAGAGGGCAAGACCACACCATTGTTGATGAGCAAAGAACTTTTGAAACAACTTGGTTGTGTGTTGGATATGGTTGATAGTAGTGCTCGTTTTGATAGACTTGACTGCAGTGTTCCCCTCGAAGAAACGAAACGTGGTCATTATGCTATCCCCTTGTTTGATCATGGTGTTGTTGATGTTTTTGAAAGCTGTTGTGCTGATGCTGCTGACTGCCTTGCGAACGACACCAAGAAGAAGAACAAAAACAAAACATGTACTATATATAAGATTCATGAATTAGAGAACTGTGGTTCAAGTGATTCCCACGACCCTGAGAACTTGAAGGAACCTCCGATTCAGGAACATGGCGCCCAAGATGTCCAAGAGCGGTTGCGCAAGCAGCTCCCAGGACAAGAAGGGATACACGATTCCGGACGAGGTGAATCAGATGATGGCTGGTCTGGTACGGGACGAAACGATGGCCACCATTCGCAATGTGGACTCCTTTCCGGATCATAAGGTGGATGCGGAGGGCAATCCGATCCGATCCTCCACACTCATGGATAAGGGCAAGTACAAGGACGAGCAAAAGACGTACATGAGCATCTACATGGAGGACAAGTCTTACGTGGCATGGGTGAGGACACACATCAACGAGAGTTCCCATCCGACCATGAAGAAATTCCGAGTGTTTGTGGCCCATATGGACGAAGCCAAGATCGACCGCATCAACCAGGAAGCCGAACGTCAGAGTCCCATGCTGCCGAAGGCGACACAGAGAAGCCTTCCCGTCAAGAACAAGATGGAGAACACAGAGATGACGGACCGGGAGGTGATGACAGACGACCTTGGCACGAATGTGGACAAGGACAAGTGGGTGATCAAGGCATGGGAAGGGATGGCCATCAAGACCTTGGATCACAACTACATGAAACGTCAACGCATGATCGAGAAGATGGCTCGCCATCCTTCGGGCATGAACATGATAGTGAACGGTCTGGCCGAATAGGACCAGAGCGAGTACTATCAAGGAAGGCTCGAAAGAGACTTCAGAGCAATGTTGCCTTTCTTCAGGCAAATGATCGTTTGCCGCAGGTGAGTGACCAAGAACACTCTGAATGTGTCGACGTTTGCACTGTTGATTTGAGAGGTGATGGTGTTGATGTTAATGAGCTGTTTTCTGTTCCCAGGATTGGTCCTGTTGCTAGTAAAAAGGGGTTGAAGGTTGGTGGTTCCTATGATCTTTGGAATGGCTGGGATTTCCTCAATGCAAGTGACAGGAAAAAGTGTCTTGATGAACTCAGGGCACAGTGACCGAAACACGTTCATGTCTGTCCTCCCTGCGGCCCTTTCAACCCACCGCAGCGGCTATCGAAAGGAAAAGGGTCGAGGGAAGAGAGAAGGAGGAAACGAATTGAGGGTGAAATCTTGTTGAATTTTGCGCTTCAGGTGTGTGAACTGCAAGCTCAAGAGGGTCGTATGTACAGTTTTGAACATCCAAAAGGGTCTGACAGCTGGAGGGTTGAGTGCATGTGTCAATTCATGGATCATCACAAACCCATCATTTTCTGTTTGGATCAATGCATGTTCGGTTTGCGGGACACTAATTCCAACAAGTTGTATAGGAAACCCACTTAAATCATACGAATGACCCCAATTTTCGGTACTACTTGGAGAAGAACTGTGATCATGGACATAAACATGAACATGTTGAGGGTCAAGTGAGAGTTAGGGGGAAATGGGTCAACCGGTCGCAATGCTCACAGGTTTACCCAAAAGGATTGGTTGAGGGCATGGTGAAAGCTATTAAGAAAACCAAGGATCAGAGAGGGTACGAAGTTTTGGCGGTTGAGAAGCTTTCGAAAAAACATGAAAAGATTGAGGAAAGTATTCACCGTTGTCATGTCAACTTAGGACATCCCTCAAGGGAGCGGTTTTTGCACATGCTCAAATCAGCTGGGGCTAGTGAAGCGGCCATCAAGGCCGCCAAAGAAATGAAGTGTAGCGTTTATATCGCTAGGAAACCCCCTCAAAGTCATGCGGTCACCAAGGTTCACAAAGCGGAAACCTTTAATCAGCAAATCAATATGGATACCTTTGAACTGGTTTTGGGACCCCAGGCGAAGAAGGTCAAGTTCCTGAATATTTGCGTTGAAGGGACTAGCCTGCAAGTGGTGATTCCGTTGTGGAAAGGATGTAATTCTCAAAGTGTTCGAAAGGCTTACTTATCGTAAATATTTCCTGAGATGGGCTGGGGCACCAAAAAGGATTCTTACTGATGGTGGTACTGAGTTTGATGGAGTTTTTCAAGAGGGTTGTGAACAAGACGGCACCATGGTTTCCAAAACACCGGCTGAATCTCCTTGGTCCAACGGATTGTATGAAAAACATGGAGGGTTGTGGAAATCAATCTTTTATAAGGTTGCCGAGGATTGTCAACCTAGGAGTCGATGTGTGTTCAACGAACTTTTTGACAAAGTCACACAAAGTAAGAATTCCATGATGCGCAAACACGGGTTCTCTCCTTATCAACATATTTTTGGATGTGATCTTCGGATTCCTCAAACCATTTTGGAAGAGGGTTGCGAGAATGTTCCGTACATGTCGGGTGTGATTCATGGTGTTGAAAATTACCAAAGGTCACAACAAATTAGACAGGCGGCTAGAAAAGCATTAGTGGCTCAAGATAATGAGGACCGGGTTAGAGCTGCCACACTTCACCGAACAAGAGAAATCCAAAGAGATTTCGAAGTTGGCGATTTTGTGTTTTTCTGGAGAAAGGGCCAAGATCAAAAGGGATCATGGCGTGGTCCAGCACGAGTGATAGGATTTTTTGAAAACAAAACCAAAGTCTGGATAGGGTATGGCAACAAGGTTCTTCGCTGTGCTCCAGAGCAGATTCGACTGCTTACGGATGACCAGAAGGCAGCGTTGCTTTTCACAACACCTGACCTGATTCAGCATCCATCACGCTTCACAAAACGTGGAGCACACGTGTACACAAACATCTCGACGGAAGGACGTCCACCAGCGGATGAACAACCGAAAAAAGACCCCGAGTGTCCTTCCAGGAAGATACGACAGTGGAGGAACTGGATGAGCACATGAACACTGCACTGGGGAGCGAACAACAACCTAATTCAATGGAATCAGAACTTGACGTTACGCAGGTTCCGACGGAGACAGAGGAGAGCATGTCTGAGGGAAGACGTCATTCAACACAAACAACGTCAGGTGAGCCCCATGCACAAACCGGAGGTGGCAACCTGACAACCGGAATGGTGACAGAAGCCGGCGGGGCCGGAACAAATTTGGGAACCGGATCCGATTCACAAGCAGGCTCCAGCTATGGACCTATCAGGACGGACAGTCTGACGCGAGCTCTGAGAAGAAGCACTGAAATCCTGGACCAGGGGTACGCAAGGGTTTCGAGAGGGCCATTTGGTCAGACTTCCGAGGACGCTCTACTCAATGACGCCTATGTAGTTCACAACAACTCGCACGAGATCTCTGAGAAGGACATCACGGCAGTCGAAAGGCCGGAAGTTAACAAAGGCAAAACTAAAGAATGGAAAAAGTTGGTTGATACGAATGCCATCAAGGTTTTCCACGGTAGTAAAGCTGAAGACTTACGTAGGAATCATCCTGGGGAAAGATTTCTTACAAGTAGATTTGTCAAGACTCGTAGGGATGACCCTGAAAACCCCGGAAAACAGGAAATTAAATGTAGATGGTACGTCAAGGGATTTAGGGATCCTGACCTGATGGATATGGAAAGACAATCACCGACTCTGTCTTTAGATGCCTTTATGATGACTCTTCAGATCATAGCGAGTAAAGGATGGTCAATGGTTATTTCCGATGTTGAAAGGGCGTTCCTTCAGGGGGAGCCATTGAAACGAAAGAACGGCAGGATTTTTGTTGAGGTTCCTAAAGAAGATAGAGAATTGTTGGGACTTGGTTCGAACAGTGTTGTTGAATTGGTGAAATGTGTCTATGGTCTGTGTGATGCTCCCAGGGCTTGGTGGTTGTCATTCACTCGTACGCTGTTGGATCTGGGGATGAAACAAAGTGAACTTGATCCCTGTGTGTATTATTGGTATCATGATGAGGGTTTGGAAGGTATTATTGCACTTCATGTTGACGATATGGTTATTGGTGGTACTGGGAAATTTCATGAGCAAGTATTGGACAAGCTTCGTGTTCGTTATCCGTTCAAACATTGGAAAAATAGTTCTGGGAAGTTTTTGGGACGGTTTTTGAAACAATCTGATAATGGTTCTATTGTATGTGATCAAAAAGAATATGCTGAACAGGTGTCATCTATCAAACTCACTAAAGAACGTAGGAAAGAAAAACATGCCCTGATTATAGAAAACGAAAGAACCAAACTCAGGGGAGTTATTGGCGCTGCAAACTGGTTGATAACAAGCACAAGACCTGACATAGCGGTAACTGCTGGTCTGCTGCAACAACGAATCACCAGGGCTACAGTCCAGGACTTGATTGAGGCGAACAAACTGGTAGGGAACATTCATGATCATGCATATATCCAGATTACCATTAGGCCGATACCGTTGGACAGAGGCGTTTTTGTCTTGTCCACGGATGCCTCGTGGTCAAATTGTAATGATCTTAGAAGTCAAGGTGGTTACTTTGTGGCTCTGGTGGATGAAACATTTTTAAACGGAAAAGTAGTGCCATTATCACCTTTGAGATGGAAGAACTATAAGCTAGAGAGGCATTGCCAATCAACGCTAGGCTCCGAACTCATGTCCCTATCTCGTGGAATCGCAGAAGGAGAGTGGATTCGCTCGCTCTTTGGTAAGGCTCTAAACCCTAATTATCAACTAAAGGAAGACAAAAGGTTCAGAGAGAAAATTGGGATGGTGTATTTAATCGATAATAAACCTATCTATAATTACCAAATAGAAGATGGCATAGTGGTTAAAAACAAAAGGGAAGCCATTGACATGTTAATCGTTCGTAGGGACTTCAGAGAAAACAACATGAAACTGTCATGGATTGAAACTAATAACATGCTTGCCGATATCCTGACGAAAGAAAATGCTCCTGTTACCTTGTTGTTGTTTGTTCTTCGTGGTGGTAGGTATTCTCTTAAATCGTTTCAAACTTCTAAGAGGGGTGTAATGAATTGTTTGAGTTCTGCTATCAACAATGGTGGCGATAATCAGCATAATAAGATCGAAGTTTGAACCGAAGCCTCCTTGGGTCGAGAAAATAGTGAATATATGTGCATCACTGGGGACCTTCGTAGTTTCTTAATATATATTTTAAAATATTTTTTGGTTTATATAATATTCGAATTATTTTAATTTTTATATTTTTATTTTAAACATATTTTTTAAATTAATAATACATAAATTTTATAGAATAAATAAATTTTATATAATACGGGATGTTTGTCGAAAAAATAGGCGTTCCGATCGAAAACTACGTATTTATAGCCGGAATTAATATACAATATATTATATAATTATGTTACAAGCAGGTAAATTGACCGGAATTTTCGGACGAAACCTCTAATTTTCACGGAAATTTGAACATTTCGGAATTTCCGAGACTTACAAATTTTCGGGCATATTGGTGCTACGGTATTTTAACTCAACCGAGATTTTCCCGTAATTTGGTATTTCGGGAGTTCACCTCCATTTTCTTTCTTTTTTGTACCGGGTACTGTCTAGTATTATATATATTATATATATTATATATATTATATATATTATATATATTATATATTATATATATTATATATTATATATATTATATATATTATATATATTATATATATTATATATCTTATATATCTTATATATCTTATATATCTTTTATATCTTATATATCTTATATATCTTATATATCTTATATATTATATATATCATATATATCATATATATTATATATATTATATATATTATATATATTATATATATTATATATATTATATATTATATATATATATTATATATCATATATATCATATATATCATATATATTATATATATTATATATATCATATATATCATATATATCATATATATGATATATATGATATATATGATATATATGATATATATGATATATATTATATATATTATATATATCATATATATTATATATATTATATATATTATATATATTATATATATTATATATATTATATATTATATATATTATATATTATATATATTATATATATGATATATATTATATATAATTTATAATATAGATATTCTAAAGATAATTTCCAAATTATATATTTTTTTTAATTTTGAATATTATTGATATTTATGCATATATATTTTGAAATCCCAGGCTTTCAAGCGAAGGTAGGTAGCTGGATTGATCCAATTTTGAATTCTTTCCAAGGCTGGAAACAAGCACGTGACGAGACAACAAATGATCTCAACATATGTCAAAAACATGCAGGAAATGGCTGCAGTACAAGACACTCATCCTGCGTGCAGTGAAAGCACACACACATTTTTGATAAAATATGTATATCATTCAGTTCCCCAAACCGGAGGAAGTTCATCCATCGAATTTCAAGGGACACGCCCATTCGTTTTCTGATCACGCTTTCGGACCGGATCAGCATTTCGGCGATCTCGCGATCTCGAAGTATTTGGGTCCGATCTGCGAAGATTTCTGCATGTCATAGACATATAGACCCAAGACTAGCTAGTGACTAGGTTTGTTCCCAACACAAAATCATTTACCCTCTGGTTATGTCAAAATAGCTATTTAAAATGGTCATTTATAGTGAGTTTTCCCATTAAACATAGTGATTTTCCATAGTTATGTTAGTTTACCAGAGGGTACCTTTAATGACTTTAATGGATTGGTATCTACACCTTCTGCAGGGTCAACGCTTCAGCTTCCTGAGTCCAACCACACTGCGACAAGGAAGAACACACCATGTTGATTGGACATGAGGTCTTTATTGATGCCTATACTTGACCTATCCTGATGTTATAATACATGTTATATGTGTCAGGGTCACTGAAAACACTGGTATCCTGAAAATCAGATCTGAAACATGAAGAAAATCAGATGATCATCTGTGGGATGTTGCAATGCCCGGTGCCCCATCCCATCATGGCCATCTCCATCTATAGGTGTCCCTGCTCTCAGCTACAAATGATTACACATGGATAGAGTTAAGATGCGTTTTGGCACATCAGTTTACCAAGGATTTTTCTTCACTGATTCGTGACAAACCATAACAAATCATCATCACTGCTACTACTGTGGATGGAAGAAATCCTGCATCACCTTGGATGGTTGAAACCCTATAAACAATTGTATAAACCACCTATCAACTGGTGCAGGATTTCTTCCATCCACCGCTGGATCTCCTCTTGACATGGCAAACCATTGCTGATCCTCCCATCTCGCGTGTCAATCTGCAGCCTCATCGTTTGGTCTGATGACCTCAAGGTTGGTCACCACAGCGACGAAAAAGCAGGGACATAAAACAACACATTAAAAAACCAATAAATTGGATTTTCCAATAAACATCATGGATTTTTGGTGTTTTTTTCATTCCAACCTTGACAAATCTGTAAGAATCCTTGATGATCTTGATGCCTCCCGTTTAACGCAGGGTCACTTTGAGAGTTGAAGCTGTTTGGTATGCGACATGGAAACAGCGGAAATCCTTGACGGATGGAAGCGATCGGCGGGAAATGAGCCACTCATGCCATGGAAGCGTCATATACAGCAGATTACACCACCAAATATGATCAGAAACTTGACTTAAAATATTTTAAAATCATCAAACCGATGCTTTCTTAATGACTAAAGCATCATTTCTGGAGTGATCTGATCACCTGCTGCTCAAGCATTTCCGAGGTTGCCGACGTGGAGATGTCTCAGAGTTCAAAGCCTTTGGCTGAGGAGCGATGTTCGGGAGACTATTATGATATGGATTATTCCCAAAAATGGAAAATACGTTCCCATATCTTAATTTTAACAGTAAGATATGTGGTAAGATATGGTGTAGACAATTTACATAATATTACATATATTCCATTGACTATCAAATGTCAATTTTTGTTAATCTATGGTTTAGATTGTATGATATCAAAATGGTATGATATGGTATTATCTATAGAATGAGTATTTATCAGGTATGGATTATATGATATCATATGTCTCCATTTTCAAGGGTAAAGAACGCATTTTACTAACATTTGATTGAGCCTCAAGAATGGGTATGTATGGCTTATATCCGCATGAAATGGAAATCCAACTCCCCATCATATGATAATCAAACCCAACTCTGACTCAATTTATCCAATGGGTTCTACCCTCAAAGATCCATGGTAAATTCAGTAATCCCGCAACAATTTAACGTAACTATGGAAAATCACCATTTATAGTGAAATTTCCCATGAAAAATGGTGATTTTCCATAGCTACGTTAAATTACCAGAGGATAATCCCGCAACAAAGATAGAACCGTCTTTTACTTTTCTATTTCCAACATGAGGATTTTGCTTTTCTATCTTTTTGTGGGGGTTGACATATGCGGATACCACATAACTTCTCCCTAAGCCTCCAGGTGTTTGAAGAGCACGTCCCTTGACGTCCACGAGCCCTGCAAGATGTCGGGCAAATTCACTGATTTCATGGGGGAAAATGGGGAAACATGACCATTTAATGGATAACTATGGCCATTTTCTGTGATAAATGATAATCTTAGTTAATTCCCATTGATATCCTATAATTAATGATAATCAAGCATGAGATCAGATTTTGGGGTAGCCTAGTTTTCAACCAAAACCATTTGTCCTCGACATCCCGGCTTTCCAGAGAGAATCGCAGTCTCACCATCAAGAAGTGTGCGAACGTTTGGAAATGCACGGATTTCTGAAGAACATCTCCCCGAACTAAGGGGTCTGAATTACGTGTATATGTGTATATATATATACACATTTTAATAACAATGATAATAACGATAATAATCATTGACATGTTAGTAGAACAAATAACTTGACATATTATCATTGTTTGCGGGTTCATTTATATTTGAGATTTCATGCAGCTTCAGTGCTCTGTATAACGTAGGTTAAACAATTCAGACTTAGTGGAGCCACTTTTGATATTTGAGGAAATCTCCAGCTGGCTTGCATTTCTTGCATGACTTTGTTTTGCCATTAAAAACAAACAGTCACCGTCCTTCCTAGTGCTTACAAGCCGCCTACGACATCATGATCATATGTCATTCCAAATGACATCAAAAAAAAAAGAATTGAGAGGTGATCATTAAATATAATTAAATATAATTAACACCTTTCGACATCTTTCGACTAGTGATAACTAATTACGTAATTGAGATTCATTGAGCAACTAGGTCCTTTAATTACGCATTTTTAGGTCCTTTAGGTCCCGCGCCTTGGGCGGGAAGCGCAAGAGACCCGGCAGCCGCGCCAGGAAGGCCGTGGAGGGGCCGCAGCAGCAATCCCGCGCCACGCCTGGTTCGGTGCGAGTTGAAATGATGAGTTTCGGCTTGGTATCACCTTTATTGGTTGGTTAGTGTTGGTTAGTGTTGGTTAGTGTTGGTTAGTGTTGGTTAGTTGGTTAGAGACTGTGAAAAACCACTTCTGATTCTTGGTGGACCCATTTTGGTTGTTTTTTCCTTCAACTTTCGCTAAGTTGGTGAACCATCTTGAGGCTCTGGCAGTAGATGGAGAGTGCCTGCATCAAGCTGGACCTCAAAGGCTGGGATTGAGAAGTCCAGTCATTTGAATAGGGATCCCATTGATTAGAGTATAAAAATCCCATCAATGATTAGTGATATGATTGATAATCCCATTTGCAATAGATGTATGACAGTATGATTGTAGAAATGGGGTTGATTATAAAACATTGATATATATATATATAATTTCTTAAGCTAAGCAAATCTTTGTGATTTATTTAGCATAGGTCATATAGCCGAAAGAAATAGGAACGGTATAAATCATATCCCATTGAATTGATTATTCATATCATTCACATTATATATATATATAAATGACTCAATAAATCGTATAATTGGACATATCTAGCTTGTGGGCTATGCACATCGATGTACCATCATCTCAACAATGAAATAGCGTACTAGTCAAGTCCTTGGGGCACCAATGAACCTGTTCATGATCCATGAGACTTTTGAAACCACCAGATGTGGGACCTCCTTCCCGTGATTGACGCAGTTCCCTTCTACGGCTTGGTTGATAGTGGACTAGCCTGTCCATGTTCTTTTAAAACAGTTGCTGGATATACCACAGGTCAAACAAGGGGCTTTAGCCACTTGACAAAGACCCATGGCAGGCTTGGATACGCTGCAAAAAATTCGCTCATTTTTTTGGCGCAAGTCCTCCATTGATGGTCATAAAACTAGCCCATCAACCTAGCATTTACCAATATTTACCAAGGTTTGCCCACAGACCACATGATTGTTTGCGGTAAAAAACGCGACCTGAGGTTGGTGGATGTGACCCCCGACAAGATGGACAAGTGGGGGCTTGGCAACTGCTCAAGTGACCACAGTGGAGAAGGAGATGCTGACTGAAGGATACTTCCTGGGGGACCGCAGATGTTGTTCTATTTTTAGTATCAACCATCCAATTCTTCGGGTACCCAATTTTGACCCATACCCATATTAGGGGTTTCTTGCCCAAGTCTCTTAAACAAAATGATGCTACTGAGCATCTACCACAAGCCCATGTACATTTGCGGTTTGTCAGACTGAGCAGAAGACAGGATGGGCAGGATCATCAGCTCCTGGATTGCAGCATGGCAAGACCATCTCTTGAACTGTCTTCAGCCTCGAACGGCATAGTTTCCCACTTTCGAACAACAAAAATATTATGTATGCTGTCATAGGCCTGGAAGGTGACTACAGTACTACCAGTAATATCTTGAAACAGCATTCGACTTGGAAAATATCAGGCCCACTACTGTATATCAACCATTCTCATTGGCTATCCAGATTTTTCTGAAGTTTCATCAAGTTTCATCAACTTTCTGTTTCACCACTGGAGTTTCCCCCAAAACTCACCCAATCCTTCCCCCAAGACCCGAAATCCCTGCCCTTCCAACCCACCGCAAGCAGTCCATCAAGGCCGCCCAGCAAAAGCTGGCCATAGCCACTGCTCCACCTGCGAAGCCCCATTGAAATGACCATAAAATTTGGGTAAATCCTATGGTAAATCCTCACGAATACCAGAATCTTGAAAGATAGAAACATCATTTCTATTCATTTGTCACTGTTTGAGTAGGATTTTACATGATTTTACGATCTGGTTTTTTCAGTGTCCCATTGATCACACTTGTTGATTCGATCACATTCAAAAATTCTGGATCGACCAAGGGGACCCACCTATTACCAATTCGACCCTGGCAGTTGTCGGGGTTGGAAGTTGTTTGTTTCCACTATAAATTGGTGATTTTCAGGGTCAAACTGTTAATTTACCAGAGGGTACCATATTATTACCATATGGGGGGAATAGACATCCGTTAAACATCCACTCACCGATGACTTGTCATCGATCTCCGTGGCTCCCCACGTGGCTGTGGTTGGACAGCACCCAGCAGCACCGCCAGAAAGGCGGCACCGATGCCCAGGAACAACGCGAAGCCTTCCTGGAGGTCCCCTGAAAGATGTGGGTCAAAGTCGTATGCACTTAATATATCTAAATGGGAGGGAGTAAGTAAACTAAATAATTCATATATAGTAATTCATAAGTTTAGATGTATATCTATTTAGATGGTCAAGTTCCTTAAATGGTAATCGATATAAGAATCGGTTTCCGAAAAGATGGGCAATTACAAAGACTCATAGCTGAAATGTCCCCAGTGTTCTGATAAGCATGTGATTACAATATCAATATTCCATGTGGGCTCAAAGTTATTCACTATTATTCATCCCACCAATATTAAACGGCAATGATTTGCCTATGTAATTGCTGGTTGTTTGCCGATGCTCCCGGTAAAGCCATTTATGACTCACCAGAAAATTGGTTGTGAAACTTACAACACCCATATGGATAGTACATATCAAACCTATCCATTCAATGATTACCAAAACGTACTATCAATATGTAAATTGGCTATCATAACTTCTAAGTTTCTAACAACCTCCAGCCGCCATGTCTTTATCCAGCAAATTTAGAGAAACACAGGCTTTTGACCTCATGTGGTGAAACTGATGCCATGGACCTCTAGAGTCACTAGGGATGGTTTCTGGTTTGGGGTTTACCACATTGGTCTTGTAGATATACATCTAAAATCCCTTGTTCAGCCCACAGTTTTGATGGTTGAATTCCCCATTGCTTCCCTACACGCCAGATTTTTTTTGCGACCGAATGATTTCCCTTTTTTTCAAAATCATTGAAATCCACATTTTCAGTTTGTTGGGGCTTCCCCCTCATGCACTCCACCAGGTTCCATGCTAATCCCTGCCGTTGCCACCCCCGCACCGTGGTGCGCTGCTTTATCCAGGCCCTCTTCCACCAGTTACTTCTGGCCTTGGGGAAACGTCGTTCCTTCACAAAAAGGCATTTATATGCATTTATTTTGTATATACACATAGCACACCAGAAAGAAGAGAAAATTGATGTCTAGGTCATAAAATTCAGGGGGCCTAGGCTGCCTACTACCTTCATGCGCGAACTTTTCTTACATGGACTATGGTGAATGGCCATGGTCCTTTCAGTGCAGTATCAGGATCCCTATCAACCAACGTTTGTCCAGGCCTCTGTGTGACAGAGACTGATTTTTGCAGCTCTTCATTCTGAGGGAGAGTCGTTGCGAGATTGTTCTACCCCACACAGATTGTTACAATGGCCATAGGCATAATATACTGCATATATATTTTTCAATCTGCTGACTTCCCTCACTAGTGTTGGCTGTAAACATTCTCAGTCATGGCACATGCCCCTCCAAAAAAAGCTGCAGCAACTATCCCGGCCAGGTTCAACGAAACCGCTTTGGATAACTCTGAGCTGTTGACGCCAAAGTTGTCCAATTCCTTGCGGTAAAATTGTGGATTGCTTCAATCTGGAAAGGAGAGGGATCGAAACTGGGGCTTCCACTTTAGATATTCCTGGCAGCTACTTCCCCAAATGGGGGTTCCATTCTCATATATCAAGAGCGCTATCTCTTGACCTGATGGTGTAAGCCTCTTTCATCAGGACTGGGGGTAGATTGACCCCACTGATGTGTTAATGTTAAAGTTTGCAAACTATAGCTTGAGTGTTTGTTCATTTTGGAGTCATTCTAAGCCTTTCAGTCCGAGATGTCAAATGATCCCAAGCTTGAATCCGATATGCTGACATGCCCAACAAAAATCACCTATTTCACAAAAAACATACAAACAAATCCCTACAAATACCCTACAACTATCCATTTTTCCTCCCGAAAAAATCCTAAAAATCTATGGATCCCTACCAGGTTCCAAGTTCCACCCAGGTCGATCTCGTCGCCGACCGTCCTTGGCCTTGACGGCCGGGAACACGGGCAAGAGGGCGGCCAAGAAGCGACCCACCAAGACCTCGAAGTCACGAAGGCTGTAAAGGCTTTGTCTGAAAGTGAATCAGTGGATAGAAAAATACTGATGAATACAATTATATAGACAATGTTGTTATAGTAATTATATAGTAATTATATAGGTACATATATAAACATGAATACAATTACTGTATATAGTAATCATGGACAATTGTAACTATCCAGCTAAACCTATTTTTGATATGATAAATGATGATGCTATTGACAAGGAAAATTGCTGGTGAATGATCATTACCAATGGTCCATATATTTACTATGGTATAATTATTGCTGACTGGAAGGTGGATGATACCAATTTGATCTACTGTAACTGGAAAACCTATTATCTAGTTAATCAACCATTATGGTTAATAAAGCAGTTTTAATCCATTGGCCAGCTTTATCAATCTCCTAAGATCTCCTAAGTATGGTTAGTAGTTATGGAAGATGGTGATTCTCAAGTTAATAACAATAAAAATAACAGCAATCATCCATTAATTATTACTGTACTATACAGTGCTAGTGTAGGTAATATCAATTGGTTATATACTGCTAATTTATCGTTGGGTAACCATGAACATTCCAGTCAAAACTTCAGCTGCTTAAGATCAGTTTAATCCCAATTTTTGGCTCCCTCCCTCTTCTTCCCATCCTTGCACCGCCACTGCGGGGGAAAATTGGGCTTCCCAGCAGATGCGCAGCCCAGAGCAATAGCCAGCGGCTGGGTGATCTGAATGGGCGATGATCAGAAGTTGAAAAGCACGCCAAAATGGAGGTCTAAGAGGAGGTTTAGGAAAAACGATGCGATTGTATCTCCCCTTATCCATTATATATATACAGTATATATATATGTATATGTATATGTATATATACATATCCCGTTCTTGTGGCTCAAATCCTGATTTCATTTGAACATGTGGCAGCCTGCAAACAAATAGAATAAAATAAAATTCCGCTCTAACAGTGGCAAGTCACTTTTCAAACTTTTTCAGGGTTACTGTGGCCACTTCAGGCAACGATTTCGCCTGTAACATCCCATTGTATCGCAGTTTTTGTGGCTCAAATCCCCATATCAAATGATGATTATATCCGCAGTTTTTCTCGCATGCAATTCTGCTCATTCTATATCCACATTTTGCTGGCTACCTTCCCATTCTTGCGGCATGCATCTCCCCATTTTTGATGGTTAAGTCCCTATTTTCAGATGCTTAAATCTCTTTTTTCAGATGGTTTTAAACCATCTTAAAGTCCAAAACCTGGTCAAATCCCCTTCACATTCCATTCAACTGGGATCTGGATCTAAGTTTCATTAAGAAATCATGGTTCAGGTTACATATATTAACAGTATATAGTAACCATTAATATTAACAGTATATAGTAACCATTTCAGGTGGTTAAAACCCACCTTTTCCAACATAACACCGTTCTTTCCAGGGCCGATCTGAAGATCTCCCCGATGACGCCTCCAGCTCGGCCCATAGCTCGGCGTCGGGGCGGTCGGCGTTCACTGCCTGGGAAGATGCTTTACAATTTTTATATCCAAGAATCCTCTTGAAGAATATAAAAATATAAATTCTTGGATATTTTCCTGAGAAATACTTGAGAAGCTTTTTACTGAGAAATACTTTAAGGTATAAAAAACATATACCAAGAATCGAACTTTTTTTGTCATGTTTTCCTTTTATTACCTAGGATACAACATGATATAATGGTAATAAAAGGAAAATCGTGAAGATGATGTAAAAATAAGAATAGCTTGACGTTCATTTGCCTTGACGATGGATTATAAACAATTTGAGAAAGGGGGCAGTCACCACTAGCCGAATATGGGGAAATCACCCACCCAACAATAGTAACAAATCTTTGTTGCCAAGTGATATATATATTATGTATATATATATATGTATATAAACATATTAAACAACAAAAAAAACAACAACTCCTATGATATCTATTATCAAACAACCCATGATCACCCGGTTCATCCATGCATGACACAGCTGCGGCCTCTGGAATGCTGCTGAAGTCGGCGATGGGTTGCAGATACAGGGCACCTGGACACAGGGCATGTTCAGGTTGGCTGCAAGGAGGAACCATGATTAAACACATGACTATCAATGGATTGGTTTAAGGGAAAATCTACAGGAAACCCATGGGTTTTTACCATCAACTATAGGGGTTTCCTGTAAATTTTCCCATCATCCAATTCTATGAGACTATTTATCATTTGCCATGATTGAAGAGGAGAAATATCAACTATGGAGATTTGATTCTTATTCACAATGATATCTCATTTGCCGTGATTGAACAAGAATCAATGATTTATTCAATAATGATCGATGGTTGTTCAATATGATTAAATCAATAATGATTTATAATCTATCTTTTTCCATCGTTTATTTCTATCCTTTGATTATTTCATAATATATTTCCATAATATATTTATCATCTATCAAAATATGGAAATAACATGGATATATATGGATATATATTATATACATAATAGATTTTTTCATCTATCAGATCTATCAATGTCTTTTTTCCATCTTTTCCTTTCCGTGTTGTCCCCAAGGACGGACCCCCGGCCTGCTGCAAAGGCCAGCGCCGCGTTTAGCCTGGAGCCAGGGAGGTCTGGACATTTGATAAATGGGATATATATGGAAAAATAAAGCTGGTAAATATGTAATAAACCAGTTTTATATATATGTAAAACCAGCTTTATATATATATAAAAGCTTACTTCATATGTGGAAAAATATGGAAAAACCATGTTTTGAGATGCTTTAACTGTTAAGACCCGTTGTTAGAAGTTTATTCTTTTAAAACTGCTCTAACATAAATCCAACAATCAGCCTAGCTTTAAATCAACTGAAACCATCTGAAACTTGTCGTATGGGGGTGCCTTCCTATACGCAATTTGTGCTCTCATCGTTGGCCATTTGTCTCAGTATATCCCAATCAGAACCCATTACATAGTTGGCAATTCATACCTCATAAAACCATACCATTGAGACATTAAACCAACTAATTTTACGGTGATACTGAGAAAAAAACAACCATGAAGCCCAAAATAAGCCCACCATAAATATCATTTTTGTCGTCATTTTGCTTGTTTTTTTCAACCAGGGACCGATCCCAGGAACTCCAGAATGCCTGTAGGCAAACTTCGTGGCGCGTTCTAACCGCGAGGGTCTTAGGCATGGCAACAGTGCCTCACCGCCCACGGTGAAGTCCAAATGGTGGGTTAGTCCGCGAAAAACACAGTGGATTTAGCAATAATGTAGATGATTTAACTAGCAACATGTTCGTAACAAATGGTGGTTTTACATGGTTGTTCAGTCTAAATCCAACGTTCACATGATTTAATTGGCAACACCCATGGACTTGAACAACGAAAGCGAGGAGTTGTATGAATGCCAGATCAAGTCCATGTCTGGCTGTGAAATCCCCAGATGGATTTCGGGGACCAGGTGGGACATGGTATGGATAGGTGACAGCTGTATCCCATCCCTTCAATGGCTCCAGCTGATGAAACTAGAGATGATCTTCCTATCCAAAAGGATCTACTTTGCGGAACCATCTGAGTTCCCAGCTTTGTTCACCCAAGTAATTTTCTAATACTCTTCTCCTGCAAAAGAATTGGAAAAAACAGATAAGCTACTCATCTTTTCAGCAACACTTGGCTAAGGTTGTGCAGCCCCAATTTCCCCATATGATGGGTATATAAATGTGAACTTGGGGAACTAACCGCAAAATAAAGCCCATGTCAATGTAGTTGTGTAGAAGTATATGCATATCTACATAAGTCATCATAAGTCATACAATTCCTACACATCTGAAATATCACTGTGAACTATGGCCACTGGGCCCATTTATACATTCGTTACATTCGTGACATTCCAGCCCTGCTACATCGCTGCATCGCAATCGCTCATCATCGCCCTGGGACGTCCCACCGCCGTGACCGGCCAGCTGCGAAGGAAGCAGGCGCCCAACCTGGCACCGATCCATCGGATCCTGCAGGAACCTCCAGTTGTTTACTGGTTGGATACATTGCACATTTTTCTTCCTTGAGCATGGTCTAACCCCTCATCGTTGCCGGTTGTTCACCGATTGCTATCCCCATCTTCATCAAATCCCAAGTCTGGTTCCAGTTCCAGCAATCAAGGAATCTGCTCGAATCGTCTCAAATCCTGGGTAGATCCAATCTTCTTAGAGTTGAAATCCACAACAGTTTTGCTGCAAAAATCCTCCTCGTTCAACCGGCTAACCGCTAACCATGCCGAGGCCACAAGGTGCAAAAGCCCCAGGCCAACGCTCTGAAACGCAGAGGTAAGCGCAGCGACCTCTGGTGAACGTCCGGGATGTGCTTTCCCAGTTGCTACCCTCTGGTTATGTCAAACATAGCTATTGAACATGGCCATTGAAATAGTGGATTTTCCTATTAAACATGGTGATTTTCCATAGTTATGTTAGTTTACCAAAGGGTAAATAGAAATTTAATCAAAAAAATGATAACCTACTATGTGACTAGGGGGAGGGAGGCGTATTTTTTTGACTAATCTATTGGCATCCTACAATTCAAAAACAGTCCAGGGATGCAAATTGTAGCCCAATGGATTTCAACCATGGGGTATATCTCCATTTCCCAAAGATTTTGATGAGATTTGTTGGGTTTATACCACACGACTATTGATATACCATGATATACCACCCAAAAAGCATCAAAAAACAAAAATTACCCGTTCAGCGGTCGGTTTTCTTTCCTTTCCCACCGCCCTGCGCGGAGTTTCAAGCGCCCCCACCCTTCAACTCCGCTCATGGATGCCTGAAATTCGCCTGACTCACCAGTTGTGAAGGTAATCACCGACATGAATAGCTATTCTCCTTGGATTGGGTTCGTGAAAAATCTGCAGTAAACCCCTATATTCGCGTCTAGAAGTTATGAAGGTCATCACCAAAGTTGCTAGTTCTTCATCAGCACTGCAGTTGGATCATGCCCTGCCTGTTGAAGTTTCAACAAGGGCAGCCTTGCACCGCGGAGCCGGGGAGCGACAGCAAACGTTCTTCATATCTGCTGTTGATATCTAGATACAAGCTAATCGGGGACACAATAATCAACTGTCCCCAATCTGTGAGGACCCTTACAAAGGATTTGTATGTTTTAGGGTACCCCTGCCCCATCATATATATATATATAATTGTAACTATAATCATATATACATAATTATATTATAATATGATATAATATTATCTAATATGATCTAATATAATCTAATATAATCTAATATAATCTAATATAATATAATATAATCTAATATAATCTAATATAATCTAATATAATATAATACAATACAATACAATACAATATAATATAATATAATACAATACAATACAATATAATATAATATAATATAATAATATATACATATATATATAAAGTGCAGCCAATCATGTATTTTAATTGGGAATGGGTCATTGTTGTGGATCCCACAGCGTACAAAATCCCCCAACTCCGCACTCCATCCACGCAGCCTGGCGCAGACTATCTGGAGGAGCCACATTTTCCTGCGGCGGTAGTCCGTCTGGCGACCCAAGAATGGGATAGCAATGGACAATTCTTGGTATTTGACCATCTGAAACTGGGATTCTGAGGCATACCCAAGGGTGAAACTGAGAGGTTTTGAACTACGAACTACAAATGGGTGGTAGGTACCCTCCGGTAATCAAATAAACCATTTAGGTCGATCCATTAAAACCTCCATTTTAGTTCGGGGATTTCCCAGCCAGCCATGTTTGACGACACCGTTGCACCACACTGGGGGCCCAAGAGCCCAAAGATGCTGCCTCCTCTGGCGCAGGGGCCTTGGAATCTGGCAGACTTCATCCCAATTTGAAGGGATGCAACAGCTACTAGGCTGATTCCCAAATGATGGATTGACATCTAGTTGGGTAAGGAATCGAAGAAGTACATGTGAGAAACCATCAAAGATATATTTTTGAGCTCACATCTGGAGTCTTTTCGCAATCTCCAAACCAATGTTCAGATTCAAACCATTTATCATGGCTGGCCTTAGAGACCATGAAAAACTAGTCACTACTGTTGTGTCAAATGCACATTGTAAGAGGTATAGCAAATGTTCCTCCAGTAAAATGGCTGACATATTTCCCATTAAAAAAACAGTTCAAATAAACACCCTTTTTTGGATGATAAATCCTATCAACCTTTATATCTGGCGAGGTGCAGCCAAGTCGTAATGATTGTCCCAAACAAATTCCATTATATCTGCACGATTCTTTCCCGTACAATGGCTGGGTTTACACCCCGCTAAGGTTGGAATTATACCTCATTTTGTCCATGTTCATAACAGTCAAGATGGCTTTAAATCCAGACTTCTTATCATTGTTGCTGGTTTACATCCAGATTTTTGCTGGTGAATTTCCCATATGGTTAGCATTTGATTGGTATTATATACACATATTATACCCCATAAATTTACATAACATCGTTGGTATGATATCCATCTCCCCTGGTGAAATCGCCAGTTGCAAGTCGTCCAGTCATCCCGTCATCGGACATCTGGGTGCCCCAAACTCTGTGCATGGCCTCGTGGTGGAAGCGCCTGTCCTGCGAACGATTTCACTTCACCAAATTTAAACAATAAATATAGGGGTATAGTTATAACATGGTACAATATAGGGGATAGGGGTAACAATAACATACAAGAACACCTTACTTATATATCTTTATATATCTTATATACTATATTGCTATGTATGTATAGTATGACATAGTAAGCTTATTTGGGATACCAGTAGTTGCCCCTATACATTCACCAAAGTAACAGTGAAGGAGGTACGTGTACGAACCAACATCCTGACGACTGCCCGCAGCGACCTGCCCCTGGGCAGCGACATCTCCCATGGCGGCCAACCTGAGGAATTGGCCAACAAAAATAGGGAAATTACGAATGAACCTAATTGGTTGCAACAAAAATAGGGCATTAACCAAAACTTGGAATGTGGAATAAGCCGATAGAAACCGGGCATCTCATAAAGCTTTCTTTTTTTGTTTGTAAAGCCAACAATGTAGAATTTGCTAACGACAATGTGGAGTGTATCCCCAATTGTTGGTTGAACGTCCTGCTTTTGGTTGATCCCTAGCTGTGGTCTTCTAGGATCCAATGAATGACCAAGCGCCATACATAATGGTTGATATATGGAAGACTCGCAATAAAGCAGATCAATTAGATAGAGATGTATCCTGACATATTTGGAAACTGTTTCATAAATCATTCCATTTTAGAGTACCTAAAGACTTGATCAATACCCAATGATCAGCGTTGCATACCCTCTGATGATTTCACATGAGGAGCCTTCCATGCCATGTTGCGTGGTCTCTTATCATTTAAAATTCTTGATGCCGTTGTTTGATCAACGACTCCACTGGTGAAATCCCCGATTTGACTGGTCAAAGTCGACGTTTTGGTGAAGATCCACGTTTTGGTTTGTGAAATCCTAATTTTTTTACAGGCTTCACCTTGCCCGGCAGAACAAATCCCGCGCCTCTCTGCGATGCGCGGTCTCAGCATCTCCTGGCGGGTGTAAAGTATCAGGGGGCATAGATTTACATAGATTTCATGATTTTTTGACCATGCTTTAACCACTAAAATGGTGAACTACTCCAGAAATGGAGATGTGAAGTCGCTTAAAACGTCTGTTTGATGTCACCGGTGCAAGCCATAAACAGGTGCGGTGCTATGGGTCAAGTCATTGGGCCCTGTGTAGCTTGTCCTTCAGAAGCCCCCTATTCACCAAGTGAGTCACGTACTGACTGATCTCCCCCATCCAAGAAACAACTCCAGTTTTTTGACAGACATTAAATGTCCCCATGGGTCACATCACCCAACCATGATCGGTATATGTGGTCTACTAGATGGCTACTTTTTCAGGTGATGTCCAATATTCCCAAAATGGGACAGTTACCAACCCCAGTTTTTTCACAGACCTACTTTTAGTGTTTTTTTGGAAGTGCAGCGTTTCGACAATTGCTGTCCATGGATTGAATCAAGCGAAGACTTACAGGAAACATCCGTTTTTATCACCCAAGATAACCCACACAGGTATTTCCTCCAATTTTCCCAGTAGAACCAAGTCTGGGGTTTCAATTTGGGTGTCGCTATTGATCCATCCCCACATCACCTTCTCCCAGTCAGCTGAACACCATCAGCGCGCTACTTTTTTTTCCATGGCAGCTGTACATGGTACCTGCCAACTGCGTCACCTGTGATCGGCTTCGCATGTTGAAAGGGGGAAATAATAGTGGTGTGTGCGTCTCCCTCTCTCTCTCTCTCTGTCGTATATACCTATACATTAATATGTATAATATAAATAAATGTATATATATATATACATACACATATTCAAACATGACATTGTGTCAAAATAGCAGGGTCTGGAAGCATGGTATCTGTTGGTTGATAGGTTTTGTTGCTTCCCCTTCAGTTAAGCTTGTCGGAGTTTGCCAAGGAGAGTTTAAATTACGGGATGACATGGGATGACCATACAATGTGGGCCACCAGTGTTTTTTGCTAACCAAAATCATTCTTGAATGAATGGTAGATATATCTACAATTGAATGGGTGAAACTAAACCCATGTTGCAGGTCTAGATGGTCCCCCCCTCATCCAGCCATTACTTAGGCAGCTATCTTGACGAAATGTCCTAACCCAACCGCTGAGCTGCACCAAAAGGATAGAAAACAGATCCGCTAAGTGACGCAATGTCAAGCCCGGATGAATAAACTATGGCTTATTAATCAGGCTACTCCCCTTAAATAGTGATAATCTATGATAATCTATGATAATCTATGATAATCTATGATAATCTATGATAATCTATGATAATCTATGATATATCATACTGAATGGATACTGATAAATGGGTAATACCCAGATTATCATAGATTATTAATCCAAATGTCTATTAATGGGTGAAATGGTACCCCCACAATCCAGGGTCGACATTAGATGATTTTCTGAGCCTCCAACTTTTCTCTCCAGGTTTCTCCAAAACATGCAGCCCAAAATCCAATGGTTGATCCTTTTCCACGTTAAAAACTGCATATCCCACTTTTGGACAAACCTAAGGAGGCTAAATTCCATTTCATGTCGACTCAATCCCCATTTATTCTGCTCAAAACCCAACATAATGATCATCATCTTCCCCTGCTTACGATAAGCTTCTGGAAGATCAAGCCCTCCTAAATTTGCTTGGCGTCCCCCACCGTCGCCAGCGTCGCAATGAAAAGGCACCCAGGGCAACCAAACCACCCATGGCCCCCAGCAGCAGAACTGACCTTGAGGCTTCTAGGTAACTGGATAGTTGGAAGACAAGCTGGACATTTCAACATCATTTGATGGTAATCTTGCTGCTCAAATCACATGTGTATACTTCACACATGAAGTTTATAGTAGTTTATACATGTATGTCATCATCTGTGGGAATAGTGACCGCGATTTTCAAGAAAAATGCGGCTTTCATATGTGTTTTTTTCTTTTACCATCCATGAGCAAACCATACTTTGAAGGACTTTAAGTCCTATAAAGGGGGAAACCAGTACATATTGAATCGAACCTGTTTGACAAATAAAAGGAAAGGTCATGATTGACACCAAATAAGTGGCGAACTCATCATGATTTGGTGGGATTCCGACCCCAAGTGACCTCCACATCTCACCGCGCGGTGATGATCCTGACCATTTCGGCGATTTCTTGCGGACCAGGTCCTCGTCACAAAGAGGGGATGTCCAGTGACAACTTTGGTGCTTTCTGCGAGAAAAATGAT
Source organism: Cladocopium goreaui (assembly GCA_947184155.2). Classification (NCBI taxonomy): domain Eukaryota; class Dinophyceae; order Suessiales; family Symbiodiniaceae; genus Cladocopium; species Cladocopium goreaui. The sequence continues at coordinate 85,145 of CAMXCT020004735.1, forward strand.
GGATTAAGCATATGGAAGCCATGAAAATTGGGGGTTTAAAATGATTTACCATGATTTCACCATCAAGAATTCATATCAAGAATTGAATAGTAGCAGGAATGGGGACGCAAACCATGGCGCAATAGAAGTAAACACTTATGATATGACCGACCAACAAACGCTTGTTCCGATTAAGCCGACAATTTCGGCAACAACCACTGGATCACTAGTATTGCGACTGGTATTTGCTTCCAAGAAGACTTAGCGAAACACACTTATTCCTCTGGAAGCATTCGACATAAACGTTTTAGGGACCTATGTTGGATTTCAGTGGAATAAAAAGCAATGGCGATCATATATGTAGCCTGTAGCCAATACAGGTGATAGATGGTGACGATGTGATTTCACCACTTGAAATGGCAATGTAGATCAATGTAGCTATATCCCAAACTGGAGATCTTGCTCATGAGCAGTGAAAAATATCAGAAAATCTGGATGAACTGCCAATGATTGAGCAAAAAAATCCCATGTTTCCCATGGATCAACAAACAGTTTGGGCTATTTTCCATGGCTCAGTTGGATCATTTCAGCACTCCCCAGGCGCGGGCCTTGCAGGCCGCCCGGGCCTTGTTCAGAGTGCAGCCGCCATTTTCGATGTCCGTCTCCAGGCCGGTCGCACTGGTCCCTGAGTTCAACATCCAGGCAGAGATTAGTTATAAAATCCCCTGTTTTTATGGTCATTCATGGGAAAATTATACAAATCCAGTACCCAACTGTTAGAAATTATAGTATGAAGTAGTCTAAAAAACTCTAACTCCCAATTCTTATGGGCTACATCCCCACAAAAAAAGTGCTGGTAGCTAGTGATTTCAACCCGAACGGAAACTATCAGCTAGCGAAGGAAAATAGTAAAGCCCCCGACACACACACACATGTACGTGAAACCACCAGGTTGGAATAACATGGAATTTCACCAGGCATCCTCAACGTAGCAGAAATCATGTAACGAGTTCCATATCCGGAAGTGATGACTCACATCTTTGAACCGTCCATGTCGATCAATCCGAGATGATTCCTCAGCTCAGTTCCCTAGATATTGGGATCATCTGAGCATATTTTGGGATGGGATGGACAGTGAAACAATTGTTCTCCAGGAAGTGATTGTTGATATACCTCGTTGCTGTTTAATTCAAATCCACATTTCTGGTTTCAATGGATTGGGTCAAGGGAGAGCCCACAAGAAACCTTGGCTTTTACCATCTAAATGTAGGGGATTCTCCTCTCGACTAACCATTGACATTGATTAATCAATTCCAGGATGTTGCAATTTCCAACCATCATTAACCATCATTTAAGCATCATTAACCATCATTTTGGTACATTAACAGCTACTGACCAGAAATAATCAGTTCCATGTGCTTCGTCACTGCACCCCTTGGGCTTCCCTACCCAGCTTGGCCAGCTGCCCACCTCGAGATCTTCCCGTTGAAGGATGGGATGGAACATCCCCTTCGATATCAGGAAGATTATATAGGATATGATATTGAATATGTGTAGATGTAGATATCTACCTGTCTATCTATCTATATACATAATATATATATATATATACATAATATATATATATATATATATCATAATATTATATATATATTATTATTATTATTCATTATGTATTATTATTATTTATCTATTATGTATTATTTATTATTATTATTATTATTATATATATAATAATTATATCTACACTGTTGTAACCACTAAAATGATATCTAACCCCTTCAGGATGTATCACAACCACTGGTATGATATATGCTCACTGAGGGGTTTTCGCTTCCCCAGCAGGGATTGCATCTGGGATTGGCTCAACAAGGACAAGTTCACCTGCAGTTCCCAGCGCCATTGGCCTCACCATCCCAGGTTAGATGAATAAGACATAGACAAATATCAGCACCAGTTAGAGACCCAGCGTAGTCAGGCCTATAGAGATACCCCAAGAAATATGCCAACCCGGTTTTTCCATGTGAAAAACCATGTTTTCCAATACTATATATATACACATAAAACTATATAAATTCTATATAACTGTTTTCCCAATACTTTCCGGATGTCCAACTTTTAGATCTATGTGGGGCTTGCCACAGTTCATTTTCCCTTCCAGGACTGAGCTCTCTGGCAGGCCGCTGCGATGTCTCGACCATGATGTCGACGCTCAAAGACCCTGGCATTTTTTTTTCCGTCGCGGAGGTTTCCAGGGTAAATGGTCCAATTTTTTTGGGCTGGATCACTGGGATATACCATCTGGTAAACTAACATAGCTATTGAAAATGGCCATTAATAGTGGATTTTCCCATTGAACATGGTGATTTTCCATAGTTATGTTAGTTTACCAGAGGGTAATTGATTATAATTGTATATTTTGTATCATTTTGGAACATGTGCTTGGAACTCATTTTCTTTTAAGCCCAGCTGCCATGTAAGATCTCAGAGCAGGGACCTTTTATGGGGTTTCCGACATCTCAGATGCAGGCATCAACTATGGACAAGGTTCATTTCGATTGAAGATTAACACCCCTAAAAATGAACATATTACCTGCTGGAAAACCAACTGGTAACCTCCTTAAAAGCTTATCTGTTTCTGTGTATGAAGAATGTGAATCATTTAGCCAATCTCAGTTCTCAACACAGTGGGTGAACTCCCTCGTTTTTCTTGATAGCTGGATCGCTGGTCCCAATCCGGGAGGAACCTCAGGTAGATTTGCTCTGGAGAGGTGTCGACTAGTGTTGATTGTTGAGGGGAATGGAATGGTAGTTTGGCTCAATAATAAATCATATGGCAATTACTTGATTGTAGCACAGATATCATAGCAATGTCTTGATAATAGCAAATAATGGCAACATAGGTCTAATAATAGCCATTATAATAACCTATGAATATTGGTATTATAATAACAACTATTGATAATAGCAACTATCATAGCAGTTGTTTGGTCTTCTCCTTTGCTATATGGACCAAAGGTCTGTGGACGCCACGGCACCACGGCAGCTTCGCCGCCTGATGTTGCTTTCTGCAAGCACTTGCAGGAACTCGTCCACAGTGGCAGGGGACGGCTCTTCGTATCCGTAGATGTTGCCTCCAGAAAACAACCACCGGGATTCAGGGGGATACAACATGGATGCAGTAATTAGCCTAGGAAAACTAGAGGGTTATAACATGTTATAACCTGGGGTATGGTTGGATTACTCATCACTCATCACCTTGGATGGTATGGTATCCATCACGCATCTCACTCAAGTGGCAATCGAGCATGTGTGAATCTCCGCTGAAATAACTTGTTTAGATAGAATGAAACCCAACCCCCCCCAAAAAAAAATACATCTGGGATGGCAGGAAAGCGAAAGTCCGCATCTCAAGTTTGACATATATTGGAGGTGAAACTCTCAATAACCACCAAAGTTGACATACAGTTAACTTCAAAAACGCTGTCATTCATTAACCCATCACCACCGACCAGGGATAAATTAGGCAAAGATAATACCTGAAAAAATGATCAATCTATCCAATGGATATATCAGGTATTATAACTATTAGGTATTATAATCCTGGTTTATATTCCAATGGTATTATAGTGGTTATCCAATGGATGGTTTCTAACTGACTAAGCATGGCCAGCCTTTCGTGGTTCCTTGGGTCCCCCCAGTGACGACTGACCCGGAGAACATCATCCACCAACCAGATGCCTTCGAAGGGATTGTACGGAATGAGATTCACCTCGGTCGTCCGGCAGCTAGGGAGACTTCCCAGCACATGACCGTTGGAAGAGACTTGGGGAGACTTCCCAACAACCGGGAAATGATTAGCTTCTGATGTTACGACATGTCATTGAACAATACCCTGGGTGCAGCTACCTGGGCATCCCCGCAATCACAGGACGGTCGGACAGGAGGGCCGACAACTCGCGTGCGTGGTCCAGTGAATCGTTGACGCCCTGCACAGGATTTCCCATTTGGTGACTGGTAAATCAAAGTGGCTGGGAGTTATTATAGTTGATTTACCAATTATTAAAATTGGTGGATCTTTCCATAGTTATGTAAAGTTAGTTTACCAGGCCGGGTATGTTCATTTCCAATCACAGGTGGCCCATCTGATCTCCATCCCCATCTTGGCCTTCAAAAGCACATAGGAGACCATGACGGTTCGAAGGCGTTTTGCCTCCTGTGACAAGCAAAGATGGCATGGATTTGCCTGGTAGTTTTGCAGGAAAATCATCTATCACTGAGGGGGGTCATTGCCAGGTTGGATTACTCGACAGCATAGTTTCAAGTGTCAAAGAATCGACATGGTTTCATTGTCCAAAATTACAGCCATTCCAAATGAGAAGCCACCAAAGATCTTCAGGCATGCCAGTGAAAAATAGCAGGAACACCACAACCGTGATTCAGAGCACGTATCATCGTGAGAACTGAGCAGTGCTCGAAATCAATCTGACCAATTCCGGAGAGCTGCTTCATTCATGTGGATCTCATTCAGTTCGTTAAACATCTCACAGAGATGGTAGTATGCCACCCCAACAAACGATCCTCCGCCGGAGGTTCAGCCACTGCTAAGCAGTTTCAATGGATTACTTTACAATGAATTTAGAAGAAATCGAAGTCTTTACCTCCAAATCTAGCGGTTTCATGAGGCTTCCTGTAAAAAATCCTTTAAACCATGTCTGCGACAGTTGCACCAAATCGCCATGTCAAGGCACCCCCTTCTTTGCATGGTCGTCGACAATGGCCAGAAGCTTGTCGATGGGGATTGCCTACCGAAGTCATCGATGATCATGATTTTTGGGTAATGTTGGTAATGTTTTTGTGTGTTGCAAATTTGGAATTTCCATCTGCATATAGGTCGAGCGACCACAAACATGATTGCCCATTGGAGTAAGGCGGATGTATCCAGCTATATCTCTCAGCTATCGGAGGCTATAAGCTGATTACCGGCCACGGATCATCATTGCCTCTTCTGGGAATGGACATCAACTGGTGGAATCCAACAGGTCTAGCCTATAAAATTTATGAACAGGATATCCCCAATAATTCCCAACCCCAACATATTGTTGGGATATCCTGTTCATAAATGCTAATACACCTTGGATATTGTATCATGTATTGGGATTGTTCATCTTCAAATCCCAATACAACATCCATTTCAAGCACCTTGGCCGCCGGAACCAGCTCTTCTCTGAGACTTTGGTTCGGCGCATGAAGACTCACCTCTGTTTCAACGGAACTTTGCGTGGGAAACATGTGGATGAAGAACAGGGTTGAAACTCGAGTTAAATGAGGAATTGGAACTACAAACGTCATCAAAATAAAATACGGGTTTCATATGGTTTCATCATCAAAAATGAAGATCATATGAATCATGTAATCAGGATTAAAGATGAAGATCTCGAGACACTTTTGCTTGAGATACTGTACATGCAGCAAGGAGAAGGCGAACACGTCATCCGCCAGAACTGGGGGAATTCACAAAAAAACGATGGAGCCTGTGAAGCGAATGGGTCTTAACCAAGACTTGCTTTAATGACATAATGGATATGGATGTGGTGTAGTGATGATATACTAAATGTCTATTCTCCAACAATCACGGCCGCAGCAAATGGTGGGTCAATATTAAGACATCCAATCATGACCCTCAAATTCATGGAATCCCACCAGAATTCTTGCCTGGTTTCCAAAATGACACGGATCTGCTGATGCATCGATCTTCAATCCCAATTTGTCAACCCTATCCCTCCATCATATTATACATTCATGCGGGGCCCAGATATGAAAATATATCACATATCATGTATCATATATTCGGCCCTAGTTTTATATTAGTCCCTGCTTTTCTTTACAAATTAAATAGATAAGTTATATATGGTTATATATTATACCGGGTATATCCCCATGTCTTTTGTGCCCAAGGTGCCGCTAGTCTGATCTTTGGCAGCTCCTCAAATGAGGACGGACGATGCCAACAAAAAACTGCTGAAACGAAACATGCCCAAGTGGTACTGGTAGTTAAAGGATCAAATAGGATCAATAAGGACAAACAACTGCCAACTTGTGTCTATGTATATATGTATATATATAATTATATATATATACATCTACGATAAGTTGACCAAATAAAGATAAATTGACCACATAAAGATGAATTATGATAAATTGACCAAACAATGACATATTTTGTATGATTTTCCAACATGTGACCCTAACCTGCCTCAACCATCTTATTGCAAAAAACATTGGTTCCAATACATAGGTCCCAATTTTTTCCTCTGCCATCCTGGTGGGGATTTCACATATCCAACCCACAATGCTATTGCAAGAGCAATAGTCCCAAACATGATGGAACCACACCAAAACTGAAAGACATCTTGGGTTTCTTGCAGTGCTGTCTTTGAATAACGTAGAATGGGTTCGAATCAGCAAGTGCTGCTGTTGGCCATATCCCAAGTATATTCCCTTTGGTGTTATATCCCCATTCTACGACTTTATCAGACTCGGTTTCCGTTCCTCCCTTTGAACACTTGGCTGTCCTCCAGCAAACGCTGCATATGGTGCGGAGAACTTCCCACAGTCGAGACAGTCCTTATCAAACGATCCATGAGGGGCACATCATGAAACAAAGTATTCGGACATCTACCTCTCAATCTCGGCACTCATTCAACCTTCAAGCTTTGCAGATCTGTGCGCCCACTCTTTGCGTTTTTGTTACATTTGGCTACTCACCTTCCATTTTTTCCACTCAAATTCCACCAAACATCCTCAGCAAAAAAAACTCAAACCCAACTCCAACTAACTCCTAACCATCCTAGTTGGTTTATACAGTTACCATCCATCCAACCATCCTTGCCACCCTCAGTTGATTGGTTAGCTAACTCCATGGCCCATCCAACTCCCAAAAAATCCTCATTCCCTTGGCATTGCCACACCTCGATTTTCTCAGGGCTAACTCCCCACTTCAAGGTGCATCCCAGTTGACAAGTGTGTAACAACCACGTGAAGCAACCCACTTATCCAATATCCCCGTTTGCAGGAGTTACATTGGCTTATCCCCATCTGTTCTTGGATGATCCACCATTTTCGATCGTCAAATTCCATGATGTCTCTACATGTTTGCTGGTTTACACATTGCAGTTTTTGCTTCTTAACTCCCCCCCCATTCTTAATGGTTATGTAATTCAGTTCCATTCCCACTTTTCGCCAAATCCTCATTCTTGCGGCATAAACCCACTATCATCCACAATAAATCCACATTTTGGGATGGTGCAGTCACTTAAATCACCATGTTGGATGGTTAAACCAGATTAAACCCCGAGTTTGTGATCATTGAGACCCAGAAACCCAATCATCCACAATCATCCACAATCATCCACTAATAATCCACAATCATCCACTAATAATCCACTATAATCCACTAATAATCCACTAATAATCCACTAATAATCCACCATTTTCATCCATTTTCCATGGTTCAACCCACCATTTTTGGTCCCCTTAAACCCACCATCCACTTCCACCGCCGTCATCCAAGGCACACGCTGCTGGGCGCCAGGCCGAAGCGCATGGGATCCACCAGGCCGCGGATCGCCGAGGCTACAGCTTCGTAGTTCTCCAGCGGCTCGCCTGGGTGGATATGGATCCTCTCTGTGGATTTTTGACGTTTATTTATTCCATGATATGATTTCATGAATATAATATGATTTCATTATAAATCCAATTCCATGATAAGATCTTTGGATTGAATTCCATGATATCATATGATATCATGATAAATCCAGGAGATATCCATATGAATGGATATCATGATCATGTTTATGTTAATGAAATTATCCTTTAACTTGACCATTGAAATCATGTTTAAATTTAGTTAATGGACTTGAATGGATATTTCATGGATATTTCAACCATGATGATTTAACATCTCCAGGATAATGGATGATATATGATGGATTATTATAGGTTGATATGATGGTAACCGTCAAATCTGGGATATCCCTTCTAGTCATGGTTCCATGCTTCCATTCACTTGACCATTGACATCATTTTTTAATGGATGTTGATGGATATTTTAACCATTAACATCCATGAATTGTAATATCATCCTTGATAAGATCTTAGGATTGAATTCCATGATATCATATGATATCATGATAAATCCAGGAGATATCCATATGAATGGATATCATGATAGTGTTTATGTTAATGAAATCATCCTTTAACTTGATCAATTAACGGATATATCCAGGAGATAATGTAAATGGATCAGGATATTTTTTTAATTTATCCAGTTACAATGGATATTTCAACCATTAACATCCACAAACTGTCATATCAAATTGTTTAAACGACCCGTTCTGAATTTCCAGTAAGGAATTGGGACCCGCTTAAGTGGAACTGCACCCGTAAGTATCACCATGTCATGGAAGTGTGAATATCTCGCTGGTGAAACACTTCCATGATTCACACATGTATAAGTTCACCATATGTTCAATGTATATAAGTTCAAATGTATTGAATGCCATCTCTTACGTGGAGAAGCTAGCGCAACCGCGCATGGAGCCTTGCGGATTAATGGGATTCTTTTTGTACCATTTCTTGTGAGTGACTTGGACCCAGTTGCTTTACCTGACCGTCAAATGACCTTCAAACCGTTGGGGGTGACTCGTTGTGACCTTCAAACATGTAGCTCCAATCCTGCAAACGATGAGTGTATCATGGCCGAACCCCCGCGCTGTGCGAAAACGTTTGCCAAGAGACCCATGCCCATAAAGACCACGTTGCAAACAGAATCAGAGTGGCCCTGGATTGTGTGATCTGAGCCCTTGATTTCGAAAGAAGTCATAGACTGATGGCATATCATAGTACTATCATATAACTATATTATTAATAAACCTATTTATATATAACTACATAATGTATTGCATATATTATAGATTTATACAGATTTATATAGATTTGTGCATGCCCAAGGCAAGCTAAGATAAAGTAACACACTGCAGCAGACAGCGAAAAAGCACAAGTAAAGAATCGATTTCAAACGAACATGGTTTCGACTAGGTGGCCGTTAATTCCTAAGCCAGCCCAAACCCGCTTTGCCGGCCCATCGATGTTGAGCATCATTTTGTGTGAGTTCCTTTTAGTTCACTGTACGATCTGTGAATCAAACATGGCAGTGGGGAGAAAAAAAACATATCTCCAATCCCATCTCCTTAATATTAAGCTCCCTCACATCGGTCACCAACATGTTTTGAGCCATTACTAAACCAGTAGTATTTCGAGGTTTTGAACATGGAGGAAGAGATCATTCTCACGTTGCCACTACCAAAAGGTTCATCATCGCATTATATCACATTATATCTCACTATATCTCATTGCCATGAACATCATATATTCATTGTATCCCACTTTCAATTAATCCCGATGTTTCATATCACCCCATGCCCATCCCCATTTGGCCAAAACAACATTTTTTTTGGGGTTACCCAACGCATCAACTGCTCCTCCCGCTACAAAACAAACACCGGCGCCTTCTGCGTGCGCGCGTGGATCAACTGCTCCTGGATCTCGCCGGCCCACAGGTTGCCCAACAGGCCCATGGTGCCTGGAGCCGTACAGAAGGAGAAAAGGGCCATGGTATACTGATTGGTAAGTGGGTTATTAGTGGGTTATATAGTGGGTTATATAGTGGGTTGTAGTGGATTATAATGGGTTATAGTGGGTTATAGTGGGTTATAATAGGTTTATATTTTTTTGTTGGATTGGTTTAAATTATATATTACATCAATTATTGTCATGGTGTAACTGCAGTAGTAGGTGGGTAGGTGGGCAAACGAAGAAGCCCATGACATGGTTGCGAAACATTGGTAAGTAGGTAACAAGAAGGATAGAAAAAGGATGCATTTTTGGAGTCCAACTAGTGCTGGTAGTTGATTCCAGCTTCCAAGAAGAACATATGGGTCACTGGGGTTTGTATTCCTAGAAGTTTGGGGTTGGAAAAAATCCCTGTTTCGTGGAATTCATCTCTACAAGTAGTTCTTTTTGGCGAATCCACCCATAACCCCTTGGCTCATCTTCCTATTCTGTTGATGTTAGCCCAAACTTTGCCCTTTTCGTTGACCCAACATGAAATGATTTGATCCATTCCCGTCCCCAGAGCCACCTCCCTACGGCCTGTGGCGCAAAAGCGGCATCCTAAGCGACATCCAACCTGTGAACTGACGCACAATGTGTCTCGTTCACCTCGGGAGCAGATCTGAGCGGTACAACCTACGGTTTTATGTTCACTTGATTGTTCAAGACACTTTTGAATAAACATCCACCAAATACGCCAACAAGTGTCATGGCTTTTCTCAGAGAAAGAACCCTTGAATAAAACCATCTCAGGTAGGTTTCCAGCTCCTTTTTCAGGTGCGCTCATGATTCAGTCATCCCTTAAGATTCAGATAGATACCCATCCTGTGTTGCTTCACCACCCGTCGGTAAAGAGAATTCAAACGAAACCATCATTTCTGGCTAACAATCCTCATTTTTTTTGGCGAATCCCATGTTTAGCTCATGAAATCTCAAGGATTCATACTGTACTTACAGTAACCCACCACCGACTGGAATCTCGCTTGAACATTGCTCGCTATTTTCACAGTGGACCCCCAACTTTTGCTGGCAAAAATCAACGAATTTGACGGTTGAACTCGGTGAAGCCCATCGTTTTTGCTGTAAAACCCATTTTTTTTTTGATGGCACCATTTTTCTCTTGGTGAAACCCATGCCCATCATCTTCCAGCACGCAGATAGCGGTTGAGACACCACAGCGATCCGCCTGTCTCTGCTCTGGATGTTCCGCCTTCACCCATGGACCACGACATGAATAGATCCAATACATCTCTGTGTTGGTTTTTGAAGACCCTGGACATACTTATTCAGATAGAGATGGGATTAATAACACACAACAAAAACTGGAGGTAAGTGATCAATTTATGAATATTTACAGGGATACAGTTGGCAATGTAAGGAATTGCTGAATTGATGTCGAGTGAAACTCATTGTTGTCACAGTTTGGAATGTGGCAACCCTGCACAAAACAAGTTGATGTCAAATGTGTGGAATAATTATATGCATCGCCCCCGCCTCCCCCTTTCTCGGAGACAATGCTACTTCAAAATTCAACCAACCACGCAAGCAAACACAGGCAGATAACAAGTATCAACCACTATTAATTGCAAATGAGTTTTCTCAAACTAAAACCATCAAAAAAAACATTGCTAACCAGTATCCTTTTTTGAAACCTATTTGCTGGTTGGATATCAACTATTGCAAACCAACCATCGCCTCTCCAGAGTGATGGATCACTACAGCCTCAACCTCACTGCCGTCCTGCAGGGGCAAAGTTCCTGATTGTACCTGACATCGAAAATGTTGGCTATAGGTATTGTTGGTGTTCTTAGTTGAAACGTGCCATTATCATGTTGATTGCTATAGGTCTTGCTTATGTTATTCCTCTTGGATTATACGCATGATTCTTGCTGCAAAATGTTACAAAATGCTCATCACTATTTTAATTACTCATGAGCATTACATAATACTGACTACATTATGTTATTCTCATTACTCACTAATGTTATCATTTGTATTATCATTATACTCATTATACTGACTACATTAATGTTATCATCATCATTGCGTTTTTGTTTATCACTATACTCATGTAAAATCCGGAAAATCCCCATGACATGTCCCAACAAAACCGCAGCTCTTGAAAGCTCCTGCAGGCGGATCAAGAGCTTCATGGTGCCGTCCAGTTCCGAGACGTGCCGCTGCACCACCTGCGAGGTCAACACCTGGGAGCGTCGCGCGTTGCGTGGGAGGAGGTCCCCTTTGTGATCCTTTGTGTCTGCCATTGTGTTGGCAACACAAATACAGACATATCACACACACACAGATAGATAGAGATAGAGAGATCGAGAGATAGAGAGATGGATGGATGGATGGATAGATAGATAGATGGATTGCATTGGATAGGATAGGATAAGATAAGATTAGATAAGATTAGATTAGATAGATAGATAGATACTATATAGAGATATACTATATAGAGATATACACATTCATCTGGGTAAATTATAATAATTCACTAACCTGAATTAAGGCCATTTGGGGATGATTTCCCTTACTAACCATGATTTCCAGTGAGGTCGCAGTGAGGTCGTATAATTTACCCAGATTCATATACACACTTAAAACACATCGAAAACTGCTCAAAGATCTGCAGACCGGAGTGAATCCGTGGGCCACTGGCATCATTTGTCACTAGCCCAAAATCTCATATCTTTGATAGTTAAAACGATAACCCAACAAGTTTAAACTCTCATTATTTCGTTGTGATGGTCAATCCACCATCATTCCAAGTTGATTGAACTACACATAACCAACTATATCATACTATATCCCCATATCTTTCATCCACATTTTTCCTAGGTAAATCCCCAAAGCAATCACCCAGGCCCTGATCTTCCGCAGCCGGGCACCGTGAAGTTGGCCGCCAGGGCCACTCCCAGGCCATTGGGCAGTCCGGGGACGTCCACCAACGACACGTCCGAAGGGGGACAGCCCAGGCGGAGCTGAGACGTGACGTGCCTTGGAGCTGGAGCTGGATGGAATGGATCAGATGTGGAAGGTTTGGAGTATGCTATACCTTCTGGTAATTTAACATAGCTATTGAAAATGACAATTTATAGTGGATTTTCCCATTGAAAATGGTGATTTTCCATAGTTATGTAAACGTTTACCAGAGGGTAGATCCAAATACATCCCAAGATTATATCCCAAAGCATCTTTCATAGATTTTTCTTTAGGATACATCTTTTAGGATGTTTTTGGATGGGGATATGTTTGGGGTTGAGTTTTTGAGCTTGATGTCCACAATATATGTGTACTGTATGTAAAAAAAAGAAACAGGGCAAACACTTTGGCAAATCACATTTGGATCATTTTGGCACTTGCTATCATCCACAAGTGCGGGATGGCTCAAACATCCTAGATCCAGGGTAATTTCTGGTATTTACATTCGTTTACCGGCAGACAACATATTCGTGAAAACGTATGATGCAGGGTTTTTGCTTTGACAAGCGATGCGCAGGACCGCAAACAAACAACCCTTTTGATGAATATTTTGCGACTTTGAGACGACAAGACAGATACGGGGCTTCCTGACTAGTGTTCAAAGTTTATTCTGTACACTTTTTGCTTAGAGCTTTCCACTAATCATTTTTGTGGTACCAAACAGATACGCTTTTACATGGCTATCCGGGTTTTTCGTTCACCCTGGTACCAAACAGATACGCTGGGATTTGTGAAGCGATATGATCCCACCATTAAATCACCATGAAGTCACCAATCAATCACCATGAATTTGTTGGCAAACCACAAAAAAAACAACATTTTTGTTGATGAGATGCTGTCCTATGCAGACCTTGGACCTTTCTCCAACCGCCATGGTGGTTTCAAGACCTTCTTTGCAGGGATCTTTTTGAGTTATGGCATGACGTCTGCGTCTCGTTTTTGTTCTCAGTTTCGGTCATATGGAACTTAGTTGTGGGTATTTACACAAAATATACGAACAGTGGACAACTCTCAAAACGTATGGAAAACGGTCGTTGAAGGTGGCTATGAACTAAAAATGGCCAAGTGATGCACCCTCCTGAAGTCGAGGAGCTTCCAAATCCGGCCCATGTGCACCTGGCAGCTCCCGTGGAAAGTTGGAAAAGTCGAGGTAGCAAAAAAAAAACAACATTTTAAAACATTTTGATGTTCATCGTGGTTGTATCCCTATTTTCCACCCTTCCAACCGTCATAGCTTGACTCTACTTCCTTGAGCTGGGCACCGGTTTGGCGCCATGGCCGGTGAGGAAGCTGCGCAGGGAGGGCTCATCAAAAATTGGCTTTGGATGCCTCAGTTCCGGCCAAGAAAGCTGGTGCCGCATTGTTCTTCAGGCATACTTTTTGGTGTTACCACGCTATATTTACCAACTCCAATTCCCATTTCTTGAGACCATATTCAGGGGAGGTCGTTGATCACCATCAACCCCTGTATATCTTGCCGTACATCCATGATAAAAAGAACCTCCCATTCACATCCATTCACCAAAATTTCTCCAGTACCGTGATATATCCAAAATAATACAAACCCCTTTCCGGTTGGTTTTTGATGTTTCAATCCCCGACTTTATTTCCCATGCTTTTTGACAATCAACCATCTCATGGACATCCACATCTATTGTATTGCTATATATTTTATTTTGTTTTCTCCAATTAATCGCATTGATTACATTTGATGACATTTGATTCCAGAACCTGCTGGGTGGGTGATGGTTCTTCCCCTTTTCTTTCTGGCATCGTCCAAGTCACAGGTCGCGCCGTCGGCCCGTGGCCGCCACCGCAGGCGCCAGGATGGGCGCCATGGCCAGCGGAAACCGGGGCTGCGTCAACGGGTGTGGTGGTCTCTGAGGTCTTCTTTTTGGGGGGAAATCGAAGAGAAACATGGAGACTTGGGGACCCCCCTAGAAAACCCATGGAGAAACCATGAAGATCTATGAAAAATCCACAAATCATGTGTCTTCATTGAACAAGAAACCGTTTTTCGCGTTGGGGTTTGCAATTTACTTGTCTTCAGTGGATCTCCCAGGAAGGTGGAAGCATACTGTACGTAGTAAAATGATGTATGACTCCTGTCCCAATCAAACTGTTGTCCCATCAAGTCCTCTCTCTGCTAATGCCGCGAAGCTATTTGATTCATCTTGTTTGGGCCTAGGATTCTTGTTTCTTACGTCCCATATATATATATATACTCATACATATCATACTATATATAATCTAAAGAATCTACTGAGGTTTGAATTCCTCAACCTTTGGACTGTTGGTCATCTTTGGGAATCTTTCGAACCCATTTTTTGTCCTGGTCATGGGCAGGTTTCCGGCACGGAGCCCACTGCCAAGCTGCGGTTCCAGGTAGGTACAGGACCCACGAGGAGGGCTGAGACTTTTGAGTCATACCCAAATTTCCCATTTTTTCAGATGGTGGGGATGGATATATATATATTATATATATATATATATGTATGACCTTTAATAATTGAATACCAAACACCCGCGAGTTGATGTAAGTGGTGTCAATCATAAGCTAGGACGAGGATCGTATCTATTCAGCTGATGGGGCGTTTTTCAAAATGAAGGATGAACCAACAGGGAAACGCGTGGAAACACGAAGGAAATCCATGTGGTGTGTGGATTGTGTGGTTCATGACTTCAATCCAAACAATGAGTTAGATCAGGGGTTGGTAACTGTCCCATTTTGGGTATATTGGACATCACCTTATAGTAGCCATTATAGACCATATACCTAATGGTTGGGTGATGTTCAATGGGGACATTTAATGACCCATGTAGATTGTACGAGTAGTCCAATGAACTGTGAGTTGGTCGGGTGACACCCGACCGATCCAGCAAATGTTGTGCCACTGTATCCAAGGATGAATCTCTAACCCGAGCCTTGAATATGAACAGGCACCCCAAAATGGATCTTGAAGAACAGGCTTAAATGGGACTGGAGCCTTGTTCTGCAACATTGGTGTTCCTGCAGGAAGTCAAAATCAATTCACCGTTTTCATAGTGGTCTTCACCTTCTTCCGGCAGTGGTCGTCCAACAATCCAAAGTGTGGATGCCATTCCGACATCGACAGCAAAGTGGCACCAGTCCTTCCCATATCTTCCCATTAGATCATTAGGAAGAAACATTTCGAGGCTCCATCTTATAAACATTTCTCCCAAGTTGAATGGAAAATTCCCCAACAGCCCAGCTGGTTGGTGGTATACCTACCCCTCTGAAGAATATGATGACATTCCCAATATATGGAAAGTCATAATCCGTTCCATGGTTCCAGTCACCACCAACCACCAACCAGCCCAGCATTCCGCCACGATTTCCCAACAAAACTCACCTCCAACTGCTTGCGCAGCGCGATGCCGTCCGCCGCTCGGCCCAAGAGATCACGCAGCTCCTGGTGTTTTTTTTTTTGTTTTGTCCACCACACTGGGAATTCAAAAACCAACAAAACGTTGCCAGATCAATCGCAATAAAAAATCATGATTTGTAGACATGTTTGGTTTCTCTTTTGCTTTTCATGTACAAGTCAGCGTTTGAGGTTAGATCCAGGACCATGTACTGCACCATCCTCAGCATCTTCAAAAATATGTGCCCACACCTCCTGTTTCATCCTCTTTCTTTAAAACCCGATAGAGTCACATCCATGATGGTTTCAAACAGAGTATTGGTTGCTGCTATTCCAGATCTTGATGTCCTATGAATCAAAGCTGATACTGGAAAGAATTTAAAAGAAGAATCCAATCAATGATGATTAACACCCATGATTACCACCAATTTCTCGGAACACCAGGTAGGGAAGGAAACTGGGGAAAATCACGGATTTCCACCCTGCATCGCTACCATTTACCCTATTTATTGTGAACGACTCAAGTTATCGAATCAACAGAACCGTACGTACGTTTATATATATATATATATAGCTATATGATCACTCTATAACTATATCCGCCGACCCCGGCCTTCGCCAAGGCAGGGGCGGCGCCTGGGACCACTGCAGGTGTGGAACTTGTCTTTCTTAGCAACAGGCCATCCCTATCCATGGCTTTTTATGGGCGTCCAAGCTTGCCGTTTGCCAGCCTTAAAACGCTCCAAACCGCTACAACCCCTCCAAGTCCACTTCCATGGCTTCTTATGGGCTTCCAGCGCAGGCAAAAGCTACCCCAAGGCCAGATCCATTGCTGTTTCTGGGCGGTCCAGCGTGCCGTTCGCCAGGCATTCGCAGCCAACGGGCATCCGAAGGCCACTTCAATGGCTTCTTCTGGGCTTCCAGCGGCTTCCAAGCTTGCCGTTTGCCAAGCCTAAAACCCTCCAAACCCCTAAAACCCCTAAAAGGCCACTTCAATGGCTTCTTATAGGCTTCCAGCGCCCACATCCATGGCTTTTTATGGGCGTCCAAGCTTGCCGTTTGCCAGGCCTAAAACGCTCCAAACCCTCCAAACCCCTAAAACCCCTAAAAGGCCACTTCAATGGCTTCTTATAGGCTTCCAGCGCCCACATCCATGGCTTTTTATGGGCGTCCAAGATTGCCGTTTGCCAGGCCTAAAACGCTCCAAACCCTCCAAACCCCTAAAACCCCTAAAAGGCCACTTCAAATGGCTTCTTCTGGGCTTCCAGCGCAGGCAACACCCACATCCATGGCTTTTTATGGGCGTCCAAGCTTGCCGTTTGCCAGGCCTAAAACCCTCCAAACCCCTAAAAGGCCACTTCAATGGCTTCTTATGGGCTTCCAGCGCCCACATCCATGGCTTTTTATGGGCGTCCAAGCTTGCCGTTTGCCAGGCCTAAAACGCTCCAAACCCTCCAAACCCCTAAAACCCCTAAAAGGCCACTTCAATGGCTTCTTATAGGCTTCCAGCGCCCACATCCATGGCTTTTTATGGGCGTCCAAGATTGCCGTTTGCCAGGCCTAAAACCCTCCAAACCCCAAACCCCTAAAACCCCTAAAAGGCCACTTCAATGGCTTCTTATGGGCTTCCAGCGCAGGCAAAAGCCCACATCCATGGCTTTTTATGGGCGTCCAAGCTTGCCGTTTGCCAGGCCTAGAACCCTCCAAACCCGTAAAACCCCTAAAAGGCCACTTCAATGGCTTCTTATGGGCTTCCAGCGCCCACATCCATGGCTTTTTATGGGCGTCCAAGATTGCCGTTTGCCAGGCCTAAAACGCTCCAAACCCTCCAAACCCTCCAAACCCCTAAAACCCCTAAAAGGCCACTTCAATGGCTTCTTATAGGCTTCCAGCGCCCACATCCATGGCTTTTTATGGGCGTCCAAGATTGCCGTTTGCCAGGCCTAAAACGCTCCAAACCCTCCAAACCCTCCAAACCCCTAAAACCCCTAAAAGGCCACTTCAATAGCTTCTTATGGGCTTCCCAGCGCAGGCAAAAGCCCACATCCATGGCTTTTTATGGGCGTCCAAGCTTGCCGTTTGCCAGGCCTCAAACGCTCCAAACCCTCCAAACCCCTAAAACCCCTAAAAGGCCACTTCAATGGCTTCTTATAGGCTTCCAGCGCGCCCACATCCATGGCTTTTTATGGGCGTCCAAGCTTGCCGTTTGCCAAGCCGAAAACCCTCCAAACCCTCCAAACCCCTAAAACCCCTAAAAGGCCACTTCAATGGCTTCTTATGGGCTTCCAGCGCAGGCAAAAGCCCACATCCATGGCTTTTTATGGGCGTCCAAGATTGCCGTTTGCCAGGCCTAAAACGCTCCAAACCCTCCAAACCCCTAAAACCCCTAAAAGGCCACTTCAATGGCTGCTTATGGGCTTCCAGCGCCCACATCCATGGCTTTTTATGGGCGTCCAAGATTGCCGTTTGCCAGGCCTAGAACGCTCCAAACCCGTAAAACCCCTAAAAGGCCACTTCAATGGCTTCTTATGGGCTTCCAGCGCCCACATCCATGGCTTTTTATGGGCGTCCAAGATTGCCGTTTGCCAGGCCTAAAACGCTCCAAACCCTCCAAACCCCTAAAACCCCTAAAAGGCCACTTCAATGGCTTCTTATGGGCTTCCAGTGCAGGCAAAAGCCCACATCCATGGCTTTTTATGGGCGTCCAAGCTTGCCGTTTGCGACGCCTAAAACCCTCCAAACCCCTAAAACCCCTAAAACCCTAAAACCCCTAAAAGGCCACTTCGGCGGTCCAGCGTGCCATTGGCCAGGCATTCGCAACCAACAGGCATCAGGCATCAGGCGTTCAAGCCTGCCGTTTACGACTTTTTTCCTTCACAACGCCGTCCTTGACAGAAAACTTGTTCCCACACACCGTTCGATGGTCAATTTGCCCTGTCTTCACGTCACTGGCCACATTCCCTTTGCAAGCGGGGCAAACGTACACATACGCTTTTTCCTTCACAACGCCATCCTTCACAGAAAACTTGTTCCCACACAGCGTTCGATGGTCGATTTGCCCTGTCTTCACGTCACTGGCCACATTCCCTTTGCAAGCGGGGCAAACGTAAACATACGCTTTTTCCTGCACAACGCCATCCTGCACAGAAAACTGCTTCCCACACACTGTTCGATGGTCTATTTTCCCAAACTTTTTATGGTTCATCATGGTTCATCCAAATCCATCACAGGGGATGCAGGGCCCCCGGACTGCCCCTGCGTTAGAGCGGATGAAACGTGTTTGACCTTCGAACTCCAAGGAATACCAAGCCTTGAAACAAGAGGAGATCGAGTGGTCACTCGTAAATCTAGATGTAAGGTTAACCAAATATGTCAATAACATCAAGAAATGATTACAATTATTTATCGCCCTGAAAAGGGGGTCGGCGGCACCAGGGCGTTAGCCCATTCTATACTATATAGTACATTTTTTTCAACTAACATTAAACCAATTTGATCACTTTATTGATGGCAAACCCAGCCGAGGTTTACAGCCTGCCTGCATGGAGAGCACATTCATCGCGGGCTGCGTTGGCCTCGCTCTGTGGAACGTACGGACGCTTCACCGGGTTCAACAGCTGAAACAAAGGAAGATTCAAATGAGGAAGATTTGCTATTGAAAATGGCCATTTATAGTGGATTTACCCATTAAACATTGTGATTTTCCATAGTTGGTGGTTTTAACAATCTTGAAAAATATGAAAGTCAGATTGGGAAGGATGACATCCCATATGTGAAATGGAAACAAAAAACATGTTTGAAACCACCAACAAGTATATGGGTGTGTCTGAAAATGTGGTATACCGCAAATATGGCTATATATAAATATTGGCTATATATAAATATTATATATATATATCAATATGGTTGTTTATAGATTTTACCGGATGATGACCAACAACAATGATGATCAATCATGCTGCATCTATCAAAAAATAGGCCCCAATGATCTTCCACTGAAATAAATCACCACAACCAGACGCCTATATATATATATATATCTTCTTTTGCCCCGGCTGGTCTATGTTCATTTCAAACCCAACTATCCATGTCAAAACATCGTTTGATTCTGTTCATCTTTGATTTCTATTTACTAAAGATTTAAGATTCTCCAAAACATCGAAAAACATCTCCAGTCTGACCGGGAAACTTGTGGATGATCCTACTAAGACGACTCGTAGCCTGTTAGAGACCCCTCATAAGAAACTCACAGTCCTGAAACATGGAGCATCCCCAGAATTTAGAGGAAATGCGCAGGGCTACATCTAACATAGCTATTGAAAATGGTCATTTATACTGAGTTTTCCCATTACAAGTGGTGATTTTCCATAGCAATGTTATTTTACCAGAGGATGGGATGGTATAAACTGGTGAACTATGGAGCCAGGTTTTTTCATTGGCTCAGCATGGCGCCTTTCCCAGGTGGACTTGCCATCCAAGAGGTTCACATAGTAGACCTGACCTGCAGCATTTTTCAGGCCGTTGAAGGGGGATAAGAGGTAGCTGTAGACAGCAGTGATATGCATTGACTTTAAATCTGAATGGGATATAACAAAGATTAACAAAGACAAGGGTTGTTGTTTCATGTTGTTTCCATCTTTATTGCTTACCATTCGGAAATCTAACATTTCACTGAAACATCTCAATTTTTAATGGGGATTTGGTCTACAAATCGGTGTCTACAAAGGTGCTTTTTCAGTGACTGTTTGCATGACCAACTCATTTTCAATTTCAGTATATATCTGGTTGGTGGTATACCTACCCTCTGAAAAATGATGGAGTGAAAGTCAGTTGGGATGATGACATTCCCAATATATGGAAAGTCATAATCCATTCATGTTCCAAACCACCAACCATAAGTGGAAACCCCAAAAAACGGAACAACGGTGGTCCCATGGGCCGCCAAATCTCTATTTGTCGGGCCATTTTTCTCCAATCATATCCTCCTCGCTCATGAAAAATTCCCCATGTCGGTGCTGAACGCACTATTTCTTTGTGTCAATGGATAAGGGAAAATCCACAAGAGACCATGGTTTTCATAGCTCTAAATAGGTGATCTTTAAGTTGCGAAGGGGACCATGTTTTTTTCCATGAAATTTCACATTTACCACCCCATTTCTTATGGCCAAAGTCATCACCCATCATCTCGTCGTTGGTAGGGCTCCGCACTACCAGCGTTCTGCATGATCCAGCCCTCAGGAAGCACCTGGCAAGAGGACTACCCTCTGGTTATTTAACATAGCCATGGAAAATGGCCCATTTATAGATGGTTTCCTATAAACAATTGTGATTTTCCGTGGCTATGTTAAACAACCAGATGGTAATTGGTGCCATAGATGGAGTGGACACATGGTTTGAAGACACAATTTTGAGTAGATGATTCATATGGCATGCAACATACATAGTTTTGTTTTTGTTTAATTCGGTGTGCTTGTTTAAATGGCAAAGTTCCAGAAATCATCACTACATTAGTTGATTTGATTTCCAAGAGACTTCAAGATTTTTGATGGTTGTTCGACGTTGTTGCACCGTGGCTCAGCAAGCAATGGCCCAGCAAAGCTGTTTACAGTTTTGTGGAGTTTAGCCCAAATTTCAAGGAGAAACAACCTTCATCTCTTTATCCGCGAGGCCAACTGTTCAACTGGATAGAACCAATTATTCCACATGGACACCAACATAAGTTTAGTATAGTTTAGTGGTCTATTGATCCCGTGGTAAAAGCTTACCTTTTGCCAAACAAACTCAACATGTATGTATAGCTAAGCACCACCCAGCTGCGATGCTGCATGGTTTGATCAAACCTTTATTCAACACTATTGGTCTCGGGCATGTCAACCCCTATTTGTGGTCCCTCTGACTATCCCGGGTCCATACGGGTACATCAAGCCGACGAGTGGGCCATTGATCAGATCTATTATACCTCAAGGTTACATCATACCCCGGTAACATCACTGGTTGGTGGTTTCAATCCCTCTGAAAAATATTAGTCAGTTGGGATGATTACTCCCAATATATGGAAAAATAAAAGATGTTCCAAACCACCAACCAGATCATCATTGTTCATTGTCGTAAATGGGCATGGGTCAAACACGGGGCACCAATGGACCCACAGAATTTCGTTTCAAATCTTTAGTATTAAACTATCCGCTTTGCGGGGTTGATAATTTTGACCCACACCGGCATAGTGATTACCAATGAACCATCTTGCATCTCTGTATGTGCATATCTAGTTCGCTGTGTTGCATCTATCATTCGCCGAGGTTTTTTGTCAACCCTGGATTAATAAACCTCTAGATTGTTGAATTGGGAGGGTACCATTTAAGTATCATATTATGACTATTGGAGGAGTACCCCCCTAATTTTCATAAACCATGGTTTAGCAAAATCCGGGGTTGACATGGCCCCACAAGCCCTGACGTGGGGGTCCATCGTGGGGCCATGTCCCATGTCTAGCCGAGTCACACTGCGCTGGACGCCGGTGCTGGTCACATTCCCTCGAACCTGCGCCATGGAGGTTGAGCCAGCCATCCCAAAGATGGAGTCAGTTGGGATCCCATTTTGAGCATTGAAGTGTCTGAAAATGTTGTGTACCCCTAAACCCAATGGTTAATGATCATTATCCCTATTAAATGGCTATAATTACCCCTTTTTACCCAATGGTTTTGCTGATCATAAAATCCCGTTTTTAAATGGCTATTTCATTGGGAAGATTAACCCTATTTTCAGACAAACCCATATGTCAACCGCAGCCGCAGGGAGGCTGCGGTAAAATCTTTACACGCCTGCCATTAAAGCAACATGTAGTCTGCAAAACACACAGAAATCATCAAAGTGTGGCCTGAGAAATGGCACAGGAAGTCTCAGCCAAGGCCAAACGTTGGTGGTTTGGGTAGCAGGATGTGTAATGTCAACCCGGATCATAAAAAACACTTGGGCTGTTTGATCGCTATGGTACCATTCAGATAGCAACTTTTCACATTTTTTTAAAGGAACTGACCAACTAACCAGGGTTTATTAATCCGGGGTTGGCAGTACTCCTGTTGACATCTCCAAAAGCCACTGTCAAGATGGCCAAGAAACACCATTCATCTGCCAGTTCGCCCTCTGTCATCCCCAAACCTACTTGTTGATAAGGGCTCCTCTTTGATTATTAACATAGCACCCTCCAAAATCCAACCAAAATAACAGTAATAAACTCGACCTTTCCTATCTTTTGATAAAGAAATCAATATAACCCGGTAGAATCATCTTCATTAAATCATATCATCTGTTTGCTTGTTCCTCACCATTGCTGAGACCGGGCTTCCGGGTGCCTGCTCCGACCAATCGTACTCCGTCATATGCAAAGCAGCCTGGAGGGGTTGGCAGAAGCGCTAAAGTGTTTGGAGCTCGCGGGATTTGGCGCATTTCTGTGGGAAGTAGATCAGGGCTGCTACAACCTCTTGTAGCAAAATAATTCCCACAAGAGTGGAAAATCATGGAAAATAGGTGAAGTGACCTTTTATTTAGCCAATTTACCCTAGTGTCTGGCGTTTTGGGATCAACCCTGTAGATTGAACACGTTGGGAATATGAATACAACCAGCAAAATGCAGGAAAGCTTGGGATGTGACGATTTTGCCTTTAAACATTGGGAGCCAAATCGCCGTTAAGGAAATGTATTGGAACCACAAGAAATTGCAATAAAACCCAAAGCAAGAAATAGAATCCACCAGCACTTGGAACTTGGAAGTTCAAAAACCTCATGATGCTTGAACTATGTAGATTCTGCCGCGCTGGCACGCCTTCAGCACGTTCTCTTTTTTCTGCCGCTAATCAAACGAGATCTGAAGTGATGATCACTTCCAGGCCTTTATGTACAGACTGATACTTGTCAACACTTGAAAATATGGCCAGTGTGGGCGCTGTAGAATGAAATATCAACTTCCGCTCAATGATAAACTTTCTTGGGGTTGTCGTTGCTGGGAGTATCAGCCGTCTGTCAAATCCGCTGTCTGTACGTATCACGCTTCGTGGGTCATCGGTTCAAATTTCAACAATTCCCTTGAACTAATGTGTGGCACCAACAAATTGTTGGTGAATCTCAGCAACTTCTGGAAGGGCAACTATGGTGACGGGTCAAAATCCCGACATCCGGATTTTTCACACAAATAGCTTGCAAAATGGATGTTCATCGCCTGGTTCTGATGGTCATGTAGGAATTGACCCATCCCCAAATCACCAAACTTGGTTTCAATAGAGTTAGAATAACTGATTTGGGGATGATTTGGGATTAACACTCCATATAAGATATTGATTTGGGCTTGAACAGAAAGACCCACTTTTTGCCAATCTTGGGGATGTCACCTCATAAGTGGCGAGATCTGTTTTTTGAAACATAGCTCAGAGTTGCCGCTCAGCAGCAGCAACAGCAGCAGTTGCCACCACTGAAGCCTGAGTGCTGGGGCTTCCAGTCATGTACAGACTATTTATGAAACCATTCACTTGCAGTACCAGCCCTTGGATCCCATCCCCACCATTCTACTAACCAACTGATATTAATGATCACAATTAGCAATTGATGATGATTCACCAACTACTTATCCATCAGACCCATCACTAATGATATCTAATGGTCATTCCGAATTCACGCCTTGCCACTGCACAAGGCTCAAAAAGTAAGATTAACCCAGACACCACCCTTGCCTCAAAATCATTTTCAATGAGAATATCAATCATTGACAACGAGATGTGGTTTCATAGTATCATCGTACCCATGTGGGTCAAGATTAATCAGTAACCCATTATTAAAACTCCTTTACTAATGATTTATATCAATAAAGAATATATCAGTCACCAGCAAATATAGCATTTAGCCCATATTAATTTATTGATGTTGGGTTAGCCCATAAATAATAACATAGTAATATTAACATATATTAACCCACACTAACCTCCCAACATCTCCCAACATCCCAACGGTCGCTCCCTTTCGTCATCCTCGCGGCAGCCCGTCTCTTCGGCGGCCACGGTCTCCACCAGCGCCATGGCCTCGTCCTGCTGCGTGGGGTTCGGGTCGTTGAAGAACCTGGCACCGTCGCAGAAAAGCCACGACTTCCACTGGTTTTGGATGGGTTGGAATAACCAGAAGTCCCAATAATAAAGATGTAAAGTGAATGGTTTTAACATGTTTTAATATATTTTAATATGTTTTAATATGTTTCAATATGTTTTCATAAGTACCAAAACAACCTATGATATATGGGATCCCTGGAGAAGAAGTATATATGACCCAATGTTGGGGTATTATTGATTCATGGGATTCTCTATGAACTTTGGGGTTAGCCTAGACCCCATGACAGCTATGACATATGGGTTAATGCAAAGATTATCATGAATTAATCCATTCGATTCTTACCAATGCCGGGATGAACTTGTGCAGGGAATCTCAGTTCAGCCTGAGTTCAGTCACCCCAGGTATATACCAGGCAAATCCAGGCAAAACATGGCCTAGTAACTGCATCGCCCAAACTTCAATAATTGGGACAGTGGCACAGGAGTAAGCAATTTGCGCAAAATACATTTTCCTGAAGGAATCTTTATGATACTTTTGGATATTGCAAACCCCAAGCTGATGGTGAACATATGGGAGGAAGGCTAAGATTGCACTTGACTGAAAACAAATACTGTTGAAGACCTGATGAAATCAAACTCTTTCAAGAAACATAATCAAGCAGGCATACCCACGAGACCGCAAAACACCAATTTTCACGGTAAACCCGGATGGAAAATGCATCATTTATATTCATTTATGCACCATTTTCCCATTTCATAGAGATATCCATTCGCACAATATTTCCAAACTAGCCATGTTTGATTCCCAGGGGCTTTCCCCATATCTTTCCCCACTTTTCGCCCCGTTTCCCCACGAGGCGCAGGAAATCCATGTAGATGGTGAAGGACAACAGGAGGGCCTTCCAGGCCGGGTCCTCTGAGCAACTTGGATCCAGCAGGTTAGCTGGGGTATTTTGTGGTTTGTAATCCCAAATTCCAATCATGTAATAACTTCAGTTGGAATATCCTGCTGTATAAGGTCAGAAGATTTCTTGGCAGTCAGTGAATGCACGTTTTGCGCACAAGGAATTGTGGATTGTAGCAATGTGGCAGGATAAACACAGGTTGTTGCAATATGGCAAAGACAGGGAAGGCCAACCACATTAATCACCATTAATCACTATTAAAAACACTATGAAAACAATATTAATCACCATTAATGCGGTAATAATGTCAGTTTGGAGTTGGTTTGGTGAAACAAACCGACAGAAACCTATCGAAATAGGGGACTTTTTCCTGTGCAACACCGTTGATTGGCTCCTGCACCAGATCGTAGTGGATGTGGTAGTTGTCCACGTCCGACGCGAAGAGGTACGAGATCTTGGCCGTGACGGCCGTGAAGGTCGGCATTAATGTTGTTTAATCTTCCTAAATATGAGCCAAACACTTTCTTAGACCAGTGACCAGGATTTCTACTGTAGGTGTTCAACAAACGTTTGGAAGGCTTAATTCGAATCCAGACATGGGGGCGACGGTGTGTGCGTGGCCTTTCAGGCACCAAACATTGCTGGGCTGTGTGTGCCTGCCCTTCCAAGGCCAGTAAAAAAGATGCCAGTCAGAAAGTCTGGAGTATTTCTCTGTTTAGAACCAGGATTTCAAAACCACGTGCCATGTCTCAAAAAGAAATGGCTCCAGTCAAAATAAACGATTCAACTTATCGTCTCTTATTTCAATCCATGCGATGGATGGATATCAGAGACAAAAAGGGTTCCCAACACACATCCTAGAACTAACAACGAACAGTTCATCTGCGGGCCCTGACTCACAACTTCTGATCCATAGCTGAAACTTGTTGGCTATCTCCAACGACATCCCATGATTTGTCTGTGGTCCCCCCATGTCTAGTGCTTCCAAATCCTCCGATTTTGCGAGGTTGACCAACAACCATCCCGTTGAAACTTGAGCCTTGCCCCATTGCATTCTTCAAACAACCCGTTGAGTTCCACTTAGCCAACCTGAAACACTCTGCAAAAACCACATAACTTGTGACAGGATATAGCATATTCATGCATATTCAACCATCAAAATGGCCAGGCTTTCTTGTTAAACCAGCCTTTCACCAGTCAATTTACCCACTGCAATTACTCCCAAAACGGATGATCTAAGATACTCTGCGACGTAAACTTTTAGATGCTTAAGTTCATACTCAGTACATCTCCATCAACATGGTTTAAAGGATTGAGCTCTTTTAAACCACCCATGGATCAGATTTGCAAAGGAGCAATGCCGGGCACCGTCTTGCGAATGCTGGCCACCTTGTAACCTTTCGCCCATGCTGGGGATGTGCTCAACGGGTTTGACATGGTGGTTACAAGCAATCAAGGCAATTCCATTTCATCTAATGTTAAACAGACCCCAAACACACCCCTTTGTATTTAGCATCGTCTTTTTTTACCTCCATTTCGGGGTTCCATATGGTAAGGTACTGCAGAAAAGGATTATTTCAGATGTTGGTACAATGTCGGGTACATAAGACTGGCAATATTGGATTCTATGGTAACTTATCATCAGTAATGGTGCGCATCCAGTCAACAAACCTTGCGTATCCATGGTGAGAACATAGCTCCTGGTTGGGAAGAAACCCTGCAGCTTGCCCTGGCGCCTGTCCGCGCGTCCAGGACATCAAAGTGCAGTTCAGAGCACGGGCCACAGGGCAAGGAGCACCTCAGTGCGTCGGCAAAGTCTACAGATTGGTGCTGTCAACTCATATCCTCAAATGCTATGGTTGACACATGAGGATAATTGGTTGATGTTAATAATTGGTTGTCAATAACACATGAGGATAAAATAACACTATTATATGATGTTAATTGGTATGTCATATGTCTTTCAAATCAACACTTACCAAAAAATACGATCCAACCTTAGCGACACATGTACCATATACTGACCACATAGGCTGGGCAGGCCATGTGAATAATTTATGCCAGGTAGGAATGGAAAGTGGCCCCTGAAAACAAGCGACGGTTTGTCTCTGGCCAATCGTAGAGGGAACAGGCCGGAGCCTGGGAGCCTAGTGCGGCACCTCAATCAGATGACTGCGTCCTAAGTTTTCTGAAGCCTTCATCTGATTGACCATTTTCAAAATCCTGAAACTTTGGGTCACGACTTGATGCTACTATATGCTACTTAGATGCTGTCGCAATCAGCAATTTTGGGTCACCCTACTATACTTACCAGCAATTTTGTTGTCAAATTTTTCACAGTTGCTTAGTAATTATGTGGCTACAGACCCAGTATACCCTCTGGTAAACTAACAGTTTGCTATGGAAAATCACCATTTTTAATGGGAAAATCCACTATTTCTATGGCCATTTTCAATAGCTATTCTGACATAACCAGAGGGTAGCCCTTTATAACCGGGATGTGTTGGGATACACCAAGGTGCCACACGGCGGGTTGGCAACAGCCTCCGTGAACTTCCAGCACCTGGGCACATGCTACAGGGCATCATTCTTAATATTGGGGTTACACATTTGAAATGGAGTAACGTTGGCAGTTCCATCAATATCACTATAGTCTTTAGTTCAATTGATAGTTCCATACTACTTTGCAGATCTTTAAACTAGTAATTGTAGTCTTTCGCCCCCTGCAAAGATATTTGGAACTTTAGGATGGAACTCAAGACTGGCCATTTACAATGAAGAACATCATCTTCTAGCATGGATGGGAGCTCCTGTTTCTTTCGGGATAATTCCACAGTTCTGCTACTTAAATACAATCGTTTGCACCAATCATCTTCCTAGACCGCCAGGCCTGCGCAAAGTTGCCAAGAAGCATTGGTATCATAGGCGTCGCGCAGCTTAAAGTTGTAGTTACAGCAGCGGAAGGGGTCCCGAAAGGAGCCTCACAAGCCACGCTGGAGGTCAAAATGGCAGTGTGTCAAAACCTTGTACCCCTGGTGAACATCAAAATAGCTGGTAAATGGATGTTCATCCCACTAAAAATGGTATTAATAGGTATTGATCCATACCCAAATAGATGAAAATAGATGGGTGGGTCAGACCTTGACTGGTCATAGCGCAAAATTGGAAGGGAACATCTTCGGTTGAACCTCCTTGACTTTATGGTTCTCTTGGGAAAAACATACGGTTTCGGTTTCAAGAATAACATTTTTCCAGCATCCCAAATAAACATACCACTGATGGACCTCCTAGTATGTGAGGCCAGTGACCATGGAAGCGGATTTTAGATTGGATAAAAGTGGTTAATGAATTACCGTTTTTGAGTGGGTTGGTTGCGAATTTAGCTCCAAGAAAAAAACATATTGGGGTTGTTTGAACATCTTGGAATCTCAAACTCCCATGGTCCATCGTCATTGTCATTAAAACCTTTCCTTGGCACATGCATATTTTTGACACAAACCCACACCCCATATTGCAAAAACACCCCATATCAACCCATATCATGTATTCGTGGGTGATTTTGCCAAGTCTGTAACAAAACCATTGATCATGTGAACCTGGCGCATGGAATCGTCGAAATGAAATTAGTTTGACCATCAAGGGGGTGTGGTAAATCATATTTGGCGGGAGATTTAGCCATCTCACAGAAAGCAAAAACTTGGGTCAATGTTGGACATCTTGTCAGTGGTCGGAATTGAACATTCCTTAGACGCCGCAAATACTGAATTTCTTTATGAAAAAAACCAATGCCAGAAGCAAAGCCGGAAACCAAGATGGAAAATTGCCCATGCAAAATCTCATGCAGGCTCTGACTTGAACACACTGGTAGCGGCCCCGAACATTATTAATTATGGTTTACTTGTTTGCTGGCGCAGCAATCCTGCTAACTACTTGGAGGGAGAAATCAATCCTTCTTGGAGGGCCGATACCCTCTTTTGGCAAGACAGCAGGGACCCACATGTCTGTGTGCAGGATCTCGCCCCCATCTTTCATTGTGGAATCATTTGTAACGTAGGGCCCCCAAACGACAGGATTACGCTGGTTGATGCTCAAGCTAGCTAGGATATATCATCTGAGATACTACATCTGCAGTTGGATGGGTGAAACTGATATACTATCAATGGCCATTTCAGGATCCTAAAATGGAGGTACCTACCATATATAAGGCCTATATAAGGCATATGTAAGGGAATATACACCCAAAATATGGCCTTATATGGTACAGTACCTCCATTTTAGGATCCTGGAATTCCCATTGATACTACAACCAACAAAAACAACCAGGGGGCCCTTTGAAAAACCAGCACAGTGCGAGGCTCCGATCTTCTGCCGCGTCAGCTCGTCGAAGACCTGGAGCTCAGAATGACGTCTGTGGAAGCCGTACAACACTGTGGAAGGGGATGCGGCATCCCCCCAAAATGGATGGTATATATATTATATATTATATATATATTATTTGATATATGATATATAATATATGATTCATTTATGTGAAAACTAGAGATGACCAGTCCATCTGCCGTCGACTGGGCTATGAATTTGACCCGTATACCCACATCCGCGGATGTGCAGATTGAGTCTCATGACTTAAGGTCTGCCCCTTGTGTGCACTTTTGAAGGGTTGAAAGATTCTGAAAGGATTTGGTATCAAGCAACCTACTACCAAACCGTCGCATTTTCCTGACATGCCCTGGCACTGACTGAACATCTTAAATTCTACTAGTACTTGGCTGAAGCACAACTGAATGTGATCTTTGAGGACAACTCCTATGCGCAAGGCTCTTTTACATCCACCGTCTGGTAATCAATGGGTGGGCGTTGCAGTAAGGCCATTTGACCTGCAAACATCCTTGCAAACACACTATTTGAAAAGGGGTTTTCTGCTCAAGCTGGCAACAGGCTCTAGTAGTCCTTTGAATCATATCATATATTGCGCGCCATGTCCACTTCTTCAATGTTCCCGCGGCACTGGGGGCACGTTGGGCTCTCACGTCTCCACTCCCCAACGCATTGGTCACAGAAGTCATGATGTTCGCAAGGTAAGACGAGACAATTGGCAGGACGGCCAAAGCAAATCTTACAAAGTAAGTCATCTAAATCTGCTTCTTCTTTTCTCAATGTCTGGCCGTCAAACGTGACAACATCACCACGTGAGACCATGCATGTGAGGTCAAGGTCATGATTGGAGGATATTGTGAGCACAAATTCTGTTGAACCACTGTCGCTCACAGTTGGCGGGTTGAGTTCCTCGGCTATGTCGCCCTCAATGTCCACTGACATGATGCCGACACCAATCAAGGCACGCCATGAATACAATGCATCAGACAAGGTTGATAGAGTATCATCTGCGTTTCGCAAAGAAGCAGTAATTGTCTGCCTGGAATTGTTCTTAATGGCAATTGGAACCAGTTGGGCATTCCGTGCTGTGTGGTCAAAAACCAGTTCCCTGATACCATAGGCGATGCCACCAAGAAGTCCAGCACCAACCACTGTGCCCGCGGCGGCTATGCCAATCACTGCACCCACTGGCAAGCCAGTCATGACTGTTGCCGATGTACTTGTGGTCACAGTTCCCCATGGTATGAAACCCAAAAGGTAGTTGGTGTTGGTTGCTGTGGTGGTCACAACTGTGGCAATAGGTTGAATTGTGGCGGCTACAATGCCGCCGGTAGTCCCAGCACCAACAGCCCCAACTGCGCTACTGCCGCCAAGTGAGGCGACAGCAGTCTGAGCTTGGGCACTGCGTGCCGGTTCTTGAGGGTTCCAGCACTCATTCACAAAGTGTTCGCAATTGTGCCACAACACATCGTATTCCCATGTCCCATTGTCAACCCAGTTGCGAGCGCGATGAAGTATCTCGCGTGCCTCTTGAACCGTTCTAGGTTGCTTCACGACACGGAGGCTGTGGGAGGACCTCATTTCCACGGCTCGTCTCCCTGTGCGTATCACACGCATCTCCTCATTGTCATCAGTGAAGCTGACATGGATGTACTCGCTTCTGTCACGGTCCAATATTGCATGATGTTCAAAACTGATGAGCTCGTCGCTGCTGCCGCTGCTGAAGGATCTGGGGCCTGTCCCAGCAGTCCCATTCCGCACAAAAGCAACATGCAAACAAGGCATGACGCCTGCCTGGTCCAGCCTCCTTTGATATTTCAGTCGGCGGAAAACGATGTCTGCCATGGTTGGAGAGACTCGCAAGATTCTAACGTGCACCTCTACAAGTGGATGCTAGAGTGCCAGTGCAGGGCTACTTGATAAGAATGAATATAAGGCATGTAGCTTAGACCTAGTGAAAACGTCTAGGGGCCACTGTCACGTTCTTCCCTTCGTTTTGTGGTACCAGAACGCACAGTGACAATGATAGGTGCGCTTGCCTATAGTATGTTTGATGACGGTTCAATGCTCTGCTCTCTCTGCAAGCTAGATCTTTGCCAGCTTGAACCCTTGTACAGCGTTGGATCTTGCTTTGCAAACTGAAAACTGGACACACCTGTCTTGCACTATGAACACATCCTGCACATTGCCAAGTATGGAGCTTAGACATACGAGTGACGACCATATGGTCGTTGCCTTGATTTGTGGTAGGATGGTCGGATGGCAATATGGAGGTTTCCTGAAATGGGGGTACCTCCAAATCATCCATTTGAAATCATTTGAATAGGTTATTCCTTTATAAACCATCCATTTTGGGGTGTCCTCATTTATGGAAACCCCCATATATGGGCAGCACCCCTTCCAACTCTGAGATCCCACATTGGCCATGAGACCTCCGCGGTGGGTCGACAAAAGCAGCAGCACACGCATTGCATCGGACGTCGCATGGAGAGGAAACTGGGCGCAATGGGGTGGGAGGCCCAGGATGTCTGAATAGATTTGCGGGTTTACACTGAACAGACTGAACAATATGATCTTAATTGATCTTGAATTCTCAAGATGGACTCCCAAGAGCTGGATTAGGGTTTTGAACGATTTCAATCCAGATTTTCAATTTGTTCAAGGTCGGAATTTGAACAGTTGACCCTTCGTTTTTTGGGACAGAAAGACATTGGCTTTTGGATCTCAGCGAAATGGGTGTCCCGTCGCACCTTGTTTCAAGTCCATGGTGATTTTAGCCATTCTGGTTGTGGAAATCGTCTGATTTGGGCATGGCTGACCCTAGAACTTCCTTCAAGATTGAAAAACGTCCTTTACAAGAATGGCCAAACATGTCACCACTACATGTTTTTACCCATTCACGAGTCCTCTTATACACTTGAGATCTCCCCAAATCCCCACCAAGGTCCACTGAGAAGAGTTTTGGAACTCACTTTTCTTTCCCTGTACCCTGCGACAAAAATGCGCAGGCAGGACCCAGCACAGTGTTGTAGCCGTAGGGATGAAACATCAACTTTAAGACTTAAGATAGACATAAGATCATGATTGTTATGTTCTACTCTCAACCAAGTGTTCCCGTCAATGGCCCTTCAAAATGCCTTTGGGTCCTTTTTGTATATCATGACCACCGGAAAGACTATCTTTTTGGGGTTTGCCACCATTATACCCACATTGATCCATAGTGTCCCATATGGAAATAGATAGGATATGGAAAGACTTTTTAACAATCCAGATTCTATCTCTACTTCAGGATACCTACAATCATGTAATATCATACATTTATCGTACATTTTTTCATGTTTTTCCATGTTTTTCCCCAAAGCACCGCGGCCCCAGTCCGACTCTTCCCACGCCGCCGCCAGGCCACCTCTGCATGTACTGCCCCGGTGGCGTGTGCAAGACGTCGACCTCCCAGCTGGCGCACTCGTGCAGGCAGGAGCGCTGGAGCTGGCGACGGCAGCAATCGGTCCTGGTTCCAGCCGGTTCCAGGGCGAGATCGTGCGATCGTAATGATTAGTGGTTATTGCTGCTTAGTAATAGTAATTAATTAGCCATAAATATCCATAAATAATGATTGGTAATGGGGGTTGATGATTATAAAATGTTTTTTTCATTGGATCCGGTATTTTCATTGATTCAGGTGCTAGTGCTATGCTGGAAGACCTGGAAGATCCAGTGGGAAATCATGGGTAGCAGACTGATGGCTAGCGGCGTAGCTGCTCACCGAAACAGAACACAAAAAAAAAGCTAACGTATATACCGTTAATAAAAGACTTGAAGACTTAAAAAAGGCATCTTTGTCAATATACTAAATATACTGGATACTGTACCGGTTAATCTTAGACAGCCTGCCCCCCAACAAAAAATCGCTGGATGACTTGTATATTCCACAGTTATGCCTAGGACTTAAGCGGGCCATATGCCTATTTCACCTACCATTCACACAGCTTTACCCCAACAACCAAGGTCCCAAATGATACACTTTGTTATTACAAATATTGGATGCGGTTGAAATTAAACGATTGGATGTAGCAGTTTGCTGAAGACTACCGCAGGGCCCCAAGATCCTCTCGATGGCATAGAAGAGCTGGTTGCCCACGGGGTCTTGGATGGAGTATCTGTTCCTAGCGAGAGCGATGGGTTGATGGGTGACATGAAACCAACTGGGAACACTCAAAACTTGGAGCTGTAATTTTCATGCCTGGTTGGTGGTTTTACCCATCTTGAAAAGTATTAGTCAGTTGGAAAGGATAATCCCATATATTATGGAAATAAAAAATGTTTGAAACCACCAACCAGATGTAGTGGAGATTCCAGAAACTGATTTCTAACTGTGGGATGAGCATCTATCCGACTAATGATCGTCTTGGTTGATAGAGCGATAAGTAGATGCAAACCCGAAGGCTGAAGCTGCAATGTGTTGCAGAAATCAGCATCTAGATTTTCTATGGGGTGCCTCTGCAAAATCCCTTTGTCATGGAGGTAGTCCCCACACCAGATTAATTTGTGATGTGAAAGCCAGCAAATAGTGCCCTCGTGTCCCGTTAGGTGAAGTGACTCAAATGTCAAAAACAGAACAGGAAAACGCTACGAAATGGATACCAAAAACCACAAAGAAATGGGCAGGTCATATTTCTCCAAAACAAGTGGACATAGAACATGGTGGGGTACACGCATTCACTAAATTTTCTGGTATGTTTAGTCCCCACTTGTACACACCTATCTATGTCCAACCCGCAATGTTGTTCGTGCGATTCAAACATGGTGTGTTTGTTGCTTTCCTTGAAACAAATCAATCGCTTAGGCATCATCTTCCCAAGTTGGAAGAGACAGCAATCCATTATAGCTCAATCTTCAAAACATATATTGTTTATAGAAAAGTAAGTCACCCTCAACCAACCATGCACCTTATGTTTTACACAAAAACAGGACGCTAGTTCCATTTTCTTTCTATCACTCCCTGCCCCCCAGTAGCTGCAGTAGCTGCTAAAACGCCCACCATTTTCTGCGTGTATACAGTTTTGGTCTAAATTAGCAAACCTACATTAAATCCTTCTGATATCTCAGAATTTCATCAACAAAAACAAGAATCCAGCAACGTAGCTTTTTTTTTTCATCAAACCAACCACCAAAAAACACACAACTTCTCCAAATCTCAAAAAAATCTTCTCCCAGAATTTCTGAATGAAATTCCCGTGGCAACCCCACACCCATCCCACCTGGTCTCGAACTCCGCACCCAAAAAGGTGGTCACCTCTTGTAGCCAGCTCACCCTCTCCTTGACCTACGGACGCTGCTGGATCTGATGGGAAAAGAAAAAGGCCAACTTGGAACGAGCTGGAAACCATTGGTTTTTAGATGTTGTTTTTTTAAATCTATGGGGTAAACCATGGTAAACCCGGGAAAAGAGATTTTCCGAAAACCAATCCTATGAAACTTTAAAGGATGGCTTGATGTGAACTTTGAGGTTCTTATTTTTTAATGATCATTGGCACTGGCTATTTGTCACATCATGAAATTTGGTTTTATTGTTCTTTATCCTTTTGATGTGAACTGTCTGATGCGGGGTTTATATGGGTATTTGTTTGTCAAGTCTTGGAATAGTTTGATTGAAGTTAAAGTTTTATTGTCGATGTTTTCATTTGTGGGTATCTGTCAATGGGTTTAAGCATTTTTAAAGATTCATCTGGGATATCTGCGTTGATATGATGACCATTTGGCAAACTTGATATGACTAATTATGAAGCCATCATGTTGCCATCCTGAGGCTTATCGCACGTATATATATATATACATATACATATATACATATACATACATACATTTATATATATATATATACACATACATACATATATATATCTATATATCTATACATATATATATATACATATCTATCTATATATATATACATATATATGTATATATGAGATATGTTAGACCATTCCAGCATGTACGGCCTTTACATATTCAGGCAGGTTTCTTCGACTGAACCAGCATGTTACCTCCACTTTTGATGCCCTAAACCTGAAGGTCCAAAGGTCTGGAACTTGATCCCTACGGCTTTGTCTGAAAATATTGGGTAGCGCATGTGCCGCATTCCAGTGGTTACAGATAGATTTTCCATATTAAAATTGCATTAAGATGGGCCCATCCCATACTTTCGGAAATATCCATATGCATCACTTAAAATCCCTATCTCTTGCAATTAAATCCCAGGTTTTGTTGTCATTTTCTGAACCATTCATTGCCATGTTCCCACGGAATCTCAGTTTTTACTGGTGAACTCTCACCGTAAAAATCTCTCAAGTCCAACTTCTACCGGCACCTGCAGGTCATTCACTTGCTGCAACAATGCCTCGGCGGAATCTGCTGAGGATAATCCCCTTGCTGGTGGTTGTCATTCCCTGCATTGGATGGTCTGTGTATGTGTGAAATATGAAACATGGATGACATCATCTACATAGTCATATACATAGTATGTGTATCTATATGTAATATACAGTATGTATGCGATTGTATGTGTATGTTCATCTGTTCCGTTTCGGGACGACATTTGGCCAAACATGGATGCACTACGAAGAAACCCACAAACATACCATTGACAAGTGGCCATGTGCCCATGTGCACTCATCCTTTTCTTAAATATACACGGAAACAACTCCGGCAGATTCTGTCAGGGTGCAGCTTTGTGCTAGATATATGGGTGTGTCTGGAAATAAGGTATACGGTATACCCCCAATTATAGCCATTTTATAGAGAACAGATGGGAACATGATTGGGTTTAGGGGCACACAATTTTCAGACAAACCCATATCACCAGCTTCACCAAGTTGCCAGCCCCGGGCTGATGCCCATCTGCTGCTGCTGCGGCGCCAAAGGGGCATACAACTGCGCCATGACGCGCTCAGCGTGTTGCGCTCTGCCGAGCTTCAAGGCACCGACTGAGATGTGGGGTGACACCAAGCAGCACATAGGTGTGGATGGTTTTTGGTGGTTTAAGATGGCTTTGTGGATGGGATGGTCTATAGCATTTGATAACTTACCACTGTGGAAAAAATATCAACCCTAAGTTATGAATGGCTCATGAAGGTTTCAGATCAAGACAAACAATTCTGTGTGATGGCCAGGCTGAGGATTTGGGGTGAAATCGTCCTGACTGGTGCCTGGCGCTTTTTGTAAAAAATCATCCGGAATCTGGCAGATTTGTGGGGTCATGTGTCTGCGATTTCAGACTTTTTGCTACAGATCCTTGAGAAACGCTGCAACCTTTGGATCTGCAGGTGGTTTTCCTGGCCAAAAACTTTTCCGATTGCTATAAAAATCATTCAGCACTTGTAGCCGTTGAAATGTTCAGAAACACACAATCAAACATCGACGTGTTTATCTCATTCACATTCAATTCAGATCTTCCGGAGATTCCCCCTCACATTGAACAGCTAAAGATTCCCATGTTTGCTGCCCTTGGTGATATCTGGAAATTTACACTGTGCTGATGAACACCACTTGGATCGTTATAAGTTCTACCAAGGCTGCGCCCAAGTCGCACCATTATTTGGAATGGTTATTTGAGGCTTAAGTTGGCCCAACGTGATCCTCACCCCAATCATGTAAGTTTCAAGTTTCAACCGTCATTCAAAGATCATATCAATGCTTCAAACCCATTTTTTGATAAATGCATGGGTATTTTCCAATGGTTCAAAGCTGTTGCTGCACTGTTGGCACCTGTTTGGCTTGCTGCTCCTCAAAGGCATCCGGCTGTTTCAGCAAGGCACCTATGGGGTCAGGCCTCAGCCGAATGCGTGGAGGAAATATCACTTTTTAAGGCATTTCAATGGTGATTATCTGGGCAAATCATCATTGAACACTGTTTTTTTCGGGTATTTGCGAAGTTGTTTCAAGAAAACCCATGTTCAAAAAGACACTTGATGAGGGGTTGAACTTTTTAATTTGGCCAGTTGACTCATGGAAAGACAATTTCCCAAAACCTTGCAGCACACAAGGGATCAACTACCATGGGCCATGTTCGAAAAAATGGCCGCACATGTCATGAAAATCTAAGTTGGTCTGAAAATGGGGGATGCCAAACATGACAACTTTGAAGTTTTTTCTAAAGCATGGGACTTTAGCCATAGCGAAAAAACACAAACAATCCAACCATGAGCAGCAAATTGCATCGTAACCTTCCGTCACTGGTCTTGGCAACAATGACCCAACTGTCGACTGAGAGCAACACTGGTGACTGAGGAGCTTCGGTTGCTCCTGCGAGCTAACACGCAGCTTCCCGCCAAGAAGCACGGGGCGAAAACACATGGAGCAGTGGGCTGTATAGTGGGGATGTACTGGGGCTAAGCTTTCACACAGATTCTTGGCTGAATTTTGGTTTTCTGAATGCTCTTGACCTGAATTGGCATATTACCATTGCAAAGCGCGGAACGTGACTTTGGTCATCAGAAAAACAACTAAGTGATTCATCTGGTAAAATTTGAATATGTCACCCAAACAAAAAGTTTGTAATGGGGCTAGTCAACGCAATTTATATATAATATACGAGTTCTAGTCGGAGTGAGTTAACCCACTTGATTGGTAAACCCAATTGATAAACCTGAAATATGGGATAGTTTTGGACAGTTTTTACTGCTAAAAAAGGGGGGTGGTCTATAGTCATGCCAAAAAAGATACAACAGGAACCAACATATTTGATGATTAAAACATATCAATTAAACACTTATTTTGCCATTGTGCTGGGGGTTGTTACCGCGCCTGCGTCTCTGCAACGGGAACTTTGACCGCTGCAGCGGGTTGATCTGGCACCCGAAGAATTGCAGGATTTAGCTGGAAAAAGAGCCGGGGAAAAACCAACATCAATGATCAATGGTTTTGTTTTCCAGGTTTCTTTTCCAATGAAGGTTCGAACATCAATAGTCTTATCCAATGAACTTTCCAAATTGAATGGTCAATGGATTGGTTTTCCACGTAAAACATGCAGAAGAACCATGTTTCTTCATTTTTTCATGGACCCCATGAGAAAAAATGAGAATGTGGAAACGAGGAGGTTTTGGCATCAACCGTGCAGCATCAACCGCGCAGGTTACCCGCAGAATTCCCTTCAAAGCAAAGAATTACCCTTCAAATGGGGCCGTCATTGGTAACAACTATAAACACGGGGGGCTCTTCAGCAACCATCATTAAGGCAAAACGTCAAATAACTTTTTGTTTGTCTCAGGGCTGATGCTGCATGTACTTGGGAAGATCATTCCATCGCCGCAGGCCTCTCAATCAGCGGACTTATGTGACATCTACTCGGGGTTTGGACCCGAATTCTGCCAATATGCGGATGATTCATTTCAGTAAGAATTTCATGGTTGGTTGATTCACGAGTAGGCAACTGGTCCCATCAGACACACAGCAAATCTATTCATGACTTCGGATTTGCCCACAAAAAGGGTGCTATGAACATGTATTACTAGGGATATAGGTCTGTGTGAAAATGTCAAACACTTAACGAGGATCACTTTAAAGGGAAAGTAAAATTATAAAGCAATAACTGTAAAGTTCTTCCCATCATATTCGGACAAAATCATGTGGGATTCCACTCTCAAAACCTTCCCTGGGCCGATGTGACATTTTTTCACCCTACAGCACTGGTTGCAGAAGCTTCAGACGACTCCACCTACCGCTGCAGCATGGTGGTGTGGCTGGGGTCTGCGAGATGCATCCAGAAATTGTGGGATGGAACGAAGTATGGAAATTCATTAGGTTGGATTTTGTTGGCTTAAGCCAAGACCTAGATGAAACCATAGGTCTATACTGTTCAACATATATTGCAGTTTCCAGCACATTTTCTCTTTATCTAAGCCCCAAACCTTAGGAATTTAGCCAAGGCCCACTGTCCAGTGACAACCCAAGGATGCAAAACCCAAGGATGCAGGCTGTGACTTCATTCCCCCGTGTGAACATGTAATTCCGGACTTGTGCCCACAATGTGGCGGTAAGGACAGTGAACCCTGTTCTTGCAGGCACTATACTGACTATACCCATCAATAACACCCCATACCCAAACTGGCCCTTTATATAAGCTTAAACATGAAGATACACCATGGGCTGGAATGGGTGGAAACAATTCTTGAAACAAACCCATACCCACACACCATCGTCTGCCTGAAGTGTTTCTGCAAGCATCTCCTGACCGTGCGGATGGGTCAGAGTTATTGGATTGACGGTTGTGAACAATATTGGTTGCATCCCTGTTCTCAACCGACGACATCGGTGATACCCTGCTTCCGCTGTCACCCATGCTGATGAAATATCACATACAGTCAATATGCTTAATATATCAAAATATGATTCCCACATCATAAACCCATAAAAACGTATTTTTGGATATTGGGCATGCGAATCGCATTGGCTTCTCTGAAAATACGGTACCTTCAATTTTGATGGTTTCATCTCCTTTCCCCATCAAATTGCAATTTCGGGGTATACGGTTTTCATCCATGTATGGTTGCGAACCTAACTATACATCAATACATATCCGATTATTGGGGGGGGTGAATCAAAATTTATGCCCCATGGGGCCACAAAATTTAGTGTCTAATATTAACCACCTGATTATTGGGTACTCAATTTTGATCCATACAAGTACCCAGTTTGGGATATCAACATCCACTGGTGGCCACCCTGCTCGGCCCGCAGCCAGCAGCGCAAGGGTGGCTCCTCCAGAGCTTTACAGCCCTCTTCCAAGACCTGTCGCTGGCCATCGCGATATCTGGCAATATACCTGCGGCCGCTGGCCAGCAACGCTCAAAAAC
Organism: Cladocopium goreaui; assembly: GCA_947184155.2. Classification (NCBI taxonomy): domain Eukaryota; class Dinophyceae; order Suessiales; family Symbiodiniaceae; genus Cladocopium; species Cladocopium goreaui. Next base: position 126,391 of record CAMXCT020004735.1, read on the forward strand.
AATCATATGCTTACGTAGCTAGAGATAACCAGAGTTACTGGTAGACAAAAATGGTGGAATGAATGAACAACTCGAACTCAAAAAAATGCGACTTGGGGGAGTTCGGGTTCAAGCTGGGTATGTAGCCAAAATATGCTGTAATTGTGGAGGAAACAGCTCAACTTATGGAGGTTATCGCCAGTCCAACTTTGAAAACACTGTAGAAGGACCATGACGTTTCGGAACAAAAATAGTTGGGAAATATGGTTCAAACAATGAGGACCACATGCTATCCGGAAAAAATGAGGGATTGGTTTGCCCAACCTCAGTTCTTTTTTTTACTGTTTTGTCATGTTTTTTCAATAGCTGGAGTCCTAAATTCTTTGGACCGCAACATGGTTCGGCATTAAGTGCAAACCGCACATGTTGGCACGCTCAGCCGCCAACAAATGACGGCGATGGCATCTTGGGGATCTCAAGCATCTGCTGTTGACATCCCATCGTTTCTTGGCGCACCAAACTCCCCATGTTTGTTCAAATCCATGGTATTCTTGCTCAAAAATCCCCATGTGTCCAAACATGCAATTACACTCCTTCTTAAATCAGGATGCCCGAAAACCTTATTGTTTATCGTCATGTCATGATGAAACAGTAATAAACTGGGGTAAATCTGCCAAATTGTGAGCACAACCAAATTACAAGGTGGGGTTGATTCAATTTTTGTTTTTTAAATCCACCACTCATTATACAAGGGTAGTTGAAATCATTTTCCCTTCGCGAAACCCGATTTTCCAACCCAAAAATACTACATCTCTTTGTGGGTTCCGACGTCACCATGGCCACGGTGGCCACCACCACCGGTCCTGATGCGCGGGTCCAACTTGTCGCCCACGCCCTCTGCATCGCCGCCCGCGGCGAAGTGACGGTCACGGGTCTGGGTCTCTTGGAACTCCTGACCGGTGCGGACTGATCTGCAGCACCGTGAGAATCATCCATTTTCAGCCTTCCAACATCCAAGTATTGGGTCGTCATGCTGGGAAGAGGGCGTTTTTAGCGGTATTATTTGAAACCATATGCTGATTTAATGCTACATTTATGTGCAAAAAAGCGCCGCATGGTATATTTATTTGCATTTTTCGAAAGGGACTCTTGACAAACTATCCTTTCGTACGGCACGTTTACATGCATTCAGGTCAGGGTTGAGGTCTAATGAATCACATTGTATATCCAAGAAATTTGGGAATATAACAAGGTGCGTCATGAAACAAATGGTCCCTTATCGCGATCATATGGAAATCCCATGGAATGCCACCACTATGGGACGGGACCCCAACTCAGGAATAGTAAAGCACTAAAGTCTAAAGCACGCTCTCCAAAGGTTAATGACCACATGAACGCCAACAATGAAATATTCTTTCGAAAGACCCCAATGTAGTGTGGGATCCACAAAGCATTAATTAGACAAAACCCGTTTGGGAATTGTGACAACAAAAATTGTAAGGTATCCGCAACACTAAGCCAAAATTTTGGGATTGTTTCCTATCCAGCATTAGTCGGACAGAATTAAGGGCTGTTGTGGCAGCTCCCTGAGCTGTAGCGGCACTGCCCAAGCGATCCAAAAGCGAGGCCAAAGTCTCAGTCCTACCCTCTGGAGTGGCGTTCCTTGTGAACTCGACTGTCCCAGACATGCTCGGGTTGCGATGTTGTGTCACATTGGTTCGGTACTTGCCATGCAGCTTCTTTAGATCAGGGGGGTTGTTTCGGACAAACTCCGGTGTTCGCGCTATACCAAAACTCTTGCTCCAGCAACTCTTGGCACCTTTCAACTTGCTCCCAAAGTAGCGTTGCAGGATGAAATTTGGACGTGGCTGCGCTAGTCCTGACAGAAAACAGTCCCTTGGCATGCGCTCTGTGACGTTGCAACATTCCTTGGATTTGCGCAAGAGGGCCCCAAAACATGTCCGATATATCTTGAAAATTGTGTTCAAACATATAGGCACGTGAAAAAGATTTCTCGGCTGGCCCGGCCGCGCCGGGGCCGAAATTTGAGAATAGAGCGGCGGCTAAAAGAAATCAATGGCCTCTAGGAACGTCGTCGGACTGGAGGATACAATGCTGGATTGGGGGTTGAGATGCATCAATGAATGAGCGACTGATTGTTGAGATGCCATTGGCATGACATGGGAGCAAATGACATGAATGAAATCATAAATAAGTGAATGTTCTTCTGAACCAAAGATGGATGACGTGAAAGAATGCAACAAGGAATGAATAACGGAACAGATATTAACAAAAGAAATGAATGAATGGACGAAAGAAGGATTTAACGAATGAGTGAATGCATGAATGAGTGCGTGAATGAATGGATGAATGAATGACTGAATGACTGACTCAATGACACGTGATTGAATGACTGACTGACTGACTGACTGAATGAACGAATGAAAGAATGAATGAGTGAATGAATAAATGAATGATAATGAACGCATGAATCAACGAATGAATAAATGACCAATGCGTATGCTTCTCTCCGCCTTCTTCTGAGCTACCTCCTTCTTGATCTGACCCTTCTCAAAGCTTCTCCTTCTCTGAGCTACTTCTGATTCTGTGCCCAAAATCTTCCTTCGCGTAACCATTTCAATGCATTTAGCAACAGCTCCAATCCTTATAGCACAAGCGCCACGCCAGATCTACAGGTCTCACGCGCGCAGCGCTGGAAATGCGCGACCCGTGGCGCCACGTCCATCCTTTCATCCACAAATAAAAACCCTCCCTGACTCTGACTGTGATCTACTGGTTCCCCTGCCTGCTGAAGCAGATTCCCAACTGCTGTTGCAACCTGTGTGGGTTGACATCATCATGATGATGATGATGATGATGAGGACGAGGAGGACGAGGAGGACGAGGAGGATGACGGCGACGGCGACCGCGACGGTGACAGCGATGGCGAGAGCGAGGACGATGACGACGAAGACGACGACGATGATGATGATGATGACGACGACGACAATGATGATGATGATGATGATGATGATGACGGTGGCGATGATGATGATGATGATGAAGATGATGATGATGATGATTGATGATGATGATGATGATGATGATTTTCCTTCGATGAGGTAACACCTGACCTATATGCAAATTCTGAGCCCCCAAATGCTGGATTCCCATTGGAAACAAAAAACATGTTCCAAAAAATCAGTCAACCCAGGATTCTGCCTGCACGGCATGCTCGACAACATCGAGGGCATCCCCGGAAATTGCGAACAGATCTGGCTCAAGATCTGGGATCATACCCATGTACCAACGTCCACCGCTGGGCTTTTCACATTGGTTGAAATCTGGCGCCGGCTTGTAGAACATCAAGTCAGGTCGGGTAAAGATGATGAAATTGTAGCTCAGATTTTCACGCTCTTGATGGCGTCTGATCATCTTAGCACATTCAGACAATTTGAAAAATCGCCCAGTGGCCATGGTGTCGCAAGTAAAACGGTTTTCGGTGTACTGCAACTGAAACTGCGTTGCGTACTCCAATGCCGAAGAAAGATTTTGTGCGTCTGCTTTGCTTAGGCCACTTTGGCCCCTTTTGCTAAGTTCAGTGCCGACGAACAAATGGTAGAAAAAATCTGCCCCGTTGGGTGAATGCATTGTGACATTGACCACGTTCTTGAACCACAAATCCATCACCTCCTGCATCATCATGGCGCGCACTGCGCCAGATACGCAAACTGCGTAGTCTTTGACTCGTTTTACCTTCCGGGCGTTCGTTGCAGGCAACCGTGGTGCATATGGAAGTGTGGTTAGGTGTGCCATATCTGGTGCATCTGTTGTGGCAACTCCTTGAATTGTAGCAACACTCGTCGCGGAAGCCGTGGCAGTGGCAAGCAACGAATCTGCTTCAGACCAGCTTTGTACCAACAACTTGGGGACACCCTTGCGGTAGCCGGCACTGTAGAGACAAAGGATAGTGATGGCCAGGGAAATGAAGAACTTGCATGACGAGACCATGGGACGATCTATGAAAACAAATGGAAAATACTTGTGGAACAGCACAGTGTACTCAGTAACACGCATCACATGAGAAAACTCCTACTACCACTAGAGTCTTTCAACTTAATTCCATGTCACAATTCTAATGATTCCGTTATATCATACTGGTTGGTTCATAGGGATCCCCATAAGAGATTATGATAATCTGATAATCACCAACATATTGAATAGTCTGAGTGTAACCTCTGAACAATCATCAATCAGCATGGGGCCTTGAACACTGCTCAGCTATAAAAAATATATCATCATTGCATCACCATTATATCACCTTTTTGCTCCATGTTGTTCCTTAGACAGTCAAGCTTGTCATTGAGACGGACATGCCTGAAATCTTGAACCATTCAGCAGCTGCGTCCTCAAGCAGCTCGGAGCATGGCCTGATCCTACAAGGTGCAGTTCCACTTCATGGGATTGCGATAAAGTGCCATAATTATCATAACTATGGGCACTATATTTCAACCTATGGGGATTGTCCCAATAACTAACTATACCGATTATGGATAAAATTTTAGAATCATGGCCATATAATATCGATATTTCAATTGAGGACCGATGGATTACCAATGGATTGCCATGGTCATACCCATTACCTACCCCTGGCCTGCAGCCCCTTTGGCTAAGCCATTGCCGACCAAAGGTTGACTGCGTCCTGCAAAAGCTGCCGCAGCAAGCCACTGAGTGCCTTCAAATGCTCGTTGCCAGCATTCGCAGGAACCAGTGCCTCAAGTGTTTGACAAATTTACGCGGGGGGCCACAAAGGTTGACCCAAAAACACCATGACTTTGTTCAGTTTTTGAATTTTAAGCTAATCTTAGGTAATGCTTTTGGGGAATCATATTCACTGAAGAAATTGGATGTCTAACCTGCTTAGTTTCATCGCCTGACCTTTGCCTAGCCAGGCTTATGAAGAACTGGGATGCTTGGAAATAGCCTCCCAACAATTGGATCCAAAAGCCATGGTTCATTGGGGATGGGTCAAAACTTCTTTTTCAGACCATAAACCATGGAAAATCTGCAATTGCGGATGGGTCAAACATATAAGATAATTCTTCCCCAACAGCAAAACTTTGCTATGGGGTCTTTAGCCCAGATTTTAGCTCCGGTGCGATCCGGTGCAGCTTCAAGACCAGGATGCGGACAAGGTTCCGGAGGGTTCTGGTGCAGATACCTCGTGAGGTTCTGGAGGGTTCCGGTGCAGATACCTCGTGAGGTTCCGGAGAGTTCCGGTGAAGATACCTGCTCAGGCTCCGGAGGGTTCTGTGCGGTTCCGGAGTGCAGATACCTTGTGAGGTTCCGGAAGTTTCCGGTGCAGGCTCGGTGAGGTTCCGGAGGGTTGCGGTGCAGATACTTGGTTAGGTTATGTTAGGTTCTAGAGGGTTTTGGTGCAGGTACCTGGTCATGTTCCGGAAGTTTCCGGTGCAGAGACCTTGTGAGGTTCCGGAGGGTTTTGGCGGAGAAGAATTGTGAATTTCCAAAGGGTTCCGAAGTTTTTAATGGCACAAGCACTTAACTTTCATAAGCGCTTAATTTTATGGCATAAGCACTTTTTATGGCAAAAACGCAGAAGCTCTCAAGCTGTTGGGGATAGCACCTGAGTTTATTTTTGGGTGAGGAACATCCATCAGCACAAGCAATCTTGGTGGGAACTGGAGGGTAGGGTCTTGACCCGCATGCAATTTATCATGAACTGGGAGATGAGCTTACCCAATCAATCCATGGTATAACCCACTATAGTAACCAACTGACAAGTTCCATTCCTGCCCTGGCCCCCAGCCTGCCATAAGTCCTCCGGGAACTGTTTCCACCTATGGACTTCAGGAAACATCTAGGATTCCAACCAGCAAATGGGGATTTCACCAGCAACATTGGGAAGTGACCAACAAGAATGGTGATTTAAGATTTAAGATGTTATGCTGGTTGGTGGTTTCAACCCGTCTGAAAAATATTAGTCAGTTGGTATTGTTATTCCCAATATATGGAAAAATAAAACATGTTCCAAACCACCAACCAGTATGGGGATGGTTGACAGCTGACTGAGAGGGGCTTGGGTCACATTTGACCAGTTCGGTCATCTCATATCAGAAACGAGTCTGGGTGTCCATCCTTTACAAAGCTCTATGGCTGTAATGGCCGGATGGAGCCGTAAGTCAGCAGTAGCTATAGGGGCCCCCAAAATAGGTGTTTGCCGGTAGGCCAACGATTGGATCTCCTTGAAACTCAAAATTTGACCTTGATTTCAGCGGTCACAAAGCGAACATCCCCATCTTTCATAGCCGTTTCCTGGCACAAACCTCCTCAATTCACCATAAATCACCGCTTCGTAGCTGGGTGTGACTAAAATCGGAGTACAAGTACCCAAAATCATAAGTTTCTAGTTTCTTCTTGGAACATCATTTTCTCAACCATGCGATATCATGGCATTGAGGTAGGTTTTCCCCATCCGCCGTGGCAGTTCTTCTCCCCACTTGGCATCTTTGCGCCGCAGATGGAAGGGACCAATGCGCTCGGTACGCAGGGCCCTGACACATCAGATCCGTGTTTTTTTGGTCCCATGTCTTTTGGGAGGCTTGTGAATGTGAGCTTATTTCGAAGATTTCATGGGATTTAACCAGCACTTTCGCCAGCAGGATTTTGAACGAACTGTTTTTGTGGAGGATTTGCCAGCGAGGTGGGCGAAAAATCAATGATCAGTTGGGATTTAACTGCGAACAATGGGATATCAAATGGGTTTCATATGCTGAAATATTCCACCGACAAAATGGGGGCGCTATTGAGATTTGAAAGGAATATCAGCATCATTTGGTTTTAAGTTATGTTTTGTTACCCCAATTTTGAGCCAGTAAGCCCATTGGAAAATCCATAAACCTGAAAGCATCAAAGCAAATGCCATGAGATGCATCCTCTTCGATGCCAGAATCAAAGCCATCTGCGTGAAAACTACGAAGTCAAACGATGGCATTCCTTTTTCAGGTCATTGCCATGGCCTTTCATGGCTGGTTTCCTGTTTCCAAAGAACGCCATAATTGGGCCTTGCTTCACCTCCGAAAAAACTCTTTGTAATCTCCACGAAGGGGAATGGATTTAAAGTTGGGGTAGAACAGGACCTCACGAAACTTGTCAATTTTGTTATCGATTCATTCTCTTTGGACGGGGGCGGGTTCAGTAATCTTGACCCGCAACTAGTTGAGGTTCGAAGAGTTTAACTTCATATACATGATCATTTTTGATTCATTCCTGGTTAATTGGTGATAAACAACAATTTCTGGTTGGTGGTTTCAACCCCTCTGAAAAAAAACTTAGTCAGTTGGGATTATTATTCCCAATATATGGGAAACACATGTTCCACACCACCAACCAGATTTTGGCCAGTTAATTCAGTGAAGTCCTTCAACCCATAGCGGCATAGTCTGCTTGCCACCTGCGGCGCTTGCGCCCTCCGGGCCCTCCAGGCGGCTGGTCGCTGACTTGCACCGTCAGCCACAAACCTCGTTGTGGGGCAGCTGATCGGCCATGGTGGTTTATAGCTACAGAATGTCTGTTGAATTTATGTTGATCACTACAGAAAATCTATATCAATATCTTGGGCAAACTGTTTTTGATCACCATTTTCACTTTACAAAACCTACAATATCCGTTGGATTTATGCTGGACGCATAGTTTCACAACTCGGGGGGGGCCCTTTGGAGGGATTGATCACCAAAATTGGGCGGGGAACCACCAGGAAGTGGGACCCGAAGATTCTGGTAGCTTTGTTGTGTCACTGGCTTGCAATCAGAGTGAACTGCTGGGATTTCCCAGCTTTTCGGCTGTCCCAAAAAAAAGGGGGACTACGAATGAGATTAGGCATCCGCACCATAGGTGTCATGGATGTTGTCCAACAGGGCGAAACCATGGATCAACATCAGATCCTCATTGCTCCTCCGCAGAAACGGCAGAAACTGATGGAACCAATGATGTCTTGAGGCTGGTTTGAAGAACATGACTGGAAAATGAACTGATGGATTTCCTGGTGGATTTTTTTTTAAAATTACGAGCTCGACCTGAAGAAAACATACCTATTAACGCTCGGAAACTCAACAAGCAGAGGTTCATTTTTGTGGCTCGACAACAGCCGTTCAATTTGGCCCTTCTTAGAACCAAAATTAAAAAGACTAGCTTTGGACAGTGGTGTAGACTATGTCACAAATGCATCTACTAATGCCACATGCTAAACCGTCATCTTTCATTGCGACTTTTTCCTGACTGAGTAGTGAAATTCCATGAGAGATTCTCATCTTCCCAGTTCCACGGTATCGGTTCCTTCTGTTCAAAACTGCCATCCATTCACAATTTGTTTTGTCCCGGTGTAGATCCCTGATTTGACCCATTCCCCTGTTCTGAAGACCCAGGATTTTTTGCTATGCTTAGATTTGCTTAGATTTAAGCCCTCTTATTCGCACCAAATCTTGAGATTGTGGGAAACACATATCTAGATTGTATACTAAAAAATACATACAGTATATATATATATAGTGTATATATATATATAGTATAGTATATATATGCACATCTTCATAGACTCAGCCACGCTATTTGCTGCTTGGAATTCAACTGGGTATAAACCATGTAAAAATCATCTTTGATAGTCAAAAACACCATCAACCCTCTATAAGTCTATGTAACTGATGGTTAAATCCCATTGAAACCCATCAAAATCTCATTAGCTCTGAATCTCATTAATTCCCATTGCCACGAACAAATCCCAGGAACAAATCCCATGACATCCACCCACCCAGGGGTCATCACTTTCCCCAAGCATCTTATCGCCGTAGTTGTTGAAGACCTCCGCGCCGCCTTCCACGCCTTCGCTGGAGACGAAAGTGATCTTCTCCGCGCTGGCGCGCCAGACCTGCAGCGACTCTGAAAGGGCTGAAATCAGAAATGAGTAATGTGCCCAATAGTTAATATAAGTAACCCAATCAGAAAACATAGTTACTAAATGTTACTAACAGTTGATAGATGTTCATGGATAGATGTTCGCAGATGTTGCGTATAATTGTTAATAGTTAATATATAATTATAGTTCACAGGTAATTTAATATATACATATATATATATATTAATATAGTTAAACAATTTCGATATAATATATTGGACTTCATAGTCAATAGTTAATTTCTATTGGACTTCTATAGTTAACAGTTCAACAGTTCCTATATAGAAATGAGTTTCCACAAGTAAGAGTTGTACATCAGTTAGTTCAATAGCTACTGTAGTTTCCATGCATGGTGGAATTAATGGGCTTCTAATGAAGATGACTAGGACATTAATGAGACATTAATAATGATGATAATGAATGATGACAATAGTAATAGTACACAATAGTAGTACAAACAATAGTGGAGATCTTATTGGAATATGAATGGGATATTGTTGAAGATTTAGTTGGATATAATGGGTTCTTTCTGGGCCATTCTTTTTACTATTTTGGATGGGGTGCTTAGTTCTCTTTTCATATAGTTTCTGTGTTTCCTGAAGCCTCCCAATGCCAACAAGTGAACCGTCCTGGAACCCTGAACAGCAACCGAGATCTCGACTCCAACCGGAAAAAGAATGTTTCAACCCAAAAAACAAAACCAAGTTTCCCCCAAACTCCAAGCAGCCACCTCGCTGCCAGCTGACGCACCTTTGTGCCACTTGACATCTAAAGGGCTTCGGTCCGGCCCAGATGCAGGTTCTTCAAGATTCCTAGACTACACCCGGAGGGTAGTAGTCTGGACTACACCCGTTGGGTAGTAGTCAAAGCAAAAGTGGAAGTATTTCCATTTGAGAATTGGATAAATAGGGATGCATGAAATTCTCACACGCACTCCCCCTATGTGATCAGTTCCACTGACCACATATTCAGCTCAAGCCCTCTAAACAAGTCTATCATCTGCAGTGCAGCAAATCGCACATGGATTGAAGGCCCGAAGTGGACCATTGGATCCCGCATCACGACAATGCTCATAATCAACATGAAGTGCATATCCATGTGAGATCGCATACAGCCTATGTTGGGGAACGTCTGACTGTGGGCCACATCTGTGACATCGTGGCGTCAGACAAACTTCCTTGGCATGTCTAAGACCATGGCATTCACGGTCACAGTGGTATCTTCCACCAAATGGCGTGGTGAAAAGGGGTTTTGGTCCTCTTTGGGAACGAGATCCTCTTGATCTCAACATGTTCGCCGGCTCACGCGCCGCTGCGCCGCCATCTGCCGCGCCAGCTGCAGCGCTAGGAATGCCAGCTGCTCCATAACTTCTTGGAGCGCCATCAGCACTGCCAGCAGCTGTGGATGCAGCGCCCGCAGCACGGCCAGCAGCCGTATTTCCATCGCCAGCAGCGTCAGCAGCACAGCCAGCAGCCGTAGATGAAGTGCCCGCAGCGCCAGCAGCACGGCCAGCAGCCGTAGATGAAGCGCCTGCAGCGCCAGCAGCACGGCCAGCAGCCGTAGATGAAGCGCCTGCAGCGCCAGCAGCCGCAGATCCAGCGCCCGCAGCGCCAGCAGCACGGCCAGCAGCCGTAGGTGAAGCGCCCGCAGCGCCAGCAGCCGTAGAAGGCAACCAATTTGGCCTGACAGTTGGATCACGTTGCTGCTGATTTCTTTCATCCTCATCTCTTTCTGGCGCATGCCACAAAAACGCAGGCACGTTCAGCAATGAACCTTTGTATTTGACAACAGTGAGCTTGTCAACTCTGTGCCACATGAAAATGCCCATGACGCATGCTCCAATGATGAAACCGGCAAAAAGGATCACAGCCACAAACATGATGAAATAAAACTGACCGTCTCTCTGCTGCAAAACTGGATTGAGGTCTTGAATGACCAAAGCATTTGAAATCTCTTTTTTCTCCTCATTCGATGCTCCTGCAAGCGCCAATTTTGTCACCAAAATGATGATCTTCAACGCTTTCTCACGTGCTTCTTGTGTCATCCCAAAAGTGGTTTCATTCTGTTCTCCGTCTTCTATCTTTTCCAAAACTTTCCAACCTTCCAAAAACATGCCCATGGTTTCTTTGTGCTGGTTGAACTTCTGCACCGATAAAACTTTGGTGCCCAGGTCAGCTGGCATCTCAGCTCCAGGCAAATGCCGGAGCATCCATTCCCCAGACAAAACTCTTGAGCGCAAAATGAAGGCCCTTTTCCGCAAATGGCGTGTCCGCCAAGATCCAGTATCTCCGGCAATGATGGCTAATGCCGCTGAGCTGTCTGTGTAGGAAAATGACCTAGCACAAACATCCAATGCCTCCTCCAAAACGACCTTGACAGCATCTCCCGCCAATGCTCCTTCAAGAACCTCCACAAGTTCGGCCTCGGCCGTCGATGCAGCTTGAATGGGCTGCTTGCCAGCCTTCCAGAGCAACAGCGACGATCCCCAAAGGATCAAATGGCATCCAAATGAGATATCGCTATATGATGCATCCGTGTACACATTGAGCTGCTTCTCGCCCATGTTGTTCTGAAAAATCAAACCTTGGTCCATGGTGGCTGCCAAATAGTACCACACTGATTTCACCAACTGCACAACCTGCATAGGTGACTTTGTGATCAATGACGCCAGCTTGGAGACAGTGAAAGCCAAATCAGGCCTGGACCTGGCAGTGATCCAAACCAATTCACCAATGACTCGCTGGGCTTCTTTGACTGCCATTGGAGTCTTCTCCTCACCTTCAATGACCTCGGGCTCCTTCACCAAAGGAATCTTTCTAGTCGGCCACGTAGTGGGATCTGCTCCAAGATTTCTTTTCAGCAAGTCCTTGATGTAGTTTGTCTGCGTCATCAACCAGGCTCCATCTTCTCTTCTCCATAGCTCCGCGCCCAAAAATCTCACCTCCTTCTGCATGTTGATGGTCTCTGGCTCCGATGTCTCCCATTTCGCCTGCACCCCTTGAATGACTGCAGCGATGGATGAGGGAAAACCAAGGACCAGAAGATCATCCACATAGACCAAAAGTAGTCCCACAAACTCTTCCTCATTCGTCTGCAAGTTGGGACCTGGTTGCTTCAGCATCATTCTCCACATGTTTGGCTCCGTGATCATTTGCTGCAAGGTCAAAATGCCACCCTCGCATGGTAACTCCATCTTTGCAATCTCCTGATCACGGTAGTCTGACCACAATTTGGGTGACTCCTTGTAGCCGTAGAGGGCCATGATGACCTCGTAGAATTCGTCTGGCTTGGCCAATCCAGCCAAAATGAGAAGAGCAGGAGGGCGGATGATGGCTCTTCTAGGCTCCATCTTCTCCCCATTCTCATCCTTTGACCCGGACAAAACCATTGGAGCATTTAAAAATGCTGTCCTCACATCCATGACGCTCCCTTCAAAACCAAATTGTGATGCCACCGTCAATGCAGCTCGAAGTGCCACTGCTGATGCTCCGCCTGCAAAGAGATCTTGCCCTTCTTCTCTTTCTGAGAAGTTCCCACAAGCCACCAATCGTGTCTTTTTCTTGCCACCCTTGTTGGTCTGATCTGGCTTGACTGTGAAGACCAGCTTGCTAGGGATAAGTTCTGCTCGATCTTCGTCAAGCAGCTTCTTCACCTCAGCTTCTGTGATCTTTCTCAGCGCCCCTTTCGTCTCAAACAAGGAGGTCAGCTCTTTCTCGATGGATGGCCTCCAAACCTCAATGGAACGGCGAACTTCAGCTTGTGACACAATGCGTGTCTGCAAAACTTCTTCTCCTTTCTCAGGTCCAATCAACTCTTTGACCATGGTGATGGAATCCAGCACCATGCCAGCAACTTTCTCATCATCTTCCATGGCCTCAACCATCTCCTCCTCTATCAAACGTTGGACCCTTTGTTTCTTGGCCCATGCATCCTTTTCTTCCTCCTCAAAACTTGGTGATCTGCCATCTCCTTCTTGGTTCTCAAGTTCATCTGCTTCCGCGGCGTCCTCAACCTCCAGCATGTATATGGACGCTTTGTGTCTGATTCTTCTCCTCTCTTCGATTGGGTTCAAGGCATCTTCAACTCCAATCCAATCCTCCAACTTTGGTGGTTCACTCAAGCCCTGCATGACCATCTTCGTCAGCGCCTGAGTTCCATCTGCCCTTTCAATCCAATGCCCATGATGAACCCAAGAAGGACATAGGTAAGTGACCTTCTCCTGTGTTGGTTCCAGTTCTCGTGATCTCCAAAACCTCTTTCTGACCAAAACTTGCGCCAAAAAAGGCGGTGTCTTTTTCTCCTTGTCAACCTGCTTCTGTCGCAACTTCTCATTGATGAAGCGAGCTGCAATTGGCCAGCGATCAAAAGGTGCTTCAGCTCCATGAAGTGTCCGCCTGATGGCTGCCTTGATGTGCTGGACAATCGCTTCACAACGTCCATTCATTTGGGGCTGATCCCCAGGCGTAAACGTCTGAAGGATGGTGCGTGACAGGCACCATTTTTCCAAAATCCTCGATCTGAACTCAGCTCCTCTGTCGCTATGCAGCTGTGTCACTCGATACCCGTCTGCTCTCAGACGCATGTACATGTTGATGATCGCCCTGGACACATCCTCTTGGCTCCTTGATGCCAAAGGCTCGCAAAGCTTGGTGACCTCAATCCTCACCGGCTTTCTTTCTTCAAGCTCCTCTGATGTGTCCTCCTTTGGGCCTTCTTCTGGGTTTTCAACCTGATCTGCAATCTGCTGTAGCTCCTCCTCTGCTTCTGGATCCTCAATCTCCGGCGCATCTGGGGGAACTTCAGGTATCTCCTCAACCTCCTCCTCTCCATCTTGGTTCCTGGCTGTCCAAGTGAAGCTGGCTACCAGGAGATACTTCGCCTTCTTCTTCTGCAAATCAGGTGCTTCTTTGAAAGGTCCTGAGATGTCCACACTAAGGACACCCGCCTTTGGTGGCAATTTCTGCCGCCGATGATGAGCATCACGCGCACAGGCCTCTTGGCACACTCTGCAATCTCTTCTAAAAGGAGTATGGCCTGCTGCAATGTGCTCCTGCCATGAAACTGCCCGTAACTTGACCTCTTCGCCCATGGTGCAGGTTTGGAGAGCAACAGCAATGGACCTCATCATCAAGGGTGGCCACCGTGACAATCTCCTGGACGATTCGCAGATCTCTGCCTTGGTCATTCCAGAGACATCACGTGGTTGCCCTTTCTTTCCTTGAAGTGGTACTTGAAGTGGCAGATTTCCTCCTATAGTCGTTGGCTTTGTAGCTATGGCCCCAAACTCTGACTGCTCAAAACGCTGGGTCTGCAGCTCATAGATCTCGGCCAAGCTCTTCCATTGAGGTGTTCTCCAAAGCGACACCACTTCAGGCTTGTGTTCAGGTGAGGCAGGCTGCTCCAGGATCAAAGTGGTGGGTGTCTCTAGCCCAGCTGCTCTGCGCACCGTCTCTGACACAATGTAGAGAACCAAAAACCGCATGAGCAACGTGTCATCCAAGGTGACCTGCTCTTTCTCAAAGTTCGAAAGCCCTTCTATGCCAAACTCCCCTCCATTCCAACTTCTCAGAGGCCTCGGCATGGCTTCCCCTGGAACTTCAAGATGTCTGAGAACCGATCTGGTCCTGCATGGTGGCCCGGCTATCCAACCCTTCACCAATCCATCCAAAGCTGCCCTCAACAAGAGCGGGTAGGCCTCACCTTCAGGTGAAAGATCTGCTTCAGGCTTTCCATGGGTGATGTCAAACTCATACATCAACCGACGATCACCTCCAATCTCATGAAAAGCCCTTCCCAATGTGTAGCCTTCATTCTTTCCCGAAAAGGCATGAATCATCATACCCTTCGCCCTCCAAAGTTTCCTTCTTCTTCTGTTTCCCAACGGTAGGATGTCCGTTGCAGGCTTCTCCACCAAGCTTCTCTTTACCTCCTCAGGGATTCCTTGAAGAGCTGGGTGTTCATCAACCAACCTTCTCAACCATGCCTCTTCTGAGTCCTCCCCCGTTTTCAAACTTTTCACAACCTTCACGGCCTTGGCCTCAATCTCCTCGATGAGCTTCATGGCCGTGGACTGTGATACCATTGGACATCCAGCTTCAACCACCACCTCCAACTTGCCAAGCACTGGGTGCACCACCTGAAGACCTTCTGGCTTCCATGAGATTTCACATCCAAGGACTGCAGTCAGCAATCCCATGGGCACTATGGGCTCCGTGCCTTCTTCGCCCACAATGACTCCCGTTGGAGTGAGTGCCATATAGATCTCCTTGTCACCTGCCAGCGTCACCTTGACCTTTGGTAGATGGTGAAGACGTTCTCCCTTTCTTTTGGCTCGCAAAGGGTGTGTTGCCCCTGACATGGGTCATTAAATGTCCCCATTGAACATCACCCAACCATTAGGTATATGGTCTATAATGGCTACTATAAGGTGATGTCCAATATACCCAAAATGGGACAGTTACCAACCCCTGCCTGAGTCCAGTAAGCCCTTGTTCACCATTGGGCACAACTTGGAGATGCGAAAGGGTCGCATAGAAGCCTTCTTGAGCTCATCCAGCTGCTTCTGTAGGCCCAAGATCCTTTCTTGTGCGTCCTCCCCTTTCTGTCTCTTTTCTTTGACATCTCCTTCATTCATTGATTTGAGCATCCGACTTGCTTCATCCAGCAACGACTTCATAGTTTCTTCTCCTCCATTACCCGTGGGCCTCAGACTGCTCCTCGGACTTTTCAGGAGATGTTGTAGCGGACTTCACATCCTTCTCTGGGGTCTTGGAACCAAACTTTGCTGCCTTCGGCTTGGACTCCTCTGTGGTCGGACAGGCTGTGGCCATATGGTCCTTTCCTCCACATGTCCAACACCTTCTTTCTCCATCCAACTGGTGTCCAAAAGGACATCCTCTACCTCTTCGGCAACCTGAGTCTGTGAGGTAAAACCTACATGGTTTCCTCCTCCCTTCAAACTCCTCTTGAGGCTTCCCCTTCGGCCTGGTCCTTTCTTCAGGCTTGCTTCCCGAGGCTTCCTCAAACTTCTTCACCTTTGGCTGGCTCTCTGCCATCACTTCCTTCCTTTTTGCCTGCTGTCCCATCTGCTCCAGCTCTGCAAGAAGGTGTTCGCTGTACTGGGTCACTGTCTCCAACGTTGGAACTGTCTCCACCAACAATGAGCTCTTGACCAACGACAAGCGGAAGTTGAGATCTGGGTAACTGGAAACAATTTTCCTCACCAAACGTCCCAATCCCTTCATCAAAATTGAACTGTCTGGAATTGAAACTCCAACTTCAAGGGCCCGGCGCTTCCATCTCATCCAACGTCTCAGCTGTTGGATGGCTGAACCCACGGTTGCAGCTTCCATAGGTGCTTCCAGCGCCGTCAAAATAGCGCTTCTCTCTGTCAGCCCTCCAGGTTGAAACTGCAGCATCGCACGAGACAAAATGCCCAAAGCTGTGATGGACTTCGCCGCAATCACCTCCTCTTTCATCGTCTGCGGCAACGCATTCAAGAGCAAGGACGAAGCCCTTCTTTCCAGCCGGGACCACTTCTTCTGCTGCAACTCTGGTGTAGGCCTTGGTGTGCTCGTCAACCTCTCAATTGGCGATAGCTTCATGTGGTGATCATACCAAGTCCTCGCTGTTGAGAGGGTCAAGTCCCACCACATCTCACTCGTTGAGCTCAAGTCTGCCATATGAGGATGCAGACAAATCACCCAATCACCAAAATCGATGGGCGCCGTCTCCGGATTCCATTCAGCAAGTTTTGGGAGATCCGCCACATAGCGCACCACTTCAATCTCATCACCTTTTCCTTCCTCCTTGGAGATCACAATCTGTTTCTGAAGCTCCTGCATGCCCTCCATCAACTTGAGCATGATCCTCATGGACTGCTTGTCAACGCTCTCCTTTGGCCTGCTTGCTCTTTGCGGCTCCTCAGAAGACGAATCGCTCTCTGACTGTTCTTGCCGGGCTTCTGCCCCATCCTCCTGAGAAGATCTGTCTTGCCGGGCCTCTGCCCCTTCCTCCTTAGAAGGTGTTCCTTGCCGGGCACCTGCCCCTTCCTCCTTGGAAGGTCTTTCTTGCCGGGACTCTGCCCCTTCCTCCTTTTTTAACATGTTGGCTGCTTTGTCATCTGGTGTGGTAAACCTCGACGATCCCTTCTTTTCCAAGGCTTCCAACAACTCTTGACGCTCTTGACGAAGTCTTTGGTTTTCATGCTGTGCCGCACGCAACTGAACCCCTAGATGTTCTATGCCATGCTCAACTTGCATTCTCCACATGTAATCCCTTTGCCTCGCCTCATGTTCACCTTGCTGAGATCCTACTGATTGAAGCAACCCTGTGAACCAACCTGGAACTGCTTGTCGCTCAGCTCCCCCGTGTCCATGTTCTCCAACCGCAGGACCATTCCATGAAGCCGCAGGCGATGCAAAAGGCATCTGGTGGATCTCATGAAGTTTCACCGTCTGCTCTGGTGAAAAAAGTGGCAACATACTTTGGACCTGTCCCTCTGGTGTCACAAAGGAATGGGGACCTAGTGAAACTGGCTGTCCACTGGGTGTTGCCATCTCTTGACGCTTCTCTGGTTCTATTTCTTTTGGGGTTCCTTTTTGGCCTCTGACTGAACCCTCCTTTGACTTCTGACCCTGGCTAACTGGTTCTGTGGCTGCCCTTGGTGACCTAGAGCCCTTTGCAGCGTCTGACCCTCGCCCTTTCTCCAACCCATCCGGTGTCCTCAAGGCCAAGGCTTGAGAAGCTGGTACAAGTTCTTGTCCAACCAGTTCCAGGCCTCTCTCAGCTGCATCTCCTCTCGCCCCAAGCGCCTGTGCTGCATCGCCTTCAGCGCCCGCAGCCGCCATCTGCCGATCACCAGCTGCCGCCGCTTGCACTGCGCCAGCCGCTGCCATCTGCTCAGCGCCAGCTGCCGCCATCTGCTCAGCGCCAGCTGCCATCATCTGCTCAGCGCCAGATCCATCGACAGCACCGCCATCCGGTCTACGTCTACGCATCATGTCAGAAGTCTTTGGGGGTTTACACAAGCTCCTTGGGCTCATAACCTGTGTTTCCTGAAGCCTCCCAATGCCAACAAGTGAACCGTCCTGGAACCCTGAACAGCAACCGAGATCTCGACTCCAACCGGAAAAAGAATGTTTCAACCCAAAAAACAAAACCAAGTTTCCCCAAAACTCCAAGCAGCCACCTCGCTGCCAGCTGACGCACCTTTGTGCCACTTGACATCTAAAGGGCTTCGGTCCGGCCCAGATGCAGGTTCTTCAAGATTCCTAGACTACACCCGGAGGGTAGTAGTCTGGACTACACCCGTTGGGTAGTAGTCAAAGCAAAAGTGGAAGTATTTCCATTTGAGAATTGGATAAATAGGGATGCATGAAATTCTCACACGCAGTTTCCATTCCAAAAATTATGCGATTTCTATAACTGACTTAAGATGATTTAAGCAGCAAGAAAGGGACACTTTTCCACGCTGCTATGATATCCATATTTATGCTATAATGTCAACCCTGGATTAATAAACCATGGTTTATCAATTGTGGGGGTACCCTCCAAATAGTCACACTATGATACTTAAATGGGATCCCCCCAATTAAACAACATAGGGGTTTATTAATCCAGGGTTGACATTATATGATATGTAATGTACAAATAGATACGCTCCACTCTGGTAATACACATCAGTTCTGTTGTGACTAATTTTTGGTACTCCTCCAGCACGTCAAAAAGCATCAGTAGAATTCAGGCGTAACCGTCCAAAATCCGCATCATGCTATGGTTCTCGTTGTCTACGCACCTTGCTGTGGATTCATGTCTTATAACTGATAACATCTTATAACTATCATTTATTTTAATTGTATCAGTCTTTTATTAATGTCAAAAGATGTTGAATCCATATTTGATGGCTAAATCCCCTATCATGCCCCGGCGATTTTCTGGTCCCATTTTGAAGCCAGCAACGATCTTGGTGCCGCTGCGGTGGTTCGTAAAGTCCATGAACCTCAACATGGCCAAGCTGACACTGGTTGCGGTGGGTTCCAGTTGATAACTACACTCAGAACTGGAGTTATCAATAAACATCAATAAACGAGAGAATTTTTACCTCAAATCAACAGTTGGTCAAATCCTTGTTGATATTCAATTACCACCTCAGAAACCCTATCATAGTGACTACTGTTGGATTTGAATTGTGGATAAATTCATCACTCCAGTTGAATACGTGACGCGGAGCCAGCAAACTTAGCTGGGGGAGCCACTTTGTAGACGCCCTGCAAAAGGTAGATAGCGTGAAATTTAGCATCTGGAGCCATGGTGTAACAGAACCTTGAGGCTATATCTAGTGGTGTCTCAAAATTTTGAACCCCCAAAACACCCAAGTCGTTTTACCATCCGTTATTCATTCAAGTTCCAGCTTTTCTTGGCTCACCAATTTTAGTTCCCATATTTTTGCAAAACTCAAGTCTTGCAGGTCCCAACCTTATTTTTCCCTGGTTCAAATCTCATTTTTTCCCAACCTGGTGCCCATCATCCGCCCCCCAATGGCTTCGCTTCAAGCAGCGGCACCAGCGCCCCTTCGCCATCCGATTCCTCCTCCAGATCTTCTTCAGCTCTGCGCTGCCAACCTCGGCCAGGGGATAGCTGGGAAGAGCATGGAAACATAGAAACACACATGGAAACACACATGGAAACACAAAGAATCCCAGAAATCTCTACAACATTTTTAAAACTACTCAAATATAAAAACATAATGAACCATGTCTGCTTTGGTAGTTGTAAATCAGGAAATCTAGAGCTGTTCTGGGAAGGTAAGGACTATGTGGATGTGTGATTTTTGAAACCCACCAACATGGCGGGATACTTTGGGCTTAAACAACTTGAAACAAGTCCTCGAACAAGAATGGGAAACTCTTCGCGTCGCTAAATCTCTGAAATAAGCCATTGATAAAACATGCCGTTCCCTGGAATCATCTGGTTTAATAAGTTTAATAGCACCTTGAAGGCCAACCAGTTGGGATTGTTTGGGATGTCAGGCCGTTGGGTATAGCTATAGGCTATAGAGGCTATAGAGGCTATACAGGCTGCATAGTAACATCGTAACCGGACTTCTCAGCAAGATGTGACGCTTTCAATGGTTTCCAGCAGCCTGTGGCTCGGTACTTTGCATGGTACAGCTAGGACTAGAATACCCACAGCCATCTAGGGTTGTCTGAACATCTGGCCCTTATGTCATTATTTGATGGCCAGGAGTTGTCTTCCCATTTTGAGAGAACCCCATCTGCATCGCCCCTGATGGCCCTGTGTTGCCGGACTGTAGTCCTTGTCTTTGTCAAAGGACGCCATCGCTGTAGGATATCGGCGAGAAAACCACATGCCATGCGCCCAGAGGAAGTTCTTAGCTGCTGGAGGTCGATCGTTGGAAAACAAGACCACATGCCACACACCCAAACCATGCCCAAACGGACAAACTTAGATAGTCTTCGATAGATTGAACATTAAAACAGAGAAACTAAGTATCTAAATTTAAATACGCGCGTATCTACGTGTTTGAACGAGAAGTCTTACATTGACTTTCTGGATGCTCAAGATTTGATTTTTGGGGTCACACATGGTCACACTTGATATTCAGAGTTTTTTTGGACTTTTGCCTGATAGCTAACCTTGGGTGATTAAAAAAGGGACTTATTACCTGATAGCTATATATTTAATTGGACCTTTATCATTCAAAAAGCCCAGATATTTGGGGTTTCAACAGCTGCCCAGGAAACTGACCCAGTCCGGGCTCACAGCCCAGTCGCTTCCAATGTGAAGTCTTCACCTCAAACGACTGGCGGCGATTCGCCATGGTGACAACCCGTTGGTGATTGTCGGTGCCATTGGATATCCGACCCTTGAAGCAATTCACTACAGATGGGTAAATAGCAATAGTTCAACAGCCTTTAATAAGGCCATTCTGGGAGAGTTCCCCTTATATACAAGCGTTTTTTTTTCAGTGATGTCGCGTGTTTTTCTCATGTCGATTCCTTCCCCATCCACAACCGTTGATTCTCAACGGAGCCCCCCCCGAAGCCGAGGAACTGAACAGCTCAGGATGTGCTGCCTGCAACTTTGGCATCATGGCAGCGAATTGGCTCTCCAGCCTCAGGTGATTTTGGGTCATGAGTCATGACACGTTGGTGCCGGCACAACAGGAACTGATCATAACAAACACAGAAAGAATGTCCTGAAGAAATATAGAAAGGCTGACATACTGGATGTGGATGTAAAGAAAATCAAGAGATTATACAGGTAAGTAAAAGGTCACTTGTACTGAGCTTTTAAAACATGGACTCTTGGGGTGTGTCTATCCTCCTTTTGGTTCAAACGATGGTAACATCCAGATCCAGAGTTGGGTCGCAAATTGCGTGACTTCTCCTGTGAGTAGAACAGGACGATCCAAATAGGAAAACATTGGGAAGCTATGAATAGATCAGATACCCTCTGGTAATTTAACATAGCTATTGAAAATGGCCATTGAAATAGTGAGTTTTCCCATTAAAAATGGTGATTTTCCATAGCCTTTTGTACAAATTACCAGAGGGTACCACATGGCTGAAACACTTTGATCTCACATGGGCAAAATCTTTGTTTAATGCTGCAGAACTACATTGCACCAATACATAGTTCATACCGCATGGCTTACATATGTTCAAAATTGCTCTTACCCCAAGAATAGGTTTGTTCAATGTTGACAAAAAAGCAACAAACATGGTCACATGGCTTGCATGATTCCCATGTCCACCTGGATCCCAGCTTTGTCCAGCACATATTAAGGGTAAGCCAAGCATCTCATGGTTTATCAGTTTATCATCAAGTTCCCGCAGGATTTTATGATATTTTATTGCCATGACTTGACTTGGGGGATACTTGGGGTATACCACATTTCTGACAAGCCAAAAGTTGTAGCAACTTCGATCATCCGTTGGCAAACACCACCGCTGTGGTCGCCAAGCAGCTGTTCTCGTTCTTCGTCCACCGCTGCACCCAAATTGGTCCCCGCAAGCATCGCGCCTTTGGCGTGCACCGTGAAGAACATATTGGACAACTGAGAGATACCCTCTGGTAATTTAACAATTTTCCCATTAAAAATGGTGATTTTCCATAGTTATGTTAGTTTACCAGAGGGTAAGTTGAAACATGCTCTTTGGCAACTTCCAAAAATCGATCGAACGTCTAGACATGTCTAGACGTCTGGAAATTATTAGCGTGAACCATGCTGCAATCAAAATCATCCTGGAAACGCACTTCTATCTGTTTGGGACCCCGAACAGTTTACAACTCACAACAATCCTCAAGGGCTGAAGGTGGTTGCTGAGAAAATCTGCGAGACACAACTCCTCAAAAAATCTGAATTTTGGATTGCCAACTCCCAACGCTTGCATTAAACAAGCACCCCGGCAGGATGCGGACCTACCCAGACGGGCTGCGCCTTGAATTTGCCCAATGAGGGAAGTGGATAACAACATGATAACAACTTTCACTATCCCCAAAAAATAGATACCCTCTGGTTATGTCAAACATAGCTATTGAAAATGGCCATAGAAATAGTGGATTTACCCATTAAAAATGGTGATTTTCCATAGTTATGTTAGTTTACCAGAGGGTAACTGAGGATATCACACATATCCATACATTTCCCACAATATATAACTAGAATTAACCAGGTCATAGCCATAAGTCTGAACCCTTCTGACCTGTTGGGGAAACGCAGCCCTGCGCCCAGTGACGCAAGTTCGCAGGCCACGACATAGGAGTTGGAGACTCACGTGGCAAGGCGGCAAGGTACACGTGCCTGGGTGGTTTGAAAAACCCAAAAGTTGCTGGTTGATGGGGAGAAATAGCCCGAAATTGGAGCAAATTATGGGGATATGATGAAGACATATCTACAAGATTCTACAAAAAAAAACCGGGTGGATTGAACTACGACTTGCGGCTTGCATAGCCACTTGACTAGCAACTCAGTAGATCTTTGTCATATCTTTACGACATATCTCACGATCCCAAAGTTTGGCTCATCAGCCCTTAAGGCCCTTTGTCGGAAACTCTCCGAAGTTTCGCCCAGGGGACGCGGGGTGTGTTGCATCCACACGCGCCGCCAACAGGTCCAGTAGGAAAACCCATTTGTCGCGAGCTTTGTCCTCGGGATTTTTCGCCATGCAGCAAGTGGAAATACTAGCTTTGTTGTTCAATCCACACTATGATTCACTATGATTTTGTCCAGAAATATGTGGAAATACTATAGTTTGTTCGTTCAATACGCAGACTATGATTTTGTGGATGATTCGAACTATTTCCTGATTTGTAATGATACACACAATATTGCATTTCTGCAAGAAATATGTGACACGATGAGGGGTCAATGTGGATGCAAATGGCTATGCAAAAACTCAAAACCCCAACGACAACCAACGCGTCCGTGGTTTCCTCTGGGAAGATCTTCAGGAAGGCTTTCCCCACAGGACTCTCGCGTGCGCGCTCTGCGCTGAGAACACAGCTCTGTGGAACCTGGCATGGATCGATGGCCAACGAGGATACCCAACAACTACAAGCGTAAATACTGAAAATATATTGGGGATACCTCTAAGCAAGAGTTAGGTGTTGATAGTTCTTGAATATATTTCGAGATAAACAATAAGGATATCCAGCATTTGAAACAACTAAGTCTAAATCTTCGGGGTGTGGGCATACCAGCTGCATGTTTCCACCGCACAGCTCATGGCTCCTCTTCGACCACCTGAAGATTCAGGTCTCCAATGACTTGACCTATATATATGTGATGGATCTGCCATCAACAAGCAGAAATAACAACATTGAACAACGATATATCATATTCATGGGATATTGTTGATGGGATAATGATCATGTATAGATGTTATTCATTGATCATATACCATTGATATATCATTAAACAACATTATCATATATTATCATATGGGATAATGATAACCAATGGGATAT
This sequence comes from Cladocopium goreaui, assembly GCA_947184155.2. Lineage (NCBI taxonomy): Eukaryota > Dinophyceae > Suessiales > Symbiodiniaceae > Cladocopium > Cladocopium goreaui. Next base: position 150,332 of record CAMXCT020004735.1, read on the forward strand.
TATTGATGGGATAATATGGCAAGTCAGTGAGGATACATATATGATGTATGGTAAGTCTATGGCAAGTCATTGGGGTATGGGAGAAACCCACCTCGGCAATGACCTCGTCCACCTTGATCTTCTCTGTGGCGTAGACGCCACGCTCCTAAGGAAGTTGGGGTGGAGATGGGCGGATTTTCAGCAGCAAAAACTGAGGTTTGATATGTTTTGATATGTTTTGATATGTTTTGATCTGTTTTGATCAGGAAACATTAGAGATTCTACCGCCAACAATTGTGTTCTATCAGAAAACTTTGGACATTTCAGCATGAAACATGGCTATGTTCTCAGGACACTGATTAACCTTTGGATGTTTCACCAAAAACTGTGGAGTACATTTGCAAAAAAATCATGGTGGTTTGACCAGCAACCATCCCCTCGTGTCCATCGATTTCTAGCTGATGTCGGGCTTAGCTAGCTCTCTTGAACCAAACTACTAAAATGATCAATGGATTGGCTTCAGGGAAAATTCACCTTGGAAATCCCCAAGATTTCATCATATTTTTAATATATTTCGCAATATTTCATCATATTTCAATGGGAAAATCCATGGTTTCCCCGTGGTTTTCCCCGTGGTTTCCGGATGTTTTCCGGTTGATGCCGCGCCTCGGCCGCCGTGGGACCGTCCTGGGCCGCCGCGATGCGCAGCGACCCAAGGCGGGCGCCCTGCGACTCCAACCAGCTGCGCAGCTGGCTGACGCACCTTGGGGCTGGAAATTGGGGAGGGAGAACCAATCAACACTATGGTCACTATGGTCACTATGGATTGCTATGGATCATGGATCATTATGGATTGCTATGGATCACTATGGATCGCTATATGGATCACTATGGCATGTGAATGGCAATGTCAATGGCAATATGAAGGAATTCAAGCAGCAAATAACTCACCATCTGTACCTTGGATTCACTGGGATTCACCATAAAACTCTGCTACTAATCATTGCAGAATTAACCATAGGAACAATTTTTGCAAAGATCCTGTGGTCGTAGAGACTCTGCAACATGTAGTCATTTTAGCTGTGCATGAATGATTCCACCATTTATCGTAAACAAATGTGAAGCTACCCAATGGTAAAAAATGTCAAGCCAAAGTCACCCTTCTCCTGCCAATCACGATATTGGCTAGATCTTAAGCTCTTCCTAGTCACGCAGCATATATTTTTTGGCTAGCCCTACCTGAATGAAAATGGCCAGAAGTCAATCTGTTGACCTCCCCTCCAACAAACTTTGACTCGAAGTGTGGAAAAGGATTGAAAACCGCACACGCCAGGAGTGGGGTTGCCCAGCAGGAACCCAAGACGAAAGCATATGAGTGATATTGACATGGATTCTATGATTCATAGATACCTGGCCAGTTCAATGTACGAGTATCTCCAACATCCTTTTCCCAAATTAATCACCTTACATCATCTTACCAAGAAGGGAAACAAAACAATTGAACCTCAAGCCCTAACTTGATGGTACCTCGATATCAACTGGTCCATTCTTGTCAGGTTGCACCCCCATCATTGCCATCTGAGTGGCTCCTCTTCAGCCATCAGATAGCAGCATGCACAGCCGGCATGCACAAGTCGACCAACGATGTGGCACGTGTCTGTTGGTGTTGGAATAATTTGAGATGCTGCCTGGATCCATTGCATTTACCAATCTGCAGTGGCTGCTCGTTGCAGGCCATTTACCAATCACCACTTCATTGTCTCCTACAGGTCTCAGTGATTCTTGGATTCCTGGCCTTTTATTTTTGGGGGATGAAGGAGGCACACACACACATTCCACTGCTGGACATTGGTGTGCGGGCCTACATGATAAAACAGGCTCTGCATGTTGGTGTTTCCAAAGGTCAGAATCAGCATGAATCAAACAGTTTGAAGGTCTGTTTCAAGCTGGGAAAGCCGGCTTTGTCTTGCAGGCAACTACAAACAAAATGAGACGGCCATCGCTGAATCAGATCAGTTAACACTTCAAACGTTGTTAAAAATTGAAACAAAGGACTGCAGTCTTGCGATCTCGGCGAACAAAATACATGTGTGGCGATCTAAAACTGGGTACACATAAACCGACAAGAAACAATTGGTCATTCTCTGTCCGACACCATCGGATTGTCAGGCCATGTCAGCAATGACTTGACTTTTGGAGTTCTTACATGTGGGGATGGGTCAAAACCTTGTACCCCTGTAGTTCACATCAAAATAGCTGGGATTTATGGATGTTCATCCCACTAAAAATGTATCTATAGGTATTGACCCATACCCATGTCAATGATGCTCAAGCTCAAACCTCATTGGGACCCAGATATTGGAAGGTCGAATCGGTAGAATCCTTCGTTTCAACAGGTCAGTTCCCCCCCAACAGATGTCGATGAGTCGACCATAACTGGTTGCTGGTTTTCACCATCCTGAAAAATGATGGAGTGAAAGTCAATGGGGTTGGGATGACATCCCATTAATATGAAATGGAAAATCATCCATTCATGTTCCAGTCACCACCAACCAGTTTTCAGATATTTAATCACAATTTTTAAGAACGGTAAACCATCTATTTCGACTAGGGCCATCTATTTTCCATGGCTGCATGGCTATGTTAGTCATAACCAGTTTTTTATGGCCATCTAAAGCCCAGTTTTCCTTTTTTTCACCAGCGTTTGTGCCATAGTTTTTGCTGCTTCATCCACCATTTCTCAACGATTTTTCCACCACCAGACCCCCTGCCTGAGGCCGGCAGCGCCGCCGGGCCTTTGCGCCACCTGACGGCACTGGCTTCTGGCAACCCTGGGTTCACCTTACAACGCCATATCCCGGTAGCTTTCCGTTTCTTTTAGACGTATATATATATATATATATATATAGAGATATATAAATAATATATATATATATAATAGAAATTAATATATATATATATATATATAATATATTATGTAGTAATATGTAGTATAAGAATATATATATATATGCAGTTGAATGGATTTACCCCATGTGCGGAATGGTTGGGTCTACTCTTGCGCATTTGCTGGTAGATACCTTGACATGCTACAGAAATGCTAAACAAAAAAAGACATATTACATTCAACATTCTACCCCCTGCGATTACAAGGGTTCACATGGCCCGTCGTCTTTTTACGCGTTTAAACTTGAATAGAATCCCCGTTCCGCGATTGGAAGATTGAGTTTCCTAAATGTGTGGCACCCCACAACCATTTTCTTCCCCAAACATCGGTTTACCCATCTGGACCATAGCTGCAGCTGGGACGTCGAGCTTTGCAACAGGAGCGCGTTCGCGAATGGTTGGGTCCTTTTCAGAGATTGAGGACAGTGGTGAAAATTCGGGGGATTCGATATGATTCGATCCATTTCAACCATTTCCCTCTGGTGAAAACCAAGAAGATCAGCTAAATCCACGTGTTGTCCAGGGGGTAAGCACGGTAAGCACCATGATCTGTTGCATTCCAAGCTCTTCGCTGGATTCCACCATGTTTGCACTTTTCCTGATTGTTTTCTAGTCAAAATCCAATCTTTCTTGCTTAAATCAAGTTTGATCCTAACCTTTGCTGGTCGAAAGCAAAACCATCTTGATTAATTGATTAACTCATATTAACTCACCATTTAAATCAGGTATAATCAGGTACGAGCAAGATAGAAATGCTGGTACTCACAGCATATTTTCCACTCCCCGCCTGTGCCGGCAAAGAGGCCTGCGCGGCTTGCGGCTCCGCAGCCCTCAGGGGCGCCTGCCACATGTAACCAGAGATCAAACAGGTGAAACCGGCAAAAAACCAACCGTCATTCTGCCACAAATCTGGTTAAAGACTGCAGATTAGCAACCAATTGGGCCATTTGAGATGGAAAAAATGTTACATGGCGTGTGTAAAAAAACTTCATTTTTCAAATCCACGGATATACCGACTCTTCCAAAGGCATGTAATTTCATTGACCATTTACCAGTCAAATGAAGTGCCAAAGAAGCTACCAACTGCCCAACCAGCGTCACCAGTTTACCATTTGGAATCAGGCCCACCTCAGGTTCCACCCGACTGCCCTTTAGCCGTGCATAGCATAGGGCATTGCGATAGCGGCTTACGTCCTCTGAGTGGATTGATCCCCAAGTACCAAGAAACAAAGTGGTTCATTCGGTTCATTGCTTCATCCAACTTTTTAAGAAATTCCCGTCTTTTTTGGATCGAGGGATACCAAAGGTTTCAATTTACTCGCAGCTTTGTTCTTGGGAAATCTAGGGGAACACATTGAAGTCTACCTTTTAAAACTGGGTTGCCCTGTAAACTTTCCGCTGTGAAAGCGATTATAGGACATTTTGGCATGGGCCAAAACTACTTTACCCTTGGACGGTTCAATCATGAACATGATCATAGGCTTTACTTTTGACCCACTTATCGCTGGGCCTGCAAACCAAATAGCTACATAGTGAGTTGGCCATATATACTCCATGGTTCTTTCTTTTTCAAACGTACTGGGTAATGTGAAGGGGTAAACGAAGGTTGGCATTTCATACTTGGAGACAATGAGATTACTACTGTTATGTAGTACGAAACAGTTGGTAGCCCACATTGGATGAATGTAAATGGCAAAAGGCAAGAAAAACGGCTACTGGAATGCCCAAGTCAAACTAACACCGACCAACATCTGTGTATCTCGGGATCCAGGCTGCGATGCGCCAATCATAGTTTAGGTCTTCGTACTCCACGACGTGAGACCATGCTTTAAGTTGTTTGGCTGCTTCTTACAAGTGCTGACCTCGAACTTGAAAGTTTTGATCTAACATTGTATACCTTATCACTTGAAAGTTTGTGTGTTATCATTATATAACTTTGTGGTTCTCTGGGTGCTCCATTTTGCAGCCTTGCCCCAAGAGGTGAAATCAGATTCCACACAGAAACACATGTCGTGGTTTATTGCTCCCCGGCTAAAAGTTTGACCTTACTAGGATGTGTGGCAAAACATGGCAAAACTCCTCAAGTCAAACCATCCAATCTTCGCAAATCAAGGTAATGCGGCAATCCATTCACATAAACAACTATAAATAATCATCAAATAGAAATGAACCATACAGGATGGGGCCCCCAAGATAGCGTTCAGTTGCCTTATTCAGTTGCCTTATAAGTGGCTTAGCTATAGTTTATGGTAGATATAACTATAGTTAATGGATGTTATATGGATGTTAATGGGGTTTCTAAACCACCAAACATAACCAAACCAAGAAACATAAGTGGGCACCATCCTGTACAATTCAAGAAAACACTGGCTTCATCGCGCATCCTTGGCTTCATCGCGCCAGCGCTGGCGACGGCCTGTCGGCAGCGCTGGTCATGGATGATTTGGGTTCCATTAAGTCCTGTTACCCTCTGGTAAACTAACATAACTATAGAAAATCACCATTTTCAATGGGAAAATCCACTATAAATGGTCATTTTCAATAGCTATGTTAAATTACCAGAGGGTAATCATAATTAATGGGCCCTCATTAATGGTCCCTGTGAAAATTAACAGTCCTGTTAATCCTAATTAAGTCTGGAAAATCATGATTCTTAATGGGTTCCTCATTTCCCAGATTACAGGCCCATGATTTTTGATTGACCCATGAAGAATCATGGCTGATCTCCCAATACTATTCCGAGAAAGTGGTGAGTTCTGAAGGGGACCTGCCTATTTCATTCCTCCAAATAACATTTGGGTTTGTCTCATGTGGGATCCAGATTGGCTCACTTGAATGGGGACAATGATCCTAAACAACGGGTCTTGGAGGATACACATTTTGAGAAAACCCTCTAACGATCCATTTATAGCTGTAACGAGGATGACGTTCTTCTCCAATGACAACCTTTGTAGCTTCAGAGGGGTTGAACGCCCCAACCAAACACTTGTCAGATTTGCGCCGAAAACCAAATGTAATGGGGATGGATAGATTATATGGTTATATCCCCATACATGTACGTGCATATAACATTATATAACAATATAACCTGGTTATATGGGTAAATTATAATATTTCACTAACCTGAAACAAGGTCATTTAGGGATAGTCACCCTTACTAACCATCATTCCCAGTGAGGGAGAACAGTGAGGTCGTTCTAATTTACCCATATATATATATACTTTTCTATGTCCGGTTGTTGTACCATCCCCTGAAAAATTGAACCATCCTGAAATCCGACCATCCCGATAGGAAAGAATTGTCTGCCAACCACCTACTTGATCTATGCAAGGCAGGGTTGAAATGTTAGTTGAGGGGAAGGTAAATAAATATGTATGTGTATATATAGTTATATATCAACATGTGTTTTGTACTACATATCATCTGGATATTCTAGAAACCCTCAATGATGAATATACGTATACATGTGTACAGCATCCCCCAAAAGATAGAACGCAAACGGAAACCTGAGAATTCTGATGGAAAACATCATCGACCGTTTTCATCCTGAAGATACGATGCGGCATCTTTTTTGGGCTACTAAGTTCATATTATATTATGAAGTTATATGAGATACTAGTAACATAAATATCCTATATACATAGTTTCCATATATATATAATTATATATATATAATTATATATATAGTATTTATGATGTATAACCCTCGGTTAATCAACCACGACAATGGGAAATCCCCTCTAAATGAGGGGTTTTTATGGACAATCCATCAACCTTCAGATGTTCCATCACCGTCGACGAAAAAAAGCACTGCAGATCCCGTCCTGCTCCGCAGAGGGAGCGCAAGAAGATGACGAAGGCCACCAAGTGAAGAGAGAAGCTGCAGCGCAAGGGCCAGGGCCTCGGACCAGGACACCCAATGAAGGCCGTCCCAAGGGCAGGAGCGACGTCCGAAGGGAGCGATCTCAGCTGCCCACGAATTTTGCAGGAGCTTCTCGGCATCGCCCCAAACCTCGACACTGCAGCTATGAGCTATGGCAGATTGTTATGAACTGATTGTGTACTTATGAATATATTTATATATATACACACATACATATATATTTATAAGTATATGTATAGATCTATGCAGGGATAGTTTGTCTATCTATCTATCTATCTACCTATCTATCTGTATCTAAAGTTCGTACACTTTATGTACACTTTTGTATCTCTTGAAATCGATAGTATGGATTGGTTTTCTGGATTGCAAGTACCACCAATCCGTTGGTACGTAGAATTGGGAGGATCAAGAATATTCTGCTATTATTATATTGCTCCAAATAAAAAGGATAACTTTATCATCAAAATCTACAAGCAACACGTAGACTTGGTTAGCACATCGAACATTTTTTTGCATCCAAATAGAAATTAAACGATAGTGAGCAGCCGCAACTTCTTGTATGGCCTTTGTGCCAATATTCCATAGCCCTATATTTTTACAGATCCACGTTGTGAAAGCCTATAATCACTCTTGATTCTGGCTGGACCAGCCAGACTATTTCAAGCAAGGCCACAGCTGGTGTCATTGGAAAAGAACCGTCTCTCCCTTTCCATAGTCTCAATTGTTGTTTGGACGTATTCTTCTGTTTCCAAGGAAAGACCCCTGGTGTTTCCCAAAACATGATGCATATTATCTTAGCGTGACAAAGCATTGTTGGAAACGTTACCCAGGCAGATTGATGACAACAAATCAGCCCATCCACCAGCATTTTACTCAGGTTTTATCCACAAGATCAACTTGGAAAATCCAAGGCCCCTACGCCGCCCGAGATTAGAGCCGCAGGCCTCAGAGCAGGGAATGATATCATGGGAATAAGTCGTGAATTACTCTTGTCATAATTGTTGTGATATAATTCCATAAAATTCCCCAATTATCAGATTCATTTACCAATCCATTTTGCCATAATAACTGTGAATTCACAGAGAATTGTTATACTAGCCTTAAAATAAAAACAGGGGATATATGACTAATGGTCCCCTAATCATGTATATATGCATATACCCGTACATGTCATGTATGGTATATGTATGCATATGCATTGACACGACTCAACCTAATGTAAGGAGCAATTTATGTTTTCCATAGGAGTCATTTATGTATACCATTGTATAAATATGGTTATATCCCCAATGGTATACATATTTATATATAAGGATCACTATATATATATAAATTATATATATATAATACACAACATATATAGTATAATATATATAATATATTATATATAATATATATAATATATATATATATTATAACTATGTTACCTAACGTAAGGATCACTAGTCATCCCGTTATATCCCCAATGGTTACCCCTGGAAGACACCTCTGGGCACCCGGCAGAAGGCCTTCCGCCAGCTTCTTCGTGGCCTCCGGGAGGTAGTCATGGATGCACTGATAGGCATATGAGGAAATAACATCTTTACACACACACACATATATATATACACATATATATGTAAAGGTATATATATATGTATAAATATGCATAGGTATATATATATATATACATATATGTAAATGAATCATGAGAATCTAAGAGGTGGCATGTTTTGAATATTTTGAGACACCACCATATATATATATAGCTATGAAACCCTACTGAATCCAATGGAAGCTATAGATTGTGAGTTCAGCTCCTGCTAAAATCTGCAGTGCTGCTGCCACAGGTGGAGGGGAAATCTAGAAATGGATTCCATTGGGGAGAAAGCCACAAGAACTGTTTGAATCGATTAACCGTAGATGACAATTTAGATTTATATTCGGATTGCCCCAACATAAGCCAAACATATACTATATACTATATATATAGAGTATATATAGTATATATATATATGCTATATATATACTATATATATACTATATATATATATACACTATATATATACTATATATATATACACTATATATATATATACTATATATATATACTATATATATATACTATATATATATATACTATATATATATATACACTATATACTATACTATTTTGGACCCTTGGCCACCAATCTCTTCAACATCACCAAGCGCGTCTCTTTCCGGCTCCTCCTCTCCGTGAAGGCTCAGGATGAGATCGCCCATCAAGGCCCAAACCAACAAGGGTACCCTGGCTTCAATGGATCCGTGGTAGTCCCTTGATGGGCACCCCAAAATTGGGATTTCGCTTTGGGTAAATACTGGAAAGGGATGATAAAGCATCAAACACTTGTTGTCAGAACCCACGTCAGGGTCATAGGGTTACACGACATCCAGTGAAGTTCGTTGCAAGTCACATGGTTTTTCAATGGGTCTCCAGGACAAGAGACGCGACAAGACATGGTCCGTGCAGGCCTTTCTTTATCACAAGATCCTGGGGTTTTTAAAACTCGCCGGCAATGCAACAAAGGCAACCACATAATCCTGGCTTCAAGGCGACGAAGCAACAAGGGAACTGGCTTTCCATCAGGATCTTCTAGACCTCAATTCGTTGCACCTTGCCTCCCCATGGATACACATAGCTCAACAAAACCGCTTCCTCCAAAGCACCAAATAGTTTCTGCAGTTATTTTTCACCAACTAAGTATATGGAGGTTTCCTGAAATAGGGGTACCCCCAAATCATCCATTTTTGTTTGGGATTTCCCATTCAAAATCATCTATTTGGGGGTAACCCCATGTCGACAACGTCAATCCAGTCGGAGCCGCAACGCGGCGTAGGCCACCAGTGTCTTGACCTCGGAAGTTCAACACTGAGGCTTACTGGATTCGTATGCCACATGGATGGGGGGTATGGATGGGTAAGATAAAGTATATATATATATATGTATAATATATATATAATATATATATATATATGTATAATAAATATATATGTATAATATATATATATCTTACACAGAGTAGAGTCTATCTACTGGAAAATTATTATGCATGTAGCCGTATGATGGATTTTCGAAAGTTAGGTATTGGGTAAGACTGAAGTTGAGGGGCAAAAGGACATAAAAATACATAAAACCATACCTACTGGAAACATCAGCATCGCGCCCATGGACTTTGGTCACTGGAAATTGCTTGCAATACAAGTATATATACAATATATCTAGGTTTTTTTTCTATCACTTGTAAATAAATACACTATCATCTACCTCATCTCAAATATCTGAGATACAAAACATAGATATATTAGATATATTAGATATATCAGATATATGAGATATACTAGATAGATGACACATATTTCATATATCACACCATCTTAGATATCTTATATTCATACATTATATATTATATCTATATATCGATATCTTACATACATACACCTACAATATCTCAGATATCTCACATACACCACTTCTCATCCCCTTTTTTCGGCACCGACCGTGGCACACCTTTCGCCACGGCACTGAGGTGTTCAAGACCTCCGGGGGCTCTACGATGACGGGCGGCCGCGGCACCTCGGACGAAACATCGCTGGCGCAATGCCAACAGCAAACATATAGAGAGATGGCCTACAACATAGAGATTAATATGGTTTAATATGGTTTAATATGGTTTAATATGGATCAATATGGTTTAATATGGTTTAATATGGATCAATATGGTTTAATATGGTTTAATATGGTTTAATATGGATCAATATGGTTTAATATGGTTTAATATGGTTTAATATGGATCAATATGGTTTAATATGGTTTAATATGGTTTAATATGATTTAATATGGTTTAATATGGTTTAATATGGATCAATATGGTTTAATATGGTTTAATATGGTTTAATAGTTTAATATGGTTTCAATATGGTTTAATATGGATTTAATATGGTTTAATATGGTTTAATATGGTCAATATGTTTAATATGTTAATAGGTTTTATATGGTTTAATATGGTTTAATATGGATCAATATGGTTTAATATGGTTTAATATGGTTTAATATGATTTAATATGGTTTAATATGGTTTAATATGGATCAATATGGTTTAATATGGTTTAATATGGTTTAATATGATTTAATATGGTTTAATATGGATCAATATGGTTTAATATGGTTTAATATGGATCAATATGGTTTAATATGGTTTAATATGGTTTAATATGGATCAATATGGTTTAATATGGTTTAATATGGTTTAATATGGTTTAATATGGTTTAATATGATTTAATATGGTTTAATATGGTTTAATATGGTTTAATATGGTTTAATATGGTTTAATATGATTTAATATGGATCAATATGGTTTAATATGGTTTAATATGGTTTAATATGGTTTAATATGGTTTAATATGGTTTAATATGGTTTAATATGGTTTAATATGGATCAATATGGTTTAATATGGTTTAATATGGTTTAATATGGTTTAATATGGTTTAATATGATTTAATATGGTTTAATATGGTTTAATATGGTTTAATATGGCTTAATATGGTTTAATATCATTCTGATATCGTTTTTGTTGGTTGCCATATTAAGCCATATTAATCCAGATATTACATGTAGAAATCTATGTTGATGGGATATCATTACGATATCAGGAGGCAGGCACCAGCGAGGCTATCACAAGGCTGTCAGAAACTGAACGTATTACGCAAGAAAATGGGTGAGCAGACATGCAAATGCATGTATGATAGCTCTATATATATATAATAACAATATACATATGTTCCTATGAATCTGGGGATGTGTTACATCATGTTACATCCCCTTGTCATTGGGTACCAGCCAAAGTCTTTGACTGGAAGAGGGACGCGCCATGGCTCATGCTTCTCAGGGATATAACGGTAATGCCAATGTTCATTTTTGTTTCGCATAATTTGGGGGTACTTTTCAAAGGGCTCAATCATTTCCCTGCTTTCAATCATACACTACCTAAGACACATGGACTGAACTAAGGGCAAACTCCCTATACTTCATCGCGGTTGTGGGTTTCACTCACAGAAAGTAGGGGCCAATCATTGCATACGGTCGAAACCTAGAAGTTGAAGGATAGAATGTTATGTATGTATATATTTAAACATATGTGTATGCAGCGGTGCATGAATATGTATATATATATATACACATACATATTATGGGTTTTATGCAAACATAGAGGTACACACAACTATACATATATATATATGACATATATATATATAGCAGCTACAGTACTAATCCAGCTCCTAACCACTCACAAATCGCCCTTGAGGCGCTCTTTTCTTCTCTGCACAAATGCGGGCAGTAGGCTAGACTTCCAAATGCGGGTGCGCTGAGATCGATCTCAGCCCTCATGTTTGACGTCTCAATCAAAACGATGTTGAAGTGCTCAACATATCATCATCTATGGCTTTAATTCCTCATGGCCAACCTTCTATTTTGGGAAATCATCCTTTTCGGTACTTGAATCACCAATTGTTTGCTCAAGTCCCACTTTCTCTCGGTCGGAGTTTTGCTGCTGGTGCCACTCAAGTTCACATTTCTGCTCACAATTCTATGTTGGTTGCTGAAATCCACATGTTTGTTCTTCAAATCTGCATGTTTCCCTATTTCTTGCTTAAATCCCTGGATCCATATTTTTCCGCGCTGAAATCTCGATATTTTTGCTGCTCAGCTCCCAGATTTCTGTGCACCCGCGTCCCCGAGACGCTGCTCGGAACGCTCTGATGACCGGTGAGTTTCAGGACGCCTCAGGCGCCGATCCCGGCGTAACGCAGCAACGAGTTCTGACAAAAAAGTTGGGAATCTCAGTTTCAAATGGCTACTGAAATGACATCTCATGGATCTATAGAATGGATATTTACATGTTAGAAATAACATATTTAATACATTTAGATAGATAAATAGATAGATAGATAGATGGATGGATGGATGGATGGATAAATAGATAAATGGATAATGGATAGATGGATACATGATGATACATGGATAGATGGATGAACGTATAGATGGATAAATGGATAGATGGATTGATGGATGGGTTGATGGATAGACGCATAACAGAGACAGTGAAAGGGATTAACCAGTGCTGCAGATGCTTAGCCGCTACACTCTCCAAGTATGTAAATATATTGGTTATACGGTTAGATATTCGTTAAATCATCACCAAATATGGATCTGTCTGAAAACCGGTATTTTATTGAATAACAATTTTAATAGGGACGATTGTACTTAAGCACCAAATGTTAGGGTATCTATCTATAACCATCAACAATGGGAGATAGCGGGCATGTTGGTCAGGGGGACACTGGTGAGAGATTATATACGATTTACGGTATCTCAATAATAGTCTGATTTCGGGGAAAAACGTATGCATGTCCTTACATTCATGTTCTTTGTTTCTGAGAAGATTCACACAGTAATATCCTGCTTAGAAGCCAACAACATGGGGATATGATGGGGATAAATTTCAGGATATGATAACTTGAATAGAATTGGCGATCACATTTGTCAGGACAAATCATGGTCAACCAAACAACGTTTGAAACAGTCAAGAAAGAATTAAATTCCTATGAATCCCAAAATGCTTATATAGCATGTGTATATATATATATGTACTGATACCATGCGTAAATTATCGCACATGTCGTCTCGAGTCATACAATCCATCACAACCCCTAAATGAACCCGTTCCCATGTCAATCGGTGAGCAGCAAGCGAAGATCTCAAACAGTCACGCAGCTCACGCTGCTCGCGCATGCCGTGAGAGGACTCCGGATGTTGCTCCTGTAGTAAAGTAATGGGCCAAGGAGTGGAGCGGAGGCAGATTTCTTTCACCAAACCTGCGTCCATTAGGCCAGCCTTGCCAGGTGTATTTCAGGGTGATGTCAACCCGTTGCCGGTTCTGCTTTCGGATGAGTTTGTCCGATTTCCTGCCCAAATTGAAGCACAGTTCGGAGCACTTGGAAATGAAATTGGCCATGGATGGCACATGGTGCTTTTGAGTCATGGTGCTTTTGAGTATGGGTCAAATATCATCATCCCATAAGTTTATGATGCATCCCAAACAGGACTACCACTTTCACTCACCATTTGTTTGTCTCGTCTGAAAATAGGCTACCACAAAATCTCATGGTTTAAAAAACACATATTTTACCCTCTGGCCCATTAAAAATGGTGATTTTCCATATAGTTATGTCAACGTTTACTAGAGGGTACCATTCAAATGGCCATCATATCAGGGACAATGAAAACCGCTGGGATTCCGAGGCTTTCCCAAAACGGGATCATCCAAGCTGTTGGGCACTTTCGGTGGAACCAACGGTGGAAAGGGATCCCCTAAGTTTTAGGAAACAACCAATATAACCATTAAAAAACCACTATCAGACATTATCAGATTATCACTATTTCTCATCAACATTTATGACTCATGACTATTTATCATTATCATACTATCATGAACGTTGAATGGGAATCATAAATAAACTATTGTCATACTATCATGATTCATGATTATTTATCCCTATCGATTATTAATTCCCACTATCGATGATTCATGATTCCCTTGCGAAAAAAAAACAGATAGGCATTTTGCTGCACGAGACCTCCGACACCCCCCGAGGAGAACTGGCAAGGCTTGCCCACTCCATGGCTTGAAAACGTCACAGCACCGACAGCACCGGGAAGTCAGGAAGTCACCGGGAAGTCTCTGGAGATGTCACCGAAAAAACACCATGGGATTGGAGACGTTTTACCCATGGTTTCATGGATATTTTTTCATGATTTGACAAAACCAAAATTATTTGAGTCATTGAAATTCTTGGGATAGAATGAGATGATATGGGATGTCACCAGTAGTGTTGGGTTGATATACAACAACAACCATGCTGCACTTGGCAAGTCTTTTTCATAATGTGCTTGGAAAACTCGATTCAGAGCTCCACGGGGCTCCCCATTTTTCATATGGAATATGGATACTATCAGATAGCTCATACTCGTTGCCTCGTAAATACCGGAGACCATATTTGGGATGCACATCCATAAATCCCAGATCGGCCGGCATTTGGCCATAACCATATACGTATACATCATATAATGATAGTAGTAAACATATTAACAATAACAATAAACCCAAAACAATAATAACATATTTTATTGTTGCCACCATTATTGTTATTATTTATTGCTATGAATATATATATATACCGTATACATTATACAGTATATATAGATATATGTAAACTCTCTGTATATATATGTATGTATAATTATGTATACCGTACATCATTATGCATCAATCAACAGGAATCAAATGGGCACTGCTCCTCCGTTCATCTGACTCCTCCGGTGCACCGTCACTGCAGCACAGTGTCTTCAGGTGAGAACCTCCCGGCCGCAGCAACGAATTCGTCCTTTGAAGCCAGCCCCCTGGGGGGTGCACCAGCCAGGGTAACCACAATTTTCTTATCTAAAAAACTAGACGACGGATGGCCCGAGAGCGTAGAGGAGCAGAGTCTTCTGTTGTTAGCATGGAGACACTATATTACAAGATAATATATTACAAGATAATATATTATATAAGATGTATTATAGGCAGACGAGAAGAGTAGTATCAAGACAACATATGACTAGTACAAGACAATAGTTTGCATCGTATTTTTGCAAAGTTTTTCATACACAGAACTTTGTACACACAGACGCTTTTACACACAGACGCTTTTACACACAGACACTTTTACACACAGACGCTTTTACGCACAGACGCTTTGACACACAGACGCTTTTACACACAGAGGCTTTTACACACAGACGCTTTTACACACAGAGACTTTTACACACACAGACGCTTTTACACACAGAGACTTTTACACACAGACGCTTTTACACACAGACGCTTTTACACACAGAGGCTTTTACACACAGACGCTTTTACACACAGACGCTTTTTACACACAGGCTCTTTTACACACAGAGACTTTTACACACACAGAGGCTTTTACCCGCAGAGACTTTTACACATAGACGCTTTTACACACAGACGCTTTTACACACTTTTACACACACAGACACTTTTACACACAGACGCTTTTACACACAGACGCTTTGACACACAAACACTTTTACACACAGACGCTTTTACACACAGACGCTTTGACACACTGACGCTTTTACACACAGACGCTTTTACACACAGAGACTTTTACACACAGACGCTTTTTACACACAGGCGCTTTTACACACGGAGACTTTTACGCACAGAGGCTTTTACCCGCAGAGACTTTTACACACAGACGCTTTTACACACAGACAAAAAAGCTCTGGAAATGCTTACAGTCATGTTTGCTCGGACAGTTCAGGGGGGAGCAGGGTCTTCTCTTGTTAGTATGGAGACGTAATATTAGAAACGATATATGAAAGCTCTGTTATAGGCAGTCGAGAAGAGGAGTATCAAGACAGGATAGTGAGAAGTGCAAGACAATAGTTTGCATCGCAAACACTTTTACAAACAGACGCTTTTTACACACAGACGCTTTTACACACAAAGCTTTTACACACAGAGGCTTTTACACAAACACTTTTACACAAACACTTTTACACACAGAAGCTTTTACATACAAACACTTTTACACACAGACGCTTTTACACACAAATGCTTTGACACACAGACGCTTTTACACACAGACGCTTTTTACACACAGACGCTTTTTACACACAGACGCTTTTTACACACAGACGCTTTCACACACAAACACATTTACACACAGAGGCTTTTACACACAAACACTTTTACACAAACACTTTTACACACAAACACTTTTACACACAGACGCTTTTACACACAGACGCTTTGACACACAGACGCTTTTACACACAGACGCTTTTACACACAGAGACTTTTACACACAGACGCTTTTTACACACAGGCGCTTTTACACACAGACAAGAACGGCACAAGTAAAATCGCAATTTACCTCAGTTTTTGCCGATCGACCCTCATTTCGTGCGAAAGGGTTGCTCCGGGACAAGTAAAATCGCACTTTTACCTCAGTTTTTGCCGATCGACCCTCATTTCGTGCGAAAGGGTTGCTCCGGGACAAGTCAAATTGCAGTTTTACCTCAGTTTTTGCCGATCGACCCTCATTTCGTGCGAAAGGGTTGCTCCGGGACAAGTAAAATCGCACTTTTACCTCAGTTTTTGCCGATCGACCCTCATTTCGTGCGAAAGGGTTGCTCCGGGACAAGTCAAATCGCAGTTTTACCTCAGTTTTTGCCGATCGACCATCGTTTCGTGCGAAAGGGTTGCCGTAGCACAAGTAAAATCGCACTTTTACCTCAGTTTTTGACGATCGACCCTCATTTCGTGCGAAAGGGTTGCTCCGGGACAAGTAAAATCGCACTTTTACCTCAGTTTTTGACGATCGACCCTCATTTCGTGCGAAAGGGTTGCTCCAGGACAAGTCAAATCGCAATTTTACCTCAGTTTTTGCCGATCGACCCTCATTTCGTGCGAAAAGGTTGCCGTTTCGTGACTGACCGCCGGCACCACCCTCGGCCTAAAGAGAGAAAGATAAAGAAGGCGAGAGAGAGAAAAAGGAGAGAGAAAGGAGAGAAGATGTGAAGATGAGCAGATGTGAAGATGAGCAGATGTGAAGATGAGCAGATGTGAGAGAAGGTGTGAAGATGAGCAGATGTGAAGATGAGCAGATGTGAAAGAAGATGTGAAGATGAGCAGATGTGAAGATGAGCAGATGTGAGAGAAGATGTGAAGATGAGCAGATGTGAGAGAAGATGTGAGAGAAGATGTGAGAGAATATGTAAGAGAAGATGTGAGAGAAGATGTGAAGATGAGCAGATGTGAGAGAAGATGTGAGAGAGATGTGAGAGAAGATGTGAAGATGAGCAGATGTGAAGATGAGAAGATGTGAGAGAAGGATGTGAAGATGAGCAGATGTGAGAGAAGATGTGAAGATGAGCAGATGTGAAGATGAGCAGATGTGAAGATGAGCAGATGATATGAAGATGAGAAGATGTGAAAGAAGGTGTGAAGATGAGCAGATGTGAAGATGAGCAGATGTGAAGATGAGCAGATGTGAAGATGAACAGATGTGAAGATGAGAAGATGTGAAGATGAGAAGATGAGATACAGATGTGAAGATGAGAAGATGTGAAGATGAGAAGATAAGATACAGACCCCCACTATTGGAAGAACCCTGCGCTCAGACGCTCTCGGGAAAAAAATGCTAGGGACTATCATTTAAATCTAGTTCTTTTTTACATGAAGGGTAACCAGAAAACATAGGAACTAGGGGACTTCATCAACAAGACATGATATTTTTTCAGCAAGAAAAAAAGAAAGTAAAGCAATGAAAATATGGAGGTTCAACAGTTCAACCACAAGAATGAGGATATATGAGGTGGTTTATGCAAACATTTACGGGCAATTAGTGCTTTAAAAGTTACGATGATGATTCATTGCCCATCATTGTGTCATCATCTCAGACCAGTGCTTACTGTAGATGACGTAACCTAGTGATAATAAGATGTACTGTACTTCCCTTGGAAATATCTGCCTTATGCCACATAGTAGCTGTTGCACACATAATTATGTTATAATATATTCATCTCATGTATGAACCATCATTTGGATACTCCATGGATTTGGTCAGTTTGGTCGTTGTAAGTTGCCCTGCGACCATTCTTCTGGCTGCGGGACAACTTGCGGCTTGTCTCTCTCTGGCTTCGGCTGGCAGATCTACGAGGCGAGTTTGTTTTGGGCGAGTCTTGGGATCCAGCTGAAGTTCGCCAGCATTTTCGTTGGAACTCCATGGTACCCGGCCTGGTAAACATACAAAAAACTATAGAAAATCACCATTTTCACCATTTTTAATGGGTAAATCAACTGTTTCTATGGGTCATTTTCAATAGCTATGTTAGTTTACCAGGCCGGGTATCCTGTAATTATTCAGGTGGTGACCTCCTGAACACTTTTTTGAACTAAGTCCAGTAGTAGGATGATTCCCACTCAAACATGTTGCTGGAACTCTTACGAATCTTAGAGCTGGGAGCCGCTGGGAAATGTTCATGGGACATGGATGTGATGGTACATATTCTACATGGCCAATGCTTATCTACACGTATCATATCAAATGATCGATATGAGGCTGTTCCATTGCCATCCTGAATTGCCAGCTGGTTTTTTGGTAGTGTCTTAAGCAGCTACTTTTTTCCCAGCCATATACAAGACTTATTGACATTTCAAGTGTAGAGATAACATACTTCCCTACACTTTTTCAATAAGGTGAAATAAGCATCAACAGCCCATTTTGCTGATGATTCCACCAGATCCAGATCGCCATTTTTCGTCAGTTGGATCCAGTGCCATCGCGTTTCCGAGATGTCTCGAAGTCATTACCTCGGAGACATGAACGGTAAAAAAACACATCACACACTAAGCCAACATTTCTTAAGCTTTACTGTAACAGATTCAGGCAACAAAGATGTTTTGTACCAGGTGAATGGTGCAAAAACCTGAAAGGTCAAGAACATAGATGATTTCCCCGGGCTTCTCAAGGTTTTCCGTATCTTTTTCCATGGTGGAACACTATCCCCTCGGACAATGACGAATGGAATCTTGGGGATTCAAACAGCTCTCAGCGACTGAGGGGGCAACTTGCTTCCCCAACAAATAGGGTCCTGGAGTCCTAGATGATTCCTCATGGTCATCAATGGATATCAATGGCACAGATTGGCTCACATCAACCATCAACCCGTTTCGAAAAATCGCTCGAGAATATACACTGAGGCTTCAAAAGTTGGCTTCCCATGTTCATACGTTTTCACCTACCCTCTGGTAATTTAACATAACTATGGAAAATCACCATAGAAATAGTGACTTTTCCCATGAAACATGGTGGATCTTTCCAGTTCGTTATGTAACAAATTACCAGGCCGGGTAATCAACCAATCAGTGACCACAGGCTGCTGGTCATGTCCCCATCTTTCAACCACATTCTCCAGAGTTTTTCCTGTTGACATTTCCGTTGGGCAAATCCCCACCTTTGTTGGTTCAATCATCATTCTCGGTAGAAAAAAACGATGAAGTCCACACATTTATCGAATTTATCGAATGAAATCCGAAACATTGGAGAATTCATAGCAAACAGATGCAGGAAAGGTTCAACTAAAAAAACGATTTTGCATCTTTTTGGGGTTGCTATGTAAGTACTATCTAAGTACTATCTAAGTACTATCTGGTTCACTTGGTATTCTAACCAATAGCACCCCCTTTTTGTCAACGAAGCGATCGGTCTTGGAATCCGCAGAACATCCTGGGCCTCCGGACGCCTGCCGTTCCCACGGGGCGTAGCGATGGTACGCACCGATGAGCCGTGCCTGGGAAGATGACTCGACATATTAAACTAATCATCTTATGATAGTGTATATCATATATATATATATCATATATTATTATAGTGTATATCATTATACTAGACATATTATTTGTTATAAATATATCATCTAAAATAAACTAATATAGTGATTATATAGATTATATATGATGATATCACTAGTATATTAGTATCAATATATCTAATCATATTATCTATTATAAATATATCATCATATGTAATATATGTAGTGATAATAATATAGTGATAATGATATAGTGATATTTATATTATGGTGCATATTTATCACTATATATATCATTATCACTGTATTATTATCACTATATTGTTTAGTCACTATAAATCACTATCATCATATCAATTATGGTCACTTATAGTGATTTATAGTGCATATTTCAAGAATCTATAATAGATCTGTAGTGATTTTATACTATGCATGCTGTTCATCTAGAATATAAATCTACACAAATTATAGGATTTATAGTGCATACCCTCTGGTAAACTAACATAGCTATTGAAAATGGCCATTTACAGTGAGTTTTTCCATTAAAAATGGTGATTTTCCATAGTTATGTTAGTTTACCAGAGGGTATAGTGCATAATCAATCTATAATTGAAGTCACGGCCCCATGTCCCAACAACGAAAGAAATCCGACCGCCTGACGCTCCTCTCCGAGCACTCGAAAGGAGATATCCGCCATGCAACCTGGTGAACGCTGTAGCGAATCTAAGATGATGATAAGAGACTTGTATCACAACATACAAGGCAATATGTTATGTAGAATAGCAGGGAATATGTTGTAAAAAGCTGATTCGAGAAAGTTTTCAGGGATATTTTAGATGTTCCGACTATTGGATCCTAAGCGCAGTGTCCGTTGATCCTTCTTTCTCCCATCTCAGGCAAGTCCATCACCAGTCAGGCTATATCTAGGTCTTGGTCTTTGACTCAAATTCCCCCAAACTTCGGGGCAGCATGTGTAGTATATTCGGTTTTTGAGACAAATGAAGGGATCAAGCGGTAGTAGATTGATGTATATTGGATATTATATTCCCTGGTAATCATCAACCAACAGGGGTTTGCTGTAGCCGCTGCTCATTGGTTCCACTGGCAGCCGTCCCTTCAACCCTTGCGATAGAGGCGCCTTGAATGCGATAGAGGCGTTGCTTCCATGGAGCAGCGCGGCCTGGGGGTCTTTAAGGTAAGGAGACTATCCAAGTTGGACACGGCTGACCTTAGAGTAATACCTTAGAGAGAAGCATGATGAATAAATTTGTAAATAATATACACAGAGTATATATTACAGAGTTACAGAGTATATATATATATACAACCAGCAAAAAACATCAAACAACTGAGGTTTGAACAAACAAAGATGGTGATCTAATCACCAGCCGTTGGGTTCCCAAACGATGTCCGCGGTTTCGGTTGGAGAACATCAACCGGAGGAAGGCCACGAAATGCCTGGCCAACCATCGACGTTTGATATTTACGGGATGTTGAAACTGGAATGAATGGATAGATTGGCATATAATTTGGCATATAAATTGGTATATAAGTAGGAGATCTTTTTGGGTGTAAATGTAGATCCAGCACAAATCCTAGTTATTGTACATATAGACCAACATACCTATCTTGTGGCCCCTAGGTACCATCTGCAAGGTCTATGTAAGGTGTAAGCTTTGCCGATTTCACCACAGGCATGGAGAAGATGGTCTAGCTCAGGGTAGCCAGAAAAAACATGGCTCGGAGGTTTCAAAAAAAAACATGTCAATTGGAAAGTCATAAGAAAGACAATCGTACTAATCTGGTATCGTATTCTCATATAATTATCATTATCATCAATGATCTATACGTAGATTCATCAGATGGTACTAATGATTACTAATGATTACCAATCGGATATGCCTCCGTTTCTGCTACCCATGGCTGACAAGGCACCAAACCAAGCCCATCGAGATGCAGAAGATGATGGCAGCAGAGACGCCTCGAGACTTTCAGGTGCCCTCCCCGGTGAAAAAATGGTGGAGTTTACCAGCAAAAATTTGGATTTCACGAGCCAAAGTGTGGATTTTGCCAAGGATTTTATGGTTATTTTCACTGCAAAAAAATGCATTTCGCCACATGTGAAACATCTTTATCTTTGGATCATGCCCTTCTAGTCGAATTTCAGATTCTACATCTACAGCCCCTTCACATGGAACCTGAACAGGGTCCCGGTTACGATGATTTTAATGAAGGACATGGGCCAGCTGTTCGGTGCCATGTCAATTTTTACTACCATTTACTACGTATACCTCATCCCGACTGGGTTTTCATCTTGTTTTCATTGTTGGGTTTGCTTCAATTCCAATGGATTATCCAAGTTTTCCCACGAAATTTGGCCATAAACTGGAGCCATCTATTGTGCCGTGATGTCCGGCGTCAGCCCATCCAATTGCAGTCCAGCTGACCCAGCATCGTGTTGGGCACTAGCCTTAGCAACGAGCTACTGAGCTGCGACATGGACATGGAGATTGCGGATGCGTTAAATAACCCCAACAGTATGCTGGGCACAATAACCCCAGCTGTTAAACCATGTTAAACCCCTATTTATATCCTTGGCTTAATTTTAACCTATTTTAACACAATAGAGGTTTCAAATACTGCGTTAAAGAAACATGTTTTTTTTCTACAAAATACTACAAACCAGTTCTTAAATCTTAAGAAACTATACCTGCAAAGACTGTATTTTTTGTGGGACCCAATGGAATAAAATGGAACACTGATAAATATTGTATCCAGGCCAGAGCTATCTCTGAAGATTCACCCGTTTTTGACGCAAGGCACGAAGGGCTGGTGTAGATGTTCTCAATGCCCGCGATGAGCTCCATGGCCTTCAGCGTACCCATCTCCCATCGAAGTTGAAGGCTTAACTTCGCCGTGTTTTTTGTGTAACTGGCCGTTTGAAATGCCGAAAAATCATTGTGACCCTTTGGACCTTATATGTGCCGTTGCTTTGATTCCTCTTGCTTATGATGAACTCTCGATTTGTGTTGGAACAACCCCCTTTGCTGTTTGACAAAGCCCGAATTTTGATTGGTTTCAAGATCAAATTCAGTATATAATTCGGGATTTCCCAGTAATCATCATATAATTCAATTCACATTTCCGTATTTCCCAGTAATCAACCGCATCCCACTTCAGCGGTTTTTGTTTTCGGGATCCCTTGGCCTCCGGGTCTGAACTGAAGATGGAAAGATCAGTGTCCGCCTCGGCAGCTCCCACAGGCCCATTATAACCATTTTGCAGGATGCGAAGAAGATGTGAAGATGATGTTTTTCCCCCTATTTTTCCCGTGTTTTCCATTATTTTCCCGTTTTTTACATTGGTTTCCAACATTTTTCAACTAGGACTTGGTGCGATCTCAGTCCTTGGGGATCCCACATGAAGCCCAACGAGATTCAACGGGTAAAAGTCCCATCTCTCCCCATAAAACAAGGTAAATCACCATTTAACGATAAGCAAAGTCCCATCGCATCTGTTACTCGTCCTCTGAGCCCTCGCGCCAAAAAGTTGAGGTAGTAGTAACCCACTGTCCTGCTCCCATCGCATTTTTTCAGAGGGGATGTTGGGGTAACAATCTTTCTTTCTTAGCTTTGGGAAAATGGTAAACTCAACCAGAAAGCCACCTTTATAGCGTCTGTCTACAAACAACTGGTAGAATGATGGACTTAGAAGGTTTAGCATCTGAACATCTCTGAACCATCCAAGTTTTCTTGGGCGATTCAATGACTTGACCCGGAATCATTGACCATGGCAGATGTGGTGCCATGGGGGGCATGATGCCACTGCGATATATCTTGCAATACCCGCAAGTAACTAAGTAGCATTGAACATGACAAGTCAATATGGGTTTGTCTCAAAATTTAGGGGACATATATATATATATGTACATACATACATAATATACACCCAATGTTTTTTTTTTTAAATCAGTGCCCCTATGAAAATGTGGCCATCTTTTTTTTGGGGGAAAAAGGCATAGCCCATTTTTAGACAAACCACCACACACAACCCTGGAACAAACCATTAACACCTACCCAGTCACCTTGTCAGCCTACCCACGTCCACAGTCCACATTCTAAGGAATTCATCCACCATTCATTTCCGTTTGTAAATTCACACACGCTACTCTTGTGGTCTGATGAATGACATGATTTTTTGATGAATGATCGTTTGTCTGTTTGATTCATTTTCCACTAACAAATAATCATATGGGCTAACATTTGTTAAATAATATGTAGTAACCATATCATGCGTTAACCATAGAATATGATCATAATCTAAATCCATTGGTTAAGGATTATGGTAGTGTAATATATGATATCATTTTTCTGATTTGGTGGTTAGATTAATCCACTAAATCCATTGGTTAATCATGGTTAATCATGGTTAACCATACTCATGGTTAACCATAAAAACATATGTAACATAGTTATGGTTACTACATGTTACTCCATTGGTTAACCATTATTAATCATCATCTAAATACATATAGATTAATCATGGTTAACCATAAATACATATAGGCTAATCATGATTTAACATGAAGTAACATAATGGTATACCATGGGTTAATCATTAATCATTATAGTAAATTAATGGCTTAATCATGGATTAATGGGTTACATGGATTAATGGGTTAACATTAATAAAGTTAACATTAATGGCTTACCTATAATGTTAAACATTAAGTAACATTAATCATGGGTTAACCATAAATACATATAGGTTAATCATGATTTACATGTTTATTATACACTAATATACATTATAGGTATACCATTACAGGTAACCATCGTTAATCATGGCTTCATCGTGGCGGCATCCCCGGTTGTCTCGGTTGTCTCCATCGTGTGATGGAGAGGGTGTCCAAGACCTGAAAACATCGGAGCCGCGCGGCGTGGGGCTGTGGGAGCCATAGGAAGTGGATACAAAAACTCGGTGAAAAACTGGGTTACCCTCTGGTAAACATACAAAAAAACTGGGTTATATGATATTTTGTTATATTGGACCTATAACCCTATAGTAATATATATATATGGGTTATACCATAATTCTATAAAACTAGGTCATAATATGAAGATATATGAAGTTAGAATTATGGTTTATTGAGTTTATTCTAATATTAATATGATATTAATATATGGTTTATTGTCCACTTAGAATTCCTGGGATGAACATCAACACATGCCGGGATAGACCATGATGAACGGACATATCGTTTCTGTGGCTTTGGCGATGGGTTTTTTGTCATGTGGAGTCATTGGGAACCCAGTTCGTGCACGGGAACTTCACACTGTGTGACCCATCAATAAACGTGCTGGATTTCCCATTGAAAATGGTGATTTTCCCTTTGAAAATGGTGATTTATAGTGGATTTTCCATATTTATAGTGGATTTCCTAGACCTTTCAGTGTTGACCCATAATTACCTTACTGGTGCGTGCTAAACGTAGGGAATGGATGGGTTGCTGGGAGTTGCTGGGATGCTTATTACTAGTGATGAAATGGATCATTCCCGAAATTCCCTGCGTAAAACGCACCAGTAAGATTACTGCTTCTATCCCATCATCATCCATCATCTCAGCCTGTTGCATGTCCCGTCTTCAGCTGAACCCCACAGCTCCCTGGCCGCGCAGCCGCGCTGGGTGTCCCGGGCCACTTCCAAGGTCTTGCCGTCCGCCATGGTCTCCACACGCAGCGGATGGCCCAGCAAGCCGCAGCTGACGAAGATCACGATGGCCTCGGGGTGGAAAATGGCGAAGCTTATATGGTCAGTACATGGATACATGTATTTATATATATATATTTATAATTATATATAATTATGTATATTAGTGTATATATATATATATAGATATATAATATTTTATAGTTCTTAGATGGTCAGAGTTGCGAAGCTAGTATACTAAAGTATGATGCCAAAGGTAACCATGTCGGACTGATGCTTCTTCGACCATGTTCAATCCTCCATTCTTGATGGTTGGCTTGAAACCCGCTTTTAGTCAACTCCAAATCCTCCGGGCTAGATTGACGGCAGTCAAAACTCGTCATAGTTTTGCAGAACCAACCCCATCAATGTCTCGATTCTAGGTTCAATCTCAATTTCTGGACTTGTTGGCTCCAATCCCAATTCTTTTAAACATCTTATGGGTTCCACTAAAAGTTCAATCCGCAATTTGTGCCACTAAAGTTGTGACCCGTCTTGAGTGCCCATGTGGCTTCGAAACGGCCGAGGGACCGTGATGAACGGCCCGTGCTTCGGTGGGAAGGTCGTGGAGATCATATAGCCCAGGCCGCTGGCGGCTGCCGTGACCTGATGAGTCAAGGCGGTCAAGGTCACTGGGTTTTCATGATGATAGAATTATATAATGGTGCTCTAATCGGCTCTAATCTCCAGTTAATCACCAACAATAATATAATGATTGCCGTTAATAATCGCCGTTAATCACCACTAATCACCATTAATGATTAATCATCAATCACCGTTAATGGTGATTAATGGTGATTAATGATGATGAATGATTGTTAAATGGTCAATCAGGGTTAATCATGGTGATTGATGGGGTTTACCCTCCGGTTGACATAGGCTGACATAGCTATCCCTGGTGCTCCAAATACCGTCTCAGAAGCATTTTGAACAGCCCTGAACAGCCCCAAGCATTGTTTGAGGCGTATGGAGCCAAAGGCCCAATGTAGATGTAGTTCAATGATCTAGAATAACTGGTTGGTGGTTTCAACCCCTCTGAAAAATATTAGTCAGTTGGGATTATTCTTCCCATAAATTATGGAAAATAAAACATGTTCCAAACCACCAATCAGATAAAGACACGGCGTTTGCCTACCATATCTGGATTTGCCAAGTGGTGGATCAAGCGGGAATATTTATTGGGACATGACATGCTGGCAAAATCACACAAGTGTAAAACATTCATGAGATTTCGAAGTTTGAGCACTGGTTGGTGCTTGAGTTCCCCCTCCCTGAACAATATGAAAGTCGGATGGTCCAACAATCACACATCTGGTTGGTGGTTGACCTACCCCTCTGAAAAATATGCGAAAGTCGAGTTCGTCAGTTGGGGTCATGACATTCCCAATATATGGAAAGTCACAATCCATTCATGTTCCAGTCACCACCAACCAGACATAAATCAACATTTTCCATATATTAAATATATTAATGGGAAAATCCACTATAAATTACCATGTTCAATGGGAAAATCCACTGTAACTTGACACCATCAAATGTGTTGGAAGCTTTTTGGGTCCAGAGAAGATGGCAAGGTAAACACAAAGGTTGCTCGGGGGGAGTTGAAGCACAAATGCAGACGGTATAGGTTGCGGTGGGAATAACATCAAAGATGGAAATATGGAAACATGCATGGTGACATAACATTGTACTATCAGCGATATTCTAGACCAGAAACTGTGCAAAAACTATGTTTTTCTCTCACTCACCGAGGATGGTCTAGAAAATCCAAAAAAATTAGGCTTTGAGAACCACAACCACAACTTATCTATCCTCTTTCTTCAAATGCTCCTGTGCGAAGTCGCTTCGTTCTGTGCACCCGAGCCAACAGAAATGGTGGGAAGAAGACCAGGAAACTGACCACGGGCTGACGGATCAGGAAATAGACCTGCAGCTGCGCTGGGAGTGGCACAGAAGTGCTGTTTCTTTTCGCCACGGCTAAAAAACAAATTAACTATTAGCTCATGGTCATGATTTACATTGATTTACTCAATAATCTAAGCACATTTTACCATCTATTTAACAGTTCGCCATGGAAAATCGCCATTTTTAAGAACGGTAAACCATCTATTTCTATGGGCCATGGCTTAACCATGGCGAACTGTTAGTCAACTGAGCTAGAGCCACCGAGGTCAAGAGGAAGCACTGCAGCACCAGATCGATGGAGTTGACGACCTCAGGAGGTTTACAAAACGACCAGGTCGTCACTCCCAACGAATGGGGAAAATGCGATGTGGACATGACGTATTTTCACTATAACCCCCAAGAAACATGGCAGAACAGGTATAAATATTGTAAGTTTAAAACTACTTTGGAAGGATTGTACTTTCGTTTCTCTTCCTTTTTTGGGGGGGAGCAACCATCTATATGACAAGTAACATGGCATCATGGCTGATTTCCATGGTCAAAAATCGATATGATATGATTGTGATCGCCATTCTGGAATAATCTGGAAAGAAACATGACTACTGGAAGCATACAAGGGATTACAAGCAAATGTTTAGTCCATTGGACATAGCTAGACCTCTGCGGCGATCATTTTAGCCATTTGTTTCAGGACCTTGGCCTTCCTACATCCCAAAAGTGGGTTTTGACCAACGTAGGAGTCCAACCACAAAACATTTGCCCGCCAAATGGCTTCTCAGAAAGACCTGTCTTGATGAGACATCTGGAGTCATCTGGAATCACTGAATCATCAGATTCCCACATATTCCCACCAGTTCTTTTTGTAAATCCATTTCTACTGATTCATCCCCTTCTGGTGGATGGTAGGCAGAGGGCCCGATGATCACCATTTCGACAAATGACAATCACAAACTCCCCAACTCTCCGCAAGGACTTACCACAACCACAGGGGATGTTGCACCATTCATGTTCTTCGAACTGCAATGACTAAAGCGAAACATTTGATCATCATTAATCCATCATTAATCCATATTCGCACCATTATTTATCCAACATTTGACACCATCTCACTTGCGCATCTCAAACCTTCCATCCCCAACCACCCAACCACCCCCACAACCAGCTTGGGCATCCCACCACTTTGGCCACGAAGAATGCGGCGACGCTCAGCCCGCTCTCGCGCTCGCGCCAGAAGACCGGGCGATCTGTGCCTTGCCAAGACCGGGTTTTGATGAGCTGATGTTGGGAGGGGGATGAGCTTGGGGAAGCAAAAAACTACTGGACAAAAAACACATCCATGGGTTGGATTTTAGTTGAGAAAATCGTCACTGGAAAGGATTTTGCCACCCAAACATGGAAGTTCCCGGGCGATTTTCACTACCAAAGATCTCCACCAAGTTTGGGAACCAATGGTATTTGACAGCAAACCCGCAACACATGTGAGGACGACCATCAATCACCACCAATTGAGGGGATCAGACTTGATGAGATTCTGATGGTCTGGATAAACATGTCGGTGGATGGTATCACGGGGTAACAACCCCGTAACAAACACTTGGAGAAACTTGGATCGAGAAGTCCTCTTTTTGGTCCCCAAACGCATACCGTTCATGTTTCGCTGTGATCTCCTCAAACTCTTCCACCACCATCAGAAGGGAGCTCCGGACCGCCAAACAGTGAGGGAATTCCAACTGGACGCCAAGCTCAGGAGGACGTTGGCCAAATGGTCTTTGCAGCTTGTGTCTTCGCCAGGATTTCTATACCGCATGAAAATCACCACCAAGATCGATGATCTTGGCTGGTTTCGGAGCTGCCTTCCATCACTCTCATCGGGGTCATGATCTATGTTAGCCACACAAGCTCTGTAGAGCTACCTTTCGCTGATTTGAAAGCAGGCCAAGCTGTCTGAGCGTTGAGATGTCTGATGATGTCTGGGAGACCAAACAAATCAAGTCACTTTTCATGCTTGCCCAATAGGAGGAAAAATATCAGTGAGATTTTCGTGAGTGATTTGGCAATGGATCAAATGCGCCGGCGCCCTGGTTTTCAACACAAATCTGAAGATGATCTTGTCTACAGCATGTGGTCATTGTGGAGAAAATTACTGCCACGCCCAAATAAACGCAGTACACACCAGTGCAGGCCCCTTAGATGCAATGGAAACTAGTCAAGGATTCTACTAGTTACCTTATGTTACCTTTTCAATATATGGATGTTACATTCTATTGCGATATAAATACGGATGCCTCAAACATTGATATATCATTGATATACCAATATACTAGTTACAATATATTGATATACTTCCAATGCCTTAAATCACTCACTTCCGAACAATGGCCGTTGGATGATCCCAGGTAACGCACGTGCTCCACGATTTCTTCGTTGAGAGCCCGAGGCGCTAAAGAGGTTCAGCGAGAAGACGGCGATCAAAAGCGCCAGGGTGGTGTGGAGATTCAGAATGGGCAAGGCCTGGCCGATGGCCGCCATGGCATGCCATGGCGCCAGGGCGGTTTGTTCGAAGTGGCTAACCGCTGGTAATTTGTTACAGTTTGCGAACTTGAAAATGATCATTTATTAATACTATCAGGTAGTTGATTTACCTGTTATAAATGGTTATTTTCCATAGCTATGTTAATTTACCAGAGGGTAACCGCTGGCACAACTCAAGAATCAGTGAAAATATAGTGACTGGTTGGTGGTATACCCTACCCCTCTGAAAAATATGAGTTCGTCAGTTGCGGTTATTATTCCCAATACATGGGAAAAGAACATGTTCCAAACCACCAACCAGAGTGAAATATTGATATGATTTGAGACATGCTTCTAAAATGGCTTCAAAATTTCAAAGTATGTTGAACCTCCAACCATTCACCAACCATTCACCAACCTCACCCGTCACTTCCCCACCGCCTGCCATTCGGCTTCCCTCACTACGAAGGTATCCATGGTCGCCATGATGGTGGATGACCCCGTGATGACGCCCAGGAAAATGGCCTCAAAAAAAACGGCCCGGCTCAAAATGTTTATAGTGGGGATATCTGGGTTTATAATGGTTTAGAATGGACATATTTTATGATATCTATAGTTGAGTGGGTGAAACTAGATTAACAAGCACTACAGAGGGGCCCACATTGTACGTAGACATGCATACCGGTTCATCAACAATTTGGGATTGAATAGGTAAATAATCAACAACAAATGGAGCTTTTGACGAACGCACTATTGGACTACATACGTTTAATCACTGGTTCGTAACCATAGTTATCATAGTTTGTTTACCCCATAAAATATCGGATATATCCAGACATTACATAGTGGGTACCCTCTGGTAGACAAACATAGCTATTGAAAATGGCCATTTGTAGTGGATTTTCCCATTAAACATGGTGGATCTTTCCAGTTCGTTATGTAAACGTTTACCAGTGGGTATCCTACGGGCAGTTCATTGAAAAACATATCTGGTCCAAGGAATCGCTGCAATTTGGCGACTGAACTAACTACAGCTGGAAGCATCCAGGTAATAGACATTTCGGTGCCATGATGTGTACGGATCTATTACCCTCCGGTAATTCAACCATGGACACTTTCCCGTTCTTAGTTGATTTGCTACCAGAGTGTAAGTTGGATACCCCAAATCTTGAATTCTTGAAACTCAAAATCACCTCTGCTTTTATCTAAGAATTGGACCACTTTTTTTGGACGCCCAAGCGGCTCTCTGCCAGCTACCACGCCACCATTGGATAAAGCTGCGCTTCATCAAAACTTGCAGCTGCCTGCCGCTTTTGGATGATGATTGCTCTCTTTGTGGGTCATATCCATGATTTTTGTCAAAGTTAGAGAATCATCATACCCAAAATCATGGATAACTGGTTATTGTCATGCAAAAATCTCAATGATTTTGGTTATGTCCATGATTTTTCTGGTTCTTAGGTACCCCCAAAAACCACGACAAATACCATCAGCTTTCCCCAGTTCCCTCCCAGCTCCAGCCTGCAGAAGCCGGGTGGCTGCTGCTCATGCGCCACGCGCTGCAAGTTGCCGTAGATCGATGCGAAACTGCGATTCCTGGCGGCGAAGTCGCCGTGTTGCGGCGCTGGATGTGGGATGAGATTTCATGAGATTCGAAAAACTCACCATTTACAGTATATATATATAATATATAATATATAATATATAATATATAATATATAATATATTCAAACATTGGTACTCCAAGATTGGACTGATTTATTGAATTGACGCTAGAGAATAAACCAAAATCATCCAAAATGAGTGGTTTTTCCCATGGTTTTCCCTATTTTTTTGGACAAGAAGACACCATATTGAGATATCATCAGGTCATATCAGGTCCACATGGAAAGTCCTCACCTCAAGGCGCGAGGTTGCTTGGTGTCGATGCTTCTACCTGCGAGGTGGCGAGAGTTTTCGGCGGATCCCACGAGGAGGCCTGGATGTTGAATCCTCGTAGTTGTTTCTAGAAACATCTCAGGAACTTCGTCAACTATGGTTGATATATATATATATTATATGATATGTATATGTTGATATTAATTGGGTGCCATAGTCCTTTTATTCAATGCAAAAAATATCCGATCTTTGCAAACATAGCGATACGAATCCCATGACTCCGTGGTTCCAACCGAGGAACTACTCTCCAGATGTTGAACCTCCACGACGACCTCGAGCTTTTCACCTGGCGAAGGGGAAACGAAAAAAGGGAAGCGAGCAAAATGCCACAAACCGTGGGAAAACCAAGGGATCCATCATGAGAATTTCATGAAATACCATGTGGATGCCAAACTAGTAGACTGGCATGAGTTAACCAGCACTGGACCTTTTGGAACGCGGGATTCAAATATGAAACTCTAACAGAGTAGGATGATGGTAGAATGGTATATGAAACCAAACCCATTTCAAAATATTTCAAACATGAGGATGGTTTGTGGCTTTGGGTTTACCATAGTACTTCCATCCGTTGGGATACAAATGTAACGCAACATGACATCCCCATCTCTGGTAACATTGGAATGGTATATGAAGCTAGCTGAAACATTGTTTTTCACAACGATATTTAACTGTTGGTTCTATCTTTTGTTGGCGTACATCCATTCTGATTCTGTTGCTCTATACTAAAGTCCCATCATTCTTGCCTCTATCCCGACTTTCTTTTGCATGATTCCTATACCCAAACAATCATGCTGTCATACCAGTAACAGTAGTTTTTTCCATTAGGTCCAGCTATTAAAACAAGGTGTTTTTTTCTCCGGCAAGGCTTTTTTAAGATCCCATTCCGGGTGCTGCCTGATGCTGTCTCCTGCATGAGACTGGAGTCGGTACCAGGAACATCCTGTGGACAGAACGCGGATGGCTTCTGTAAAACTGGGGCAATTCACTAGTGTGGTAAACCCAATGCCATCTACCATCCCCAAAAAATCACCATTTTTATCGGTGGTATAAAAAATCCCCACATGGTAGTTGTGTATGTCATTGGGGTGCATTAATCCATTCCCCGAACATTTTCTAATATGCTCACAACTGGGCCCCCCAATGCATGAACGGATCCAATACTCAACGAATGTTTCCGCAGGGGTAAGGAATGTGATTTAATACGACAAACATGGGGATATCTTAGCAAATTTCATGATATGGATTTGTCTCAAAATGGGGAATAGCAAACTTCCCAATGCTATCGCCATTTCGATGGTCAAACTGCTGAGCCATGGGACGATGGATTTTGGAGCTTCAATTCTTTTGAAACAAACTCTCCGACCATTCTCCAGTTGTGATTCCCAGCTTTTTTGGGATCATCCAAGTGGGATCATCCACTGATTCCATGGATCACCTGGGATATTTCCATATATTTCCATGGTCTATCGGATATTTCCATGGTCCATCTCCCAGTCTGTGGTTTGCTTCAGCCAGTAACTATCCTGTCTCTAAAGATATTTGGCTCCAATAAATCACCCCACTGGATCCATGGGATGACCAGAAGAATGACCGGAGGACTTGGGGCGCCATGTGGCTATGTTGCTTCCTGACGGTGCCCGAATTTGAACAACTTGCTTGTTAGCTGGGAATTACATGCATGTCTATAGTCTTATATATATACATATATATAAAAATATATGTATATAATGTCAGATACATGAATGAACATTTTTCAATGCTTTACTCAAACATGAGGAAACGCCATGCCACACCCAGCGGCGCCTTGCCAACACGGCCCAGTAAGGCCACAGGACTGGCTTCGCTCATGCTTTGTGGAGTGGCAGATGCCTACGCCACGCTCATCGTGGCCCACCGTGGCCCAGAGTTTTTCACGGACATAGGAAGAAATTCCGACATATGGTCAAATTACTCATATATATATATATATATCTGGTTGGTGGTTTCAACATGTTTCAACCTCTCTGAAAAATATGAAAGTCAGTTGGGGTTATTAGTCCCGATATATGGAAAAATAAAAAATGTTCCGAACCACCAACCATATATATATATGTATATATATATATGTATATATATATGTATATATATATATATACAAATATATATATATATACGTATATATATATATATATTCACTTTCTTATATCTTGAGTACTATTATATTAAGATTTTGATTCATATTGGAAAAAAACACATTCCGTACATACTATAATGTATAGTTTATTCTGGGAAATCCACATTTTGTGTTCTTTCACAAAGCTGAGCTTTTGAATTTTCATCACAAGTGTTTGAGAAAGGAAAAAAGGGAGTGATTCTGTCCACTGAACAGGCAAGTTCCCAGACTTCTTCGGTTGAAGTTCAAAAGCCTCTGTTCCAGTCCAAGACTGAGGACTGGAATTGAACATGGCAAAAAATGATAAAACATGTAGAATCTACAGGTGATTCTTGGGACCCACCCCACTTCTTGACGAACTTGCTACGAGCTTTTGTTTCGGGCTCAATTTACTTGATTTACTTACGAAAAGGGTGGGGTAATTAGTTCATTTTACTTATTTTTCTTGATACGTGTGCCGTTTACCTAATTTTTGTGGGTAGACTGCGTGATTTTGTGCGATACAATCGAACATTTGCATAACTAAATCGATGGCACAAACTATGATCCGAAAAAAATCCCCAGAACCACAAAACAAAGCAAGAAAAATCGTGGGTTTTCCCAGAAACTCCCCAAACTTTGGATCCAACACCTTGAAATTGAAGACCTAGTAAATTTCTAGTAAATACCACGGAATAATTTTTCATTATCCTTAAAAGAATTGTTTTTGATGGTGCTTTTATTCATTACCATCTGGTTATTTGTTACATAGCCATGGTATAGATGGCCCATCTATATCCATAGAAATAGATGATTTTCCCAGCGTTTGCTAAACCTCCATGGCTATTTTGGGGATTTTCCAGCCAGCGAACTGTTAGTCATAACCAGATGGTAACCCTACAAAAATATAGAAAAATGATGATTTAATGGTGCTTAACCCTTAGAACTATAGTGACCTATAGACTATTGTTACAGTAGTCATAACCAGAGGGTAAACCATGGTTTATGGTACTTATAACGAACTAGTTACTGGGGCGAATCTAGTCACCAACATTCACATCACGTTTGGGGGGCCTCACATTGCAGAGGGTAAATCCCATTCGATTCCATTAAACCACCATAAATCCCATGGAAAATCACCATTAAATCACTGGTTGGTTGGTTACCATAAATCATACCCTCTGGTATTTTAACATAACTATGGAAAATCACCATTTTCAATGGGAAAATCCACTATCATTGACCATTTTCAATAGCTATGTTAAATTACCAGAGGGTAAACCAACTGGGGCTCATAAATTGCAGAGGGTAAACCATTTTTTCCATCCCAATTTGGGATGGTTTTGGATCCTCCAGCCGCGCCTTGGAGCTGGGACGCCGGTGATCACGGCTGCGCACCGTGAGGTCCAAGGCCTTCTCCTCCTGCAACGGCAAGGCCGTATGATCCGAGTGGGTGCCATGAAATCTGCAAATCATAGTGCTTAGAACATATATATATATCTATCTATCTATAATATCTATATACTATATATCTATAATACATATATACATATATATATACACATATATATATATATGTATGTATATAGATATGGTTTATTAATGGAATATATATATATATATGCTTTCTGTGTGGTCAGAACCATTAGTGTGTAGGATATACCATGGATATACCACTATAATGGCTCTGGCATGCTCTGGCATCATTACAATTTTGGGTATGGTTACAACTAGTTTATCATATGGTAGGACATTATAGGACATTGTCATATATAACCGGGGTAATGATAATGATATGGTGGAATAGGACATATCATTATCATCATTATAATGGATTTCACTGGGGTCATACCGGTCACATGGGTCCCATAGTGGTTGTCATGTTTCCAGGAGTTGGGAGAAAGTGCGCTTTGTCAATCAAGGGCATGCAGTCAGTGGGTCTACAGTTTGACAACTTTACAGACTTTACATCACAAAATCAGGATATCAGATGATCTCAGGCAGCAAAAAACACATGGAGAAACGCCTGTGCATCATTTCCCATCCCAAATTTCTTCGCACAAACAATTGGCGCGTCCTTGGAGATTTCTGCTCTCATGGCATCGGCGCCAAAGTTCACCAAATTCACTTGGACAATGTGGTCCGACTTTTTCACTTGCCTGAGGATCCAGGGGCTTTTTTCTAGGATTTTCTAGTATTAACATATAGTAACTAGCCAAAAATGGGGCTTTAAACATCAACAGGAATTTTGCCAACGAAAAATGGGACTGTTACTTGTCACAGCTGGTGATGCACACAACTCAATCTTTAGCTGGGTGTCACATCTTTCTCTGCAAAGACAGCGCAGCATTAACCCCCCTTCACCAACCGGTCACCAGTTGGTTTGCTACTGATTTCGTTGGTATCACCACTTTAGTCGGATCTTTGTTACTATCGGCAGGTTCATCCCTTTTTTGTTGAACCACAGCCGCAATCAAATCTCAGAAAAATGTCATCACTTTTTCCCCAGCATTTCCAGCATGGACCATGGTTTCTCAGCAAAAAAATACATCAACTTTCTCTGGACATGGCCATTTTGATCCACTGGGGCTCGTGCAGAGACGGATTCTGCAGGTTCCAGTCCTGTCCAGGTGAGGCCCATGGCAAGGATGGAAAGTATGGCCCACCTCTTGGTGGATTTCCGGTGCCAAAAAACCACCGGGGTCCATCCCGACGTGACCGAAAAGCGCCAAAAGCAAAGTGGTCCTTGATTCGGCCCTCGCCCACTTCTTTGATCTTCAAGATGAGTCCGTCCTCACCGGCGCAGTTGATGGAGCTGGGAGGAGCGTCTTCAGTTTGTTGTCCTAAAACAATAAAACTGTCCAAATAGTTAAGTGATGGAAGCTTCAGAAAACTGATTTCTGCCGAAGATTTCTTGAAATGCCTGACTGTGACCACAAAACATGAATCTATCATCATCATGAAGTAGATAGACTATGGCATGACTATGGATTTTTAGCATCTTAAAACAACACATAATATTCTCATTGTATTGAGGCATTTTTGAACTTTCCATGTTCTATCTCTTTCTGGATGACTATACAGTCAACCGACCACCCACCCCCGACCTCCGTGGTGAGGTTCAGGCCATGCGGTTTGCCGGGAGGCACCAAAACCCGAAACTCCTGGTGACGTTGGTCACCGGTTCGAACGTTGGGAACCACCAATAAAATGGGGAAGTCAAATCCATGTCTACAAATCGTGGATAAAATCGTGGTTACACACTTTCTATACAGAAAATTGCTGTGATGTTACTTTGATCCATCAAATTCATCTCTGATCTGCAGTGGATCTAATTTCTGGGATATTGGAAGCCCTGTAGCATGATATGCATGAGGCTCATCATGGCTCATCACTTGGATTTCGGGACTCCAACATGGCTAAATTTGATCAATTTTTGCCCGGAGATGAACCAATCCTTGTGCGGAAGTCTGGGCTTCCCATGTGGAATGTAAAACCCCCAGGAAGGCACAGGTGTTTTGGAAAGACAAAGCTAGTATATCAAATAATTATCAGAGAATGTACTGTAAGTCAAACAAAACCCAAATCATAGTTTTTTTCTTAAAAACAAACATCTTAAACCCTTTAAAAGATCTCTTAAATTCATCATTCACCCAGCTTTTCCCGGATATTTCGGACATCCTTGGGTCGCTGCTGCTTGGGCGACGACAAACTCTCCAAGCTGGGAACTATGGGCCTCGACAGAAGGCGAAACGGCGGCAGGTGAAGCGAACGGGGGCTTTCACTGTGGAGATTGGGGGGATTTCACCCTCCAAAAAAGGCTATTTAATGGCTGCTTCATGGGGATTCATGGATAGACTGATAGAAGTGAACAACAATATGGATATATGCTGGAATAACAGAAATTGAACTGATTTCATCATCAAGAGTAGCTATTGAAGGGCTATTCAGTGGGGATTCATTGGATGTAAGGATAATACATACTAAATGACTCACTAACAAGATATGGATGTATGCATGCTGATATATATATTTTTATTATATTATATTATGGGGATATCATGGGAACCTAACCAAACAAAGTATAGCCAAAAACATGAGGGTCGGGTTGTCCAAGCATTGTGTACAATATACCAAAAAAGTTTCCTTCTACATGGGAAATGGGCTCCCCATGGTTGAAACACCTACATTGGCTTTGAGTGGCTTTACGTATAAGTAGTGTAGGTTCTTGGTAACTGAGGATTGATGGCCAGCAAACCCATCCCCAAAAAACACTTGGGCCCAAACATGGTATCCAACCATATAAATATCAAATACACATGGATACACTCTCATCGCCCTCAATGAAAACCCCCACAACAAATCCCAATTTGAACAAAACAACCACATTTCTCACCACGGGGGAAGGGCTTCAATGGAGCGATAGGATCTTGATCAATCCGTGCGATGCAGCATCCGCAAACACTTCGCCAACATCGGGTCCAGTTGGTGACAAACATCAGAATTGGACATCAACAAATACGACTATATATAGCATCTACAGTTGCTACTAATAAGGCTTTATAATACTAAACATTGCTAAACAGACAGCGTGTTTATGAGTTTATGATACATCACCAGAAAAAACTATAAACATTACATAACATCACATAACTAGTTGGCTCATAGTGAGTTTATTAACATTATTAAATTAACATAACATAACTCATAAACCCATAAATATAAATGTCTCATGTTCATGGCTTAAAGAAACCGAAGCCAAGGCCGACAAGGCCGACAAGGCCGAGGTGCAGGGTACAGCCCGAGGGCCCAGTGCTCAAGGACCATTTGCTCGCCACATCGGCCACCTCAGAACCAACGGATCCACGGTGTGGCAAGGACGGTGGGCTCCCAGCTCCCCGTTTGAAACGGCAGTTTTGACGAAAATATCTAAACAAAATTGTGGTGACTTCGGGTTCTATGTTTTTTTGGGGTTGCTATGGAAATGGCAAACAATCGAGCGTTTGGCTGGCATCACCACAATATGCTAACACATATCAATATCTCGCATCACTTTTTGCTGAATTCCCTATCCACACAACAACCCCCTATTCTTGGTGGTTTCCATGCCTTCGGTGGCGAGGGAGCGACCATTTTTTAAGACAACATGGGTGTTTCAGGCCGAAATGTTTTGGGGTCCCATGGGGCCCCATAGGGTTTTTCGATCAGCCAATGGGGCTATTCATGCAATGAGGACATCAACCTATCACTGCGATTCAGCCAATGGCCTGGATGTTTGTTTGATTACCATGTCATCCCACCAACGTTTGGGTCAACCTAACGTCCCCTCTGGTGTCAACCGGGGTCACCATCCCAGATGGCAAATATATATACAAACATATCAAAACCATAATGTGGGGGTTCCCCAAATAGAGGTACCCGAAAAAGGATTGTTTATAATGGAAAGTCATGGAAATTCGTGGATGGATGATTTGCCGATACTCCTATTTAGGAAACCCCCATATGTGAAACCACCGTCCAGACTCCCATTTTGTGCATTTTGTTGCGAGGCGCTTCGTCATAATGCCGTCGCTCCTGTGGGCGTTGCCGATGGCTGGAACTGGTGAGAGCGACGCGCAATGGCGTCAGTCAATCATGGGAGATGTAGCCCAAAGACAGGTAGAGAGTTGTGTGGTCAAACATAGGGGGGCTGAAATTGGATAGACGTAGGTCATACTCATCCCAACTCTACATGAAACCCTTTGTAATGTGAGAACCTCCAACTGGAAAACGTATTGTCCAAGGGGTGGGAATATGTAATATCCCCATTATATCCCCATTACACCTCATTTGCCCGCAATTTTCCTATTTAAATCATATCATGTATTGGTTGAAGGTTGGTCACCCTCTGGTAATCAATCATGGCAACGGACAACCTACAACCTATATAGAGAATTTCGCGTCGAAATGTCAATTTTTGATGAACATTTTCAATCCAACCCAGTTTGATTACCGGAGGGTATCACCTCATCATCTAATCAACCACCTGTTCTATCATGTCCTTTGGGAAAAATGAATGGACTGGTATGGATACTATTGATTTGGAAGTTTCCTAAAAATAGGTGTGCCCCAAATCATCCAAAAAAACACATTTTAGGTCTTGCAACCCATGGTGACTTGGGGATCCTCCATTTTAGGACACCTCCATTTACCCCCAAAATAGGCATAATTCCTAAAATCATGAGAGCCATTTATGGTGTCTTGAACCATAGGTTCCCTATTGCTTCCCAGCACCTCCTCATCCCACCACCCAAACCATTGGTTTTTCCACTGGTAATAAACAATTTTGGATGAATTCTCCAAACCATTCGATGATTTTAGTATTGCACCCCAGAAAACCTTAAGGATCATCCATGAAAAACAACCTCCATTTACTACCTACCATCCATTACCACTGCCATGTCGCTCCTCCATGACCTCGTGATGATCGTCCGAGCGCAGCGACACGTTCTTCAGCTCCTCGTCGCGCACCTCGTCGTCGTCGCCGCAGGAGGCCTATGAACAGGGCGAACACGCGGTGTTTTTCACGATTTTGGCACCAAAAAAAGGGGATTATCTTAAAACAGGGAACCCGCAAACCCACAGCTTAATGATCATTATCGTGATTTTAGCACCATAAATGGCTATTTGGGGGTATACCTCAGTGTTAAAGACACCTATCTAACAACAATCACATCTAAGAAACAATAATTCCGAATAACCCTGAAGGCCGGAACAGAACCATGGAACCACGGAACCGGTTGTTAGGTAGCAAAGCTGAATTAATGACCATAGACATATGTTCCTCGATCATATTGAATACCGTCTTGGACCTGAGTCAGGATCCCTCATTGGTGGTATTTAAGATGATTGGGAGATGCTGGTATTTTATCTTTCCCAAGCGAAAGAGATATGAAGATTCTTTTTTGATTTGAAACATGTCAAACAATACACGGGTTCATGTTTGGCAGTAAAACAGCAGAAACCTGGTTCCTCAGTCTTGTTTAAATGCTTCTTTGCCTCAACATCCGGTTCATTCCTGTTCGGCTTTGCAGTAAATGCTTGCACATCCCGTGATGCATAAGAAGTAAATCCACTTAGCTACACGAGACATGACAGGCAATGCACGTACAAAGGGACCTGCCTAGTGAGAAAATATAAGGGCTATCTGACCAGATCACTCAGCCGATTACAGCAAGTGTGGGTGATGCCAATGAGGCCATCGAGAAACTGTGGACATGGGCGTGGCCATGACGCATCCTTCAAACAGGGGATGTAAACAGCAAGATGACGAAACAACGGTTCCGACTAGAATTATGATTGCTTTCAAAATGTCGGGCTGAATTTTTCTAATTTTGATGTGTCCAAACTGAAGAAGCACAGCCGGTACCCTCAGAAAATTGACTGAAGAACAAAATGATGGACTGCCAGAAAGCATCCTGGAAAGGGGATCTGCAATTTTCTTTTGGGAGGCGTAAACGAGATTAAACGAGTGGATGTCTGAGGCTCAAGACTCAAGGCCCGACACCTCCAAACCCCTCCGACATGAAAGCAACAATAGTGAAGTTGGTGGAAGCCTGGGATGATGCATAGTGCGGACAAAAACCGCGTCATTCAGTGGACAGTTTTGCATCACAAATAAAGGCAGAGGGTCGAGCGCACAAATCATCACTCAATAAAAACAATCCTCTACTATCGCTCTTTGATGGAGCCAAGTGGCGCGCCCAAGAAAAATGTCAGCTAAAAAACCAGACCAGCTAGTACATGTCATGTTTCCCCCCACGGCACGCTGTGACCTACATCTTTGGGAACCATGACGTTCACATGAACAGCCATGACGTTCACATGAACATCATTGATGTTCAATTGTGCATATGAAACTTTCCAGGCAGGTCGCCAAAGGATTGGTTCAATGCCTTCTGTACAAGGCCTAGCCATGGCGGCCCAAAACCAAAACGTAGAAATGGAGAATGATGCAAGCTGAAAGCCTGACACA
This sequence comes from Cladocopium goreaui, assembly GCA_947184155.2. NCBI lineage: Eukaryota > Dinophyceae > Suessiales > Symbiodiniaceae > Cladocopium > Cladocopium goreaui. Next base: position 192,855 of record CAMXCT020004735.1, read on the forward strand.
AGAGCCCATCTCAGGACAACCCGTAGTTTTTCGCATGGCAAGTGCTGGTAACGGTAAAAGAAACCAATTTTGCGGAGCGCCGCCCTGCCGCCCCTGTAGCTCCTATGCTCCCTGAAAGCTGCGCAAAGGCGGTGGTCATGCATGGCAGATGGCCCCATCATAACTCATTGCCCAATTCTGGAGGCAACAGCTAACATGGCCTGGCTGGTCCAATAAGAATTGAAAAAACATCTTCAAGAAATTGTTGTTCGCTTCTCAACCTTTTCACAGATGGCCCGCAACCTGTGTCCCACGTCATGCCTCCGGACCATTTGTGCCCGATGCTAGATAATAACTAACTCTTAGCAGAGACTAGTCATTTCAGCTGTCAGGCCAAAGTAAATTGTGCCATCGACAATTCCACAATCGTCCTATTCAAAAATACTTCCCCTGTCCCAAGAACAGACAAAACATGACAAAACCTACTAGGGTCGACAATAAAAAACACCTGGTCAAACGGAAGGTGTAGCGGAGCAGTGCCACGAATTCGGCAAAATCATGAAGCTTCTGTTGATGGAAAACGGGTGACTTCTGGTTTCCACTAGGAACACCCATACGAAAGGGGGATTTGTTACCCCGGGTGGGGATGACCAAAGGTTACACTCAAAATCTGAAAAACGGCAATGTTTGTTCAGGTATCCGATGCACAGAGGAAATCACAGCCTTTTTCATTTTTTTGTTTGTTTTTCAAATCTCTATGTCTGTTGCTTCCTCACTAATGGACTACTAATCGACCTTCAGTAAAAACAGCAACAAACATCGCTACAATCTCATCAAATCACATCAATTTCATCACATTTTAGGTACTTCATCCCATCCCCCTTCATATTAGACATCCCCATTGTGTGGTCCCAATATGTGGCTATGTGGTTCCATCCCCCTGGGCGCACCCTGACGGAGCCCGAGATATGTCGAGCACTGAGGTCCGCCAAAGGCTTCAGCGTGGAACGATAGGCCTCTGTCAAGGGACTTCTGATGTGGAAAAAGCTGGAACCGGGGGAACCAAAGCTTCAAAAAGGCAGCTTCTTGGTGAAATGAGCGATTTGTATATCATGTATATAGGTGTATATACAGGATGCACATGTATATATATATATATATGTATGTATGTATGTATGTATGTATTGTATATATATATATATGTTGAATTTACTTACTGTAAAATAGCAGCCCTAACCAACCCTGAAATCATTCAGCCCAATTTTGATTTTTTCCCCAGAGCCTAAAGCTTCCTGGCCTAAAATGGGTCAGAGCATGGGAGATTTACTCCTCAATTTATGGCGATTTTTCGTGCGGAACATCAACCATAAATAGCAGCAATGGATTTTTTTACCGTGTTACTTCATTGCCATGCGGATGGTGGATTGGAGATGGTGGATCTTTATTGTGCCATGTTACATCAATTTATGGTTTTGATTGAGCAACAAACCCAACCCGCTCAAATCGACTCGTCGCACATTTTGCGTGATCATATGGGGATGGGTCAAGTTACCTATTACCACAATTCGGGGAATCAGCTATGGCTTAGGGATTGCTTAGGGTACCTAGAGTGCCAGGGTGCCAGGGTTTTGACTCATAACCGTATATTCTATCTGACTTTTCCGCTAGGTCATCCGACATGCTAGACAATACAATGACATCTTACCACATCACATCTAACATTCAAAGTCACTACTACCCTCTGGTAAACTAACATAACTATGGAAAATCACAATTTTTAATGGGTAAATCCACTATAAATGGCCATTTTCAATAGCTATGTTAGTTTACCCGAGGGTAACTAGATGGTGAAGCAACACATCGAACTGAACGTCGGTCAATCAAGGCCCATCAAGGTCAATTTTTAATCCTTTGACACCAGCCGATACTCAGGTGGTTTGATGATGTTTCACGTGAAAACTGAGTACCCCTGATGCAAGCATGGAAGGCTTGTTCATATCGCCAGTTCACTCGAGTAAAGATGGGGCCAACTGCAAAATATAAGTGGTGGCCTCCTATTCTCAGCTGGTGCGACATGGGGGTCTATCCCAGAAATAGGGTACCCATGGGTACCCCAAAACTCAACATCAAATGGCTTACCATCACATTGTCCATTGAAATTGATAATCAGGTATGGATTTCTCATTTCTGAACAACACTATATGATACTATATGGTCAATTGAGCAATGTCAAAACCTATTGGCCCTAAGCATAATAGATAGGTGATGAGGATCCAATACTGGACAATGACAAACAGAATCCCCAAATGTAGAGGGTTGTATTAGGTATCAACACGAGTGAGGATATCATGATTTGGATCAGATTGCGACGAAACCAACAATCCTTGTTGGCTAAACCCCTGTCATATCCCCATCAAATGGTAGCTTTTTACCCCATGAATGTCAACCCTGGAATTTTATCAACCCTGGTTGGGTAGGGGGTACCCCGCAAATAGTGACCGTCTTGAACATTTTTCTCCACATTATGGTTGCTGTTGTCACCCGCGAGACAACAAAAAACTCATCGACGCTGTCCAGAACCCCTTAGGCCTGAAGGCCCTGCACGGGACTTCCTTCTTCCGTGGGCGCGCCCTCGATCTTTGGCCTAAGCCAAGTCGTGTCACGTGTTTCAGTGATTGGCTGGTTTGGTTTAACCATATGTATATAGAAGCTATTGTCATAGAAATCAGTGATGGCGGGTGTTATACTGCATTCGATTACCCTCTACGATGGCTACGATGGGTCTGGGCGGTCTGGGTGCTTGATAATTGAATCCTCCATCGTCATTGAGCTGGATGACCACCAACTTCAGCAAAAGGATTAGACAAAACGTAGCTGGCGTTCAGGTGGATCTTCTGGACACGCATCCTGCTAACAACTAGCGCTGTGACTACACCTGTAGGAAGAACTTTAGCTGGAACATTCACCGTCTCTGAACTTTCTCAAATCACTTTAATCTCCCCTGTCTATTGTTCAAAAAGGAGATCCTTCATCATTTTGGCTCCACATGGGTTTTCTCCACTGATGGGTTTGTGACATCCAATCATGTCTTCACATCTTCGGAAGGACTCCCATCTTAAATCCCATCACTATGGGTCAACACATGGATTTCCATAAAGAAAAGCATAGATTCTTTCCATCGAAAATCTTAGAAATCTTGACTTAACCCATTTAGATCCATTTAGTACACCTCCCTCATGCCTCCATCATCCTTTATGGATGTTTCCCCCTGGGTGATCGTCGCAAGCATTGGGCCACCCGGGCGGCGGCGCATCCGTTGTCGCCTCGGTGTCGTCCGGCGGCGCGGCGCTGTGCTGCACCTCCCGTCGGATCACCTCGCGCCGGATGGGAAAAGAGAAGAAAATACTGCTATTAATGATGGGAATTTATACGAAATTATGGGAATATATGGGAAATGATGGGAATATTTTTGGATATTTTCGCAGCATATCATGGGATTGTCATGGGAATATCATGGAAGTAATGATGAATATTGAATGTTATGAAAGAAAATCCATCATCATATCAGTTGGATACTGTATGTCAATAAGTAAGCACTGTAACCAAACCAAACTTGGTAGTCAGGTATTTGAAAACACAACACATGGGAGATGCTGCCAACATGGGTAGACAACCAGTAGCTATAACTCCCTTCTTTTCGGTGACGATCCCTCATGGCGGGAAATTGAAGTCATCTATGACGAACCGACGAACTACGGCGCAATCTCCTGAGATTTCAATTTCCACATATAGACATCAAAAAATCAAAATTGCCGGAAGTGGTAATTGTGATTTTAGAAATCATGTGATTCAAATTGATCAATGTCATTGTTAATTGCCTTAAATCACCACCAATCATCATGCGGATTCCGGACATGGGGTGTACGTTGGCCTTGATGGGGCTCCGTGGCTCTCTGGAACTGGGACTCATGGAGTAGGCGGAGAAGGCCTGGCGGTGAAACCTGCCTCCTCTTTCGGATCTCAACTTTGGAGGGTTGAAAGATGTTGAAACCGCCATCCCAAGTGCGACAAAAATGCTGTTTACCCCGGAAAAGGGAAACTACACGGAAATATCTGGAAATATGACATATTAAATATGAGAACCTCTGTTGGAAAATTGAGATTTGGGGGAAGTTAGCGGTTGACGGCGATTGATCATTTTGACCCACGGCTCTATCAGTCAATGCTAAGATTCGATTTGCAGTGAATCACTCGAAATGGTTCTATGGGTCTAGTCTAGCAGTTTCGAACGTTCTCTGGTTGAAGGGAATTGTTGTAGGATGTTGTAGAACACCATAGGTACTCCTGAAATATGATGGTTTCTTGAACAAGAAACCATATAAGAATATATCAGAACCCATTTCGGTTGTTTTCCATGTTTTCAATGGTACTTGGTGATCTTGGTGGTTCGTCCCACGTAGTAAATGTTTCTGCTGCTGTGTTGGGCGGGAAAGAAGCCCTTCCAGGAACTTCCAGCTGCTCAGCGCCAGGCGTATTTTCCCAGTGGTTTGACAAAAATGGACCCACAAGAAGAACAAGGATCATGTGAGAGATGCCCAGGCCCAATACTAAGTTCAACATGTTTGATCAGAGTTCGAGTTGAGAATTGCCAGAAACCTGTAGTCAATTTTTTTCGATTGGTTGGGGGAGAGAGGGATTCTCATCAAGGGCTATGAGAGTTCCCATGAAACCAAAGGATAGAATGCTAGTGACGAGTAGTGAACGATACCATGCCATGTCTATATCCCCATTTTGCAGCTTCAAACGCCCCATTTTGCCTGTCAATCAACCACTTTCTTGTGCTCAACAATCCCAAAATTGTTGGTCTTAAATCCAAGGATACCCCAAAGGTCCGCCAAAACAAATAAGGCCTTATGCAGGGTTATCCATCGCCATCAGCCCTCACTAGGGGCTTATTAAACACCCAGGAGTGGGAAGGTACCCCTTGGGAGGTACGCTTGACTCCGATGTGATCCAACAACAATATATATATATATAACTGAAACAACCTCTACATTTGGAAGGTGCTTGTAACATTGCTGGATGCCCACATCGCTGAGTAGCTGAGCTGTAACCCCTTACTTATTTACTTTACAAATATTCAAACCCAACTAATCAGCACTAGAACCCAGTAAGACCCAGTAAGACCCATCAGTGATTTAAAAAAAACACATATCAAACAGTTTGCTATTGAAAATGGCCATTGATAGTGGATTTACCCATTAAACATGGTGGATCTTTCCATAGTTATGTAAACGTTTACCAGAGGGTACAGTAACCCATCATGGTTAATAGTGGTTTATAGTGGTGAATGAAGGTTAATATATGGTTGATAATGATTACCCTCTGGTAAGCGTACTCAAAACCTATGGTCATCCCATCGCTTTACCAAAAACTATGGTCATCCCATCGCTTGAGGTCACCTGGGATGACCTGGGACGACCATGACCGACCAGCACCCATGATATGCCATGATTCATGATCTTTAAAAATGATATGGGAAATGCCATGATATGCCATGAAATAGAATCTAAAGATCAATGGGAAATACATTTCCCAGGAAATATTCCCATGATATCTCCCATGATATGCCATGGTTTCCCCATGGCATGAAATGCTCGGCCTCATCTCGCGATCTCGCCGGCGACATCGTGGCCTTGGAGGCAGGTGTCCCCTCCTCCTCGATGACCTCAGTGCGGAGTCAAGTCATAAATTTTGGGGATGAGAAACCACCAAACATGGGGATTTAGTAAAGAAGAGTAGGGATTGAAAATGATGAAACTCATGGAAATTTGAAAGTACCCACCACAAATGAGAGTTTTGACGAACAAAAGTAAGGATTCATCGACCCAACCACTGGGATCTCAACGCGCAAACGCCAAATTTTAGCAAAAAAAACGCATATATATTTGACAATATGGAAGCAAATTGGTTGATGTCTACGCTGACGAAGATTTGTGGTCGTCCTTGTCTACAGAATGGATGAAAGAACAATCAGGGCAACCAACTTGTGAGATTAGTTTGATATATTAGTTCAGTTGCAATCCTCGTCTGGTATGATCAAACTTATCTCTAAGAAGATACAAAGTCACCTTACGTACATCTGTCTTTGATACAGCTTCCCCATCAGACCACACCTGATTTGTTGGGCCATAAAGTGAGTAAGGTGTCGAACCGAGAAGCCGATGGGTACCACGATGCTCCAAGGGATCTATAAATTGCAAGGTTGAAATGCAGTTTATTTAACATCAATTGGTACCATCTATAATTGGCTCGGATGATTGGTACCAATCTATATCAATATTATTTTGAAATGGTGCGAGTAAAAAAACAAACCGACCAGACCAGGACCCCGCAAATTTAATGCCAGGCAGCTGGATGCCTCATGCGGCCATCTTCCATCTTGGCCTTTCGATCCGAAGGGGGTGATGGCTCCAATCCCGGCACCAATTTTTTCACCGGAAATGGATATCATGAGATGATGGAACGGCAGCTACCACTAGGATTGGTGACGTCCCAGTCTTTGATCAACCGACTGGGTGCGCCGCCTCCGCGGATTTTTTGGAGGTCGATCGATGGGACCTCTACTGCTGAGCGTGCTGAGCCGAAGAAAATGGGGCCCTACGTTCGGTTGATAGAGGACACATTGCAAAGAACTAATTCCATTGCCCCAATATTAAGACCGAAACCGAAACGAATCCCTGGTTTAGCATTGGATCTATTCATTTTATGTCCCCTATCGGAATCATTTCATATTAGGGGGGATAGGATTACCAACCATTTTCCATGCCGTTGAACCTGTCAGCCCCAATCATGTCCTGGTTGTGATCATCTGCCCTGCTCACCTTAGTTACCCTAATCACATGCAATCATCTCTCCATTTCAAGCTCTCTTTCTCACATTTTTTTTCCCGACTGAAACCCATTTATGAATTGATATGCTAATACATATTGGAACTAGTTGTCAACACGCATACCTTACACACATAATACTCCATGGTTGTAGTTTATTATATCAAACTATACATAAGCATTATTAAACTATATATCAAACATTATTCAATTACACGATTTTCTTACTGCTACAACCCCCCATCCCCCCATCCCCCCCAATCCCACATCCCCCCTCTTTGCCCCAGCGACGTGGCGGAGAGGCCAACGCTGCTGGCGCTGGTGATTTTGCGGATGACGTCGATGGAGGGCGTGCTGGAGCTCTTTCGCTTCACGATGTCCTGCCAGGCTCAGATTACAGCAAGGTCAGTGGTCAGTGAGATGATTAGTTTATAGAGGCTTCTAAAAATAGAGATACCCGAATCATCCAAAATTATTAATGTGGAGGTTTCCGAAGTAGATGATAGATGGATGTTTCCTAAGTCAGATACCCTAAATCATCCACTCGTGGATGACCAAAACTTAGTATGTTTGACCCATTCTTTGGGGGATCCCCTATTTGAGGAAACACCAACATGGTTAATATATGAATATCAACCACAGATTAGTATTGACAAAACCAGGTCACTTGATTGTGAATACCATGGTTAATAGTTAATATATGAACCATCCAGACTGGATTGGGTTTGGTTGAGATGGACACTATATTGTGGTTCATCAAATGCTTAAAACATGTCTTGATACAATCACATCGCATGAAACACGGGTTTTACTTGCATCCCACTTGTGATTTATGATTCGCCGTAATGATTCCCAAGAAGCTAGGTGGTAGAAGCCCCTATTAACATCAATCAACAGGGTTCATCATGGATTCTAGTAACCCCAAAAAAACTAGAAAAAATCAATCATCACTATTTTAGATAGCGACCCTCTTAAAAAAGATAATTAAAGGACCGGATAACCCCACAAGTCAACTTCTTCCAATAAGCAGAAACAAGTGTCGAAGCGGACGGGGAAGGAAGGAAAGACAAAGGAGGTGGTGGAGGATCGACAAGTTAAACAAGTTGTATGTGAAGAGTTGCGTGTGATAAAGTTGTGTGACAAAATGATGTGTGTGAAAGATTGTGTGTGACCAAGTTGTGTGTGCGACCAAGTTTCGAAGCCGACGTGCCCAAAGTGAAAGCGAGCATGCAGTTTGTTGACAACTAGCCTCCCGCTTGACGCAGCCTGAGGACATTACGCATTGCTTTCTACTCGCGTCATCCCGCACCCCCGGCCAACGAGGTGACAGACGACATCACGTGGGTCTGCGCGGTACAGGAAGACATGCAGTGACGTGCAACTAAACGATGCAAGGTCATAGCTACCACGCCGCAATCAAGATTGGCGACGCGCACCATGAGCACACCGCGCATAGCGTCGCACTCACCGACACGACCTTCGCACAGTCGCGTCAAAGGTACGGCGTATGCCCAAGGCGCATTAACTCATTGCCCTTGCTGTCATACTCGGTTGAGAACCAAGCGTTGGCCCCAAACACATGAGCCGCATCACTCTGCATCTCCGGCCAACGAGGTGACAGGCGACCATAGGTCGCCCTGCTTGGTACAGGAGCACATGCACAGGGACGTAAAACTAAGCGATCCAAGTGCTTCCACCGGCCAACGGGGTGACAGACGACCATAGGTCGCTCTGCATGGCCCAGGAACACACGCATGCATAGCGACCAAAATTAAACGATGCAAGTGCTTCTTTCCACGTTGGGTCAAAGCTACGGCTGCTGCAGCAAGATCGGAGAGCATCATGTTACACATCAGCTAACAGCCAGCCGCATACAGTTGACGAATGGATGCACTGCCCATCAGTGAAAACCAAGCGCGTCTTCCGCCCATGGAAAAGATGGAAAGGGTACCTGGTCGCAATGCAAAGGCAGATCAGGTGAATAAAACACAATACTCGAATCTGAAGTTTCATGCGTGTTCAAATCTAAAACAATACAAATGGTTCAGTCTTCCGACCGTTGCATGCCAGATGCAATGGGGGCATCTTACTGCCCTAAGTGACACGCCTGCCACGCAAAGTGAAGGTGGATGACAAAACTGTGCGTGAAAGATTGTGTGTGTGACAAAGTTTTGTGTGAAAGATGGTCTGTAACAAAGTTGTGTATCACAAAGTTGTGTGTGAAAGATTGTGTGTGACAAAGTTGTGTGTGAAAGATGGTGTGGGACAAAGTTGTACAAAGCGACGGCGGACGAGGAGGAGGCCCAGGAGGCGGAGGAGCGGGATACAGAATCAAAAACAAGAACCCCACACAAAGATGTGGGGAACAATCCTACTTGGTGGCTCATCCCACGAATCGTAAGTGGGTTAGTTCACCCCAGTCTTTTCAGTGAATTAACCCGCTCCTTATCCCATGTAAATCACTGGGGTGAACTAACCCATTTACTAAGTGGGTAGTTCGCCACCAAGTACTATTTTCTATACCATCTGGTTATTTAACAGTTCGCCATGGTTTTTCGATGGCCCTAATCGAAATAGATGTTTTACCGTTCTTAATAGCATGGTGGATCTTTCCATGGCTATGCTAAATAACCAGAGGGTAAATCCCATTAGATTCCATTAAACCACAATAAATTCCATGGAAAATCACCACTAGATCCTATTATATATATATATATATTTTTTTTTTTTTTCTATCTTTCTGGGTGACTGGGACCAAACCTCCAGGTACACCGTTACCACCCCCGTACCCCGCTCCTCGGCGATGCGCAAGGAAGCTAAGTCCTCAGCTTTCCGAACCGGAATCGAATGATGTTTTTGGGTCAAAACCGAGTTATCATATATCAATATACACACATAGGATATAAACATAGGATATAAACAGAGGATATATTTTTTTTTGAAGAACCGGAATCGAATTGATATTTCAATATATAAACATAGGATATAAACATATTGGTATTTGAATATATATGTATATATATATATCATATCCTAGAATATCATATTGGGGCATTTAATCAGCAACACGAGGATATAAACAATGATACAAAATGATAATATACTATACTGGAAATGTTCATAAATCACTATAGGTATAATGATTGGGGGAATAAATATCCATACACCCCAGCTATTTTGAACAACGGGCCATATTTTCTTTCTACATAGCTCATCTGGTACAGTTTTTCATTCTGGATCATATTATTCATCTATTCATTCTATAGGAGGCTGAATGGGTCATATCTGGCAATATTTTGATATACCTTCTGGTAAACGTTTACAAAAAACAATGGACAGTCACCATTTTTAATAGAGAAATCAACGAACTAAATGGGCCATTTTCAATAGCTAACTGTAACAGTCATTACCATTTTCAATGGATAAATCCACTATAAATCAACATTTTCAATATTTTTCAATAGCTATTTCGACATAACCAGAGGACATGTTCAGATATGTTATAGATATGTTAAAATCCTATTAAAACACCATAAATCCCATGGAACATCACCATTAAAATACCAGCAATCACCATTAATAGTCACTGAGCATGTTCTTATCATCCCAAGCTGGGAAGATGGGATCTAGCTGGATGTCTATGGGCGACCGCTTTTGACCATGTGGCTTGACATGAGATATTTCCCATGAAAGGAGAGTCCATTTTGTCAATGGGAATTCCAGGATCCTAAATTGGAGGTACTGTACCATATTTTTGGCCATATTTTCTGGGGATATTCCCTTACATAGGCCTGAAAAATAGGCCTTATATATGGTAGGTACCTCCAATTTAGGATCCTGGAATGGCCACTGATTTTGGGGTATGCCCAATTTTCAGACACACCCAAATGATATGGTTGGATAATGTATGATAATGTTGGCTATATATCCCATCACATCCTATTAGAAATCCTATTAGAAATCCTATTAGAAACCCTATGTTCCAAATAGTTTTCCCAAAAGAACAATCCCTTCCGGAAAATTATTGGATTCAATCCTATAAATCCCTTTGGTTAAAAGATCATCCACCCCAGCCATTGCATCCCATCCCGCCTTATCTTCGGCCACAACCCCGTGCAGTCCACGCAGGAATTCTCGGATCTGAGATACGACCGGCGGGGACCATCTGGTGATCAGACTTGGGGTTACAACTTTTTTTTTTAAACCAATGACAATATATATATAGTAAAACCCCATTGTTTGGGGGTTTATTATGATATAAACAATGACAACGTTTTTAATATTATATAGTAAAACACATGCTTTGGGGGCTTATTATAATATATGTATATTATATTATTATAATGATTATTTATTCACTTAACCAATGGTAATAATCAAAAAATAACAATAATAACAATAACAATCATGCTATGACATCTTTTTTTAACCAATGTCATATTCAGGGGTTTGACACATTATTTGGGGGCCTATTAGACTAATCAATGGTCATCATCATCATCATCATCACCACCACCATCACTTTCATTTTGGGGTACTCCATTAATCAACCATGGTATACCTTTCACCGACAGTGATGACATTAGATCGTCATCAGAAACCTTGAGCGACTAGCCATGTCCTGCGTTCCCACGCTTTTCCATGCAGCATTATCCCACACGAAAATGTGCATCTCATCACTGATGACTAGTAATGACCAGCAAATAATGCACTATAATTATAATAATACATAATAATACTATATAAATGTGCATTACTGCTTGGTGGTTTGAACCCCTCTGAAACATATGAGTCAGTTGGCATTATTAATCCCAATATATGGAAAGTCAAATTTTTTTTTCCAAACCACCAAACATATTTTTTTTTGACCTGACTTACCAGCAATTCAGATACAAGTGACTCACACATGATTTCTTTTTTCTGTTGTAGCCAGTGTTTTAACCAGGTTTTAGCCAGCAACGAAATGATGTGTGAGTTCATTACCCTGCTCATTACCATTGTTCCATGAAAAATGGTGGAACAATGGAACAGTGTTTTACCTGGTCATTTACCCACATCCCCATTGTTCCACCCGAACCAAACCTCTGTCTTCGTGCAAACCAATGCCGACGGTCCCGCAATGCGGGTGAGCCTCGGTGAAGAGGTTCATGTTTCGTTCTGTGGTGGTTTGAATTAACAAAAAGTACTCGTCCATTTGGATCAGGTATATTTGAACGAGACATATTTGAAACCAACCAGAATGGATAAACAAATGGTCCAATTTTTGCTTTTCTTAAGGAACTGTTGTTACCTGCAAAAATTCCTTCTGATCATGATGGTGCCGTGCTAGCAGCAAATTTCTTCATCATTTCCTGTGGAAATTGGCGGAGTTCCCCTGCTTTACTGCCGAATTGTGGAGTAAACCCAAGAGCAACCCCCAACTATTCCAGGGTTGTTGAAAACGAACAAATATCGAGTATTTAGATGTATTCAGTATTCAGTATTCAGTATTCAAACTACTACAAGATACTACAAGTACAGTTATAAAACATTTATAAAACATATAATATATCTGATGTGCTTAGCTTTTCCACATGGCATCTCCATTTCCATCGTTTCGTTGCAAGCAACAGTTGACGCAGGGCGCGTTGCACGTCGTCTTCGTCGTCCTCTTCCTGGCTTCATTCCGTTGAAATCGATCAACCGTCGTTTCTAGAAAACCACTGATGTAACAATGGTATTGGTTAATCATGGGTTAATGATGGTTAGTGATGGTTAATGATGGGTTAATGATGGTTAATGATGGTTAATCATGGGTTAATGATGGTTAATGATGGTTAATCATGGTAATGTAATAAAACAATTAATGTAATCAGTGGTTAGTTCATGTTAATTCCAACTAATGGTAATATATATATATATATCAATGTACTGTAATATACTGTAATACAACCACTAATGGTAAACGTTTACATAACTATGGAAAATCACCATTTTTAATGGGAAAAAACTCACTATTTCTATGGCCATTTTCAATAGCTATGTTAAATTACCAGAGGGTAATATTGACACCACCATCAGTGGTTAATGTAATGTAATTAATTACATCCCAGGTAATCAGTGGTTACTATCATAACCCATACCTGGGATAGTTCTATAGTATACCTGGGATATTTCTATAGAGTGGTGATTGTATTTGATAACGCTCACCAAAACAATCCCGGGCAGTATATAATTGTTAGAAGTTTGGTGAATATTCATGGTATAGTTCTACAGTGATGCAAGTATGACAATATACAGTACCTTTTTCGGATGCTATTTTCATGCCATGATGACGAGACTGGAATTGGAGGAAACCCCTCAACGAAATCGCCGGTTGGAAGCTGATCAGTTGATATGTTTTGTTGGGTCAAGCACCGTTGCCGTTTGAAACACGAATTGAAACAGAAAACCTCTACAAAAGGAAGGTTGTACTCAAAGTTATATTCCTTGTGTGTTTCACGAAGCTTGTATCACATAACATCCAGCAACTATCTGCAACTTGGATTCTTCTTCAAGGGTCTTCAAAAAAGCCACTAGAATTCTAAGCTCCATATTTTTCCGAAATGCTTCTCAAAGCTGTGACTTTCCAAGAGCTCCCATTTCACAAAAACACACAAACTTTCGCTGGAAATTTCGCTGGAAAATGCTCAATATCCATGATTTGTTGTGCTGGAACATCCCAAAAGTGGCGAAATTGCGGCCTCATCCTCCCCCACTGATGGGCGAATGGATCTGAGCAAGCGCAAGAGGTCTGCCTGGAGCGGGTGAAAGGTGGGAATTCATGGAAGTTTAGGTGATAAACGGTGATAATCAATGGGATTTTTATGGAATTTTGGCATTTTAATAGGAGTTTTGAATGGACAATGGGAATTTGGGCATCTTGAAACTTCAGTAATTGGAATTCTCATGAAAACTGTAGTTGAGTGGACCATCTTTGAACTTTGGCAAGCTGATGTCCAGTGTAAAACCTGGCTTTCGGACCTTTCAGGTTGCACGAAGGGCAAAGGCTTTCCAACCGAAAATGGAGGAAAGGAGGAAAGAACTGTCTGCGTTGGAACCCACCTTGCAATCATGTTGATAAGCAACACGAATACGGAGTGTCTTTCGACACAAACTGTGATATACAGGCATTGCAGCAATCAAAAGAGGATATGAGGATATGTATATACCCTCGGGTAAACATACAAAAAGCTATTGAAAATGGCCATAGAAATAGTGAGTTTTCCCATTGAAAATGGTGATTTTCCATAGTTATGTAAACGTTTACCAGAGGGTAGATAGATACATATCAAAAAGCGCAAAACGTATCAAATGGTGAGGGATTTTTCGCGAAGATTTGTTGGAATGCGATTCAATCTTGGAACCAGGTTATACTTGCACCATAGGCTGGTGTCTTGCTGATGTGGATCATCAGAATCCAGAGACCCAAAAACTGATGGTTGCATCCTCAAAAAATCAGCTGCAAAATCAGTTCTTACTGTTGGCTAAACATCCCCAATAATTGTCTGTCATGTTGTAAATCGTAAAGGATAACCATCCACTTGGGGCTTGGGGTTGGCTTACACCAACAAGTTCAGACCATTCCTGGTTTACATATGTAGTTAGTTACCGATTTGAATAGTTGGTGTCAAGTTTTTTCAAACATTCATTGGCCAGGGTGTTTAAAATCATCAGCTACTAAATCTGGTCTATATACCTAACCAACTGCATAGAATCAAACTATTGGCATCATTTCATACTTAGATTAATAACATCTCTAACCAATGATATATACAATGTATATATAATATATATATATATGTATATACACACATACATACATACACTATACAGACATTATATATACCATATATATCATATCAATTTTTCTGATTTTCCAGTCATGTGGAGACTGGCCTCACGCAGAACTCCTTCTCGCTTTGGGTCTACAGCCTCCGACCGTGTGAAGCTGGAGACATGACTGGGCTGGCTGGATTCCATGGATTCTGAGGTAATGAAACCTGGCTGGCTGGAAAACCACCTGTGTACATATATATATATATGTATACACATGTATATAGATATAAATGGTGGATTTTCCAGCAAGGGCATGTTTGATTGGCTGAGGCTATTCAATGGCAACTTCAGGTACCTAAATTGGAGGTACCTGCCATTTATAAGGCCTATGTAAGGGGATATACATCCAAAATATGGCTTTATATGGTACGGTACATCCATTTTAGGATCCTGAAATTCCCATTGACAAGAAGCCACCGAAAAATCGTCACCTATTGAATCATCCAAGTTTGAGGTCATTTCATCACACAAATAGACACTTAATCACTGATTTGTTGCTGACGATTTTCTCCTTTTTCCTGCCATCGCCAACTGATGGGTTCATAAACGTCTTGTGGCTGGTAAAATCCTAGAACTTTCCCTGTCAATTACCATTTCGATACTAGACACATCCCGTATATTGCATGATTGTATGAAATGACAATATCCCAACAAAAATGGAGAACTGGCAGAAATCAACATGTCAATACCACCTGATACAATTGATGTTTTCTCTGTGATATCAATTTCCCCTTTCTCGCTGAAATTTCATTTTTACTGCCCAAGGCGCAGAAGGTGCTTGCTTGTAGCAGATCAAGCCCCACTCCTGCCCCCGTGAAAGGGTCTGAACATGCTGGGAAAATGCGGGAAAGGCCATGCTTTTAGAACCTTTTAGATATTTATGTGGCAACTCACATAACTGGTTGGTGGTATACCTACCCCTCTGAAAAATGATGGAGTGAAAGTCAGTTGGGATCATGACATTCCCACTATATGGAAAGTCATAAAATTCATGTTCCAAACCACCAACCAGATAACCAACCCCACTAACGAAGCAGCTACTCCTTGGTTTTGTCTCAACATGTTGGGAAAACCACTGTTCAGTTGATGGGTTTAGAACCTTATATTTTCTCCACCAAAATTGATGGCCATTTGAGGTCATACGGTCTGGGAATGTCATAACAAAATTCTTGAAGCCACAAAATTGGAGAATAGATCTAGCACTAAGAAACATCTGATGAATCATGATATTAATTACTATGATGAGAATCTCTCGTCAAATTAATGGTTCCTCTCGGCCCGCGATGTTCAAGCCAGAGCCGTGATTCTGGGCAAATTATCATAATTTACAAATCTTAAGAATTGTGAATTGTGACGGACATATTGATAGAACATCGCTTGGGAAAAAAGGTTGTTACAGATTTGCAGTTAACAATTTCATTTGGAAGAACATAGTCTAAAATCCTCATACTGTGGATGGAAGAAATCCTGCCTGCAAAACCCTAGATGATTGAAACCCTATGAATAATGGGAAAAACCACCAGTCAACTGGTGCAGGATTTTGCAACCATCCACTGTATGTTATAGATCAACATGCCATTTTTGGCATGACCGGCTCCCACCAACGCACCATGAGGTCCTCGTCCAGTTTCTTCACCATAGAACGCCAATCATCTGATGGCAAGCTTTGCGATTGGCCCTGGCATCATGGTCAGTTGCAGCACATCTCAGGAAAACATCATGTTTTTCTGGGTTGATTTGTTGATATTTGTTGGTGACGTGGGTTTTTTCATTCACCCATGTCATGTCAATAGGTATAATAGGTAAATGCTCAGAATTGTCAAGAATCTATTGACATACATTGATCGTACACAAGATTCAGAATGTACCCTGAAAAACATCTTTCAATTGATCATACACATCATTAATATACATTCTTTTCAACGTATATTCCGACATGCTCGACACATCGACATGCCCGACATGCCACAGGGCAGAGGATTGGATCCACATGTCCGTGTTTGAACAGTTCAAACCAAAGGAACCAGCTTTGAGCAGCTACAACAGAACAACAGTTCCACCCAACATAATTGTGTAACCCAAGAAATCAACTATATATATATATGTGGCAGGGACCTTTTGGTATAATGCGACCGTCCTCCTTTCTGATCCCGTTTGTTTCCATACTTGTCTCCTTGTCTGTTCCCAACTTGTCTCCTTACTTCTCTATCTCCATTGCGATTCTTCTCTCTGGGTGCTTTCGGTCAAAGGAATCTCCTTGTCTCCCGTTCCTCACTTCTCTCTCCATTGCTCAGTGTTCTTCGTTCTGGTGGCTTTGGGGACAGAACTCAAGTCCCATCTGTTTTCGTACTCGTCTCTCTACTTCACTCTCACATGTGGCTGTTCTCTCTGGGTGCTTCCGGGGCACAGTATGCTCCTTGTCCTCTGTCTGTCTATGTGCTTGTCCCCCTTGTTCTCTCCAACTCATGCCCTTACTTCTCTCTCTCTTGCTGTTCTTCTCTCTAGGTGCTTATTTGGACACATGATTCTCTCCGGTTCCTCACTTGCCCTTTCTTGTTCCCTCCAACGTGTATCCTTAATCCCCTCCCCATTGCTGCTGCTGGGGGAAGAATGGATTTCCTGGCCTCTTGTGTTTCTCCCTGCCTTTTTTCCTTTGTTCAGGTCACATTCCCTTACCCTCAGTCTCTACCACGTGTTACCCTACTTACCTTCCTACTTGTCTCCAACTTGTCTCCTTATCCTCTCTCCACTACCGTGCTTCTTTCCAGGTCTCCGGCATTTGGGACGGAGAGGAGAGTTTTTCTCCTCTTTCCTTTCTTTCCTTCCTTGTCCCTGTAGTCTTTCCCAGCGCTTTCTTCACTTCTCTCCTCATTCCTGTTGTTCTCGCTTTTGGGACCCAAGATTCCCCTTGTCTCCCATGTGTTCCCATCTGTGTCCTTATTCAGCCAATTTTTTCCTACTTGCTGTTTTGTCTAGGCTTTAGGACCTCTTCATTTCTTTTTGTCCCTCCCTGTTACTGTTCTTCTTCCTGGGTGCTTCTGGGCACAGGATACTCTTCGTGGTGCTCGATGGCAAAGGATTCTTCTTGCCTCCCATTTGTTTCCATACTTGTCTCCTTGTCTGTTCCCAACTTGTCTCCTTACTTCTCTATCTCCATTGCGATTCTTCTCTCTGGGTGCTTTCGGTCAAAGGAATCTCCTTGTCTCCCGTTCCTCACTTCTCTCTCCATTGCTCAGTGTTCTTCGTTCTGGTGGCTTTGGGGACAGGACTCAAGTCCCATCTGTTTTCGTACTCGTCTCTCTACTTCACTCTCACATGTGGCTGTTCTCTCTGGGTGCTTCCGGGGCACAGTATGCTCCTTGTCCTCTGTCTGTCTCCGTGCTTGTCCCCCTTGTTCTCTCCAACTCGTGCCCTTACTTCTCTCTCTCTCTCTCTCTTTCTCTCTCTCTCTCTCTCTCTCTTGCTGTTCTTCTCTCCAGGTGCTTATTTGGACACATGATTCTCTCCGGTTCCTCACTTGCCCTTTCTTGTTCCCTCCAACGTGTATCCTTAATTCCCTCCTCATTGCTGCTGCTGCTTGGAGAAGAATGGATTTCCTGGCCTCTTGTGTTTCTCCTTAACTTTTCTTCCTTTGTTCAGGTCACATTCCCTTACCCTCGGTCTCTACCACATGTTACCCTACTTACCTTCCTACTTGTCTCCAACTTGTCTCCTTATTCTCTCTCCACTACCGCGCTTCTTTCCAGGTCTCCGGCATTTGGGAGGGAGAGGATAGTTTTTCTCCTCTTTCCTTTCTTTCCTTCCTTGTCCCTGTAGTCTTTCCCAGCGCTTTCTTCGCTTCTCTCCTCATTCCTGTTGTTCTCGCTTTTGGGACCCAAGATTCCCCTTGTCTCCCATGTGTTCCCATCTGTGTCCTTATTCAGCCAATTTTTTCCTACTTGCTGTGTGGTCTAGGCTTTAGGACCTTCAGGTGGTTTTGGGGGCCATAAACATTACCGAGTCCCTCATTCGTGTCCCTTCCGTCACCGCCTTCTTGCAGTCTCCTCTCTTCATTTCTTTTTGTCCCTCACTGTTACTGTTCTTCTTCCTGGGTGCTTCTGGGCACAGGATACTCTTCGTGGTGCTCGATGGCAAAGGATTCTTCTTGCCTCCCATTTGTTTCCATACTTGTCTCCTTGTCTGTTCCCAACTTGTCTCCTTACTTCTCTATCTCCATTGCGATTCTTCTCTCTGGGTGCTTTCGGTCAAAGGAATCTCCTTGTCTCCCGTTCCTCACTTCTCTCTCCATTGCTCAGTGTTCTTCGTTCTGGTGGCTTTGGGGACAGGACTCAAGTCCCATCTGTTTTCGTACTCGTCTCTCTACTTCACTCTCACATGTGGCTGTTCTCTCTGGGTGCTTCCGGGGCACAGTATGCTCCTTGTCCTCTGTCTGTCTCCGTGCTTGTCCCCCTTGTTCTCTCCAACTCGTGCCCTTACTTCTCTCTCTCTCTCTCTTCTCTCTCTCTCTCTCTTGCTGTTCTTCTCTCTAGGTGCTTATTTGGACACATGATTCTCTCTGGTTCCTCACTTGTCCTCCCTTGTCCTCCCTTGTTCCCTCCAACGTGTATCCTTAATTCCCTCCTCATTGCTGCTGCTGCTTGGGAAAGAACGGATTTCCTGGCCTCTTGTGTTTCTCCTTAACTTTTCTTCCTTTGTTCAGGTCACATTCCCTTACCCTCGGTCTCTACCACATGTTACCCTACTTACCTTCCTACGTGTCTCCAACTTGTCTCCGTATTCTCTCTCCACTACCGTGCTTCTTTCCAGGTCTCCGGCATTTGGGAGGGAGAGGATAGTTTTTCTCCTCTTTCCTTTCTTTCCTTCCTTGTCCCTGTGGTCTTTCCCAGCGCTTTCTTCACTTCTCTCCTCATTCCTGTTGTTCTCGCTTTTGGGACCCAAGATTCCCCTTGTCTCCCATGTGTTCCCATCTGTGTCCTTCTTCAGCCAATTTTTTCCTACTTGCTGTTTTGTCTAGGCTTTAGGACCTCTTCATTTCTTTTTGTCCCTCCCTGTTACTGTTCTTCTTCCTGGGTGCTTCTGGGCACAGGATACTCTTCGTGGTGCTCGATGGCAAAGGATTCTTCTTGCCTCCCATTTGTTTCCATACTTGTCTCCTTGTCTGTTCCCAACTTGTCTCCTTACTTCTCTATCTCCATTGCGATTCTTCTCTCTGGGTGCTTTCGGTCAAAGGAATCTGCTTGTCTCCCGTTCCTCACTTCTCTCTCCATTGCTCAGTGTTCTTCGTTCTGGTGGCTTTGGGGACAGGACTCAAGTCCCATCTGTTTTCGTACTCGTCTCTCTACTTCACTCTCATATGTGGCTGTTCTCTCTGGGTGCTTCCGGGGCACAGTATGCTCCTAGTCCTCTGTCTGTCTCCGTGCTTGTCCCCCTTGTTCTCTCCAACTCATGCCCTTACTTCTCTCTCTCTCTTGCTGTTCTTCTCTCTAGGTGCTTATTTGGACACATGATTCTCTCCGGTTCCTCACTTGCCCTTTCTTGTTCCCTCCAACGTGTATCCTTAATTCCCTCCTCATTGCTGCTGCTGCTTGGAGAAGAATGGATTTCCTGGCCTCTTGTGTTTCTCCTTAACTTTTCTTCCTTTGTTCAGGTCACATTCCCTTACCCTCGGTCTCTACCACATGTTACCCTACTTACCTTCCTACTTGTCTCCAACTTGTCTCCTTATCCTCTCTCCACTACCGCGCTTCTTTCCAGGTCTCCGGCATTTGGGAGGGAGAGGATAGTTTTTCTCCTCTTTCCTTTCTTTCCTTCCTTGTCCCTGTAGTCTTTCCCAGCGCTTTCTTCACTTCTCTCCTCATTCCTGTTGTTCTCGCTTTTGGGACCCAAGATTCCCCTTGTCTCCCATGTGTTCCCATCTGTGTCCTTATTCAGCCAGTTTTTTCCTACTTACTGTGTGGTCTAGGCTTTAGGACCTTCAGGTGCTTGGGGCCATAATTGCAGTCTCCTCTCTTCATTTCTTTTTGTCCCTCCCTGTTACTGTTCTTCTTCCTGGGTGCTTCTGGGCACAGGATACTCTTCGTGACTCTTCGTGGTTGCTCGATGGCGAAGGACAGGATACTCTTCGTGACTCTTCGTGGTTGCTCGATGGCGAAGGATTCTTCTTGCCTCCCATTGGTTTCCATACTTGTCTCCTTGTCTGTTCCCAACTTGTCTCCTTATTTCTCTATCAAAAAAAAATATGTATTCACTTTTTTTTTTATTTTTTTGAACTTTTTGAATTCAAAAAATTCAAAAAAAAATGAAAGTCCCAAAAAGAAAGAAATGGAATTCAAAAAATTCAAAAAAAAATATGTATTCATTTTTTTTTTGAATCTTTTTGGGACTTTCATTTTTTTTTTTGAATTTTTTGAATTTTTTGAATTCAAAAAATTCAAAAAATTCAAAAAAAAATATGCATTCACTTTTTTTTTGAATTTTTTGAATTTTTTGAATTCAAAAAATTTAAAAAATTCAAAAAAAATTATGTATTCACTTTTTTTTTGAATTTTTTGAATTTTTTGAATTCAAAAAAAATCAAAAAATTCAAAAAATTCAAAAAAAAAATGAAAGTCCCAAAAAGGAATTCAAAAAATTCAAAAAAAATTATGTATTCATTTTTTTTTGAATTTTTTGAATTCCATTTCTTTCTTTTTGGGACTTTCATTTTTTTTTTGAATTTTTTGAATTTTTTGATTTTTTTGAATTTTTTGAATTTTTTGAATTCAAAAAATTCAAAAAATTCAAAAAAAATATGTATTCACTTTTTTTTTGAATTTTTTGAATTCAAAAAATTCAAAAAAAAAATGAATTTTTTTTGAATTTTTTGAATTTTTTGAATTCAAAAAATTCAAAAAATTCAAAAAAAAATATGTATTCACTTTTTTTTTGAATTTTTTGATTTTTTTGAATTCAAAAAAATCAAAAAATTCAAAAAAAAAATGAAAGTCCCAAAAAGAAAGAAATGGAATTCAAAAAATTCAAAAAATTCAAAAAAAATATGTATTCATTTTTTTTTTGAATTTTTTGAATTTTTTGAATTCCATTTCTTTCTTTTTGGGACTTTCATTTTTTTTTTGAATTTTTTGATTTTTCAAAAAATTCAAAAAAAAATATGTATTCACTTTTTTTTTGAATTTTTTGATTTTTTTGAATTCAAAAAATTCAAAAAAAATTATGTATTCCTTTTTTTTTTTATTTTTTTGAACTTCAAAAAATTCAAAAGTTCAAAAAAATGAAAGTCCCAAAAGCTAAGAAATGGAATTCAAAAAATTCAAAAAATTCAAAAAAAATATGTATTCATTTTTTTTTTGAATTTTTTGAATTCCATTTCTTTCTTTTTGGTATATAGATTAACTAGTAGGGATTCTCCAGAAAGAGGTATAATTTCAATAAAATCCTTTCGACATGCAAACGTTCAAATAGTACATAAAGGTCCATCGTACATATGTATATATATGTGTAAATATATATATGTATATATATATGTATATATATATGTAAATATATATATATGTAAATATATATATGTGTAAATATATAAATATATATATATATTTGAATTTGAACATAAATAGTAATAATATGTATATATAAAAAAAATAAATATAAGTAGAAAATATAAATAATATAAATATATCTAGATATAAATATACAAGTGTGTATATAAATGCATATATATATATACATATATATATGTAAATATATATATATTATGATTTTAATTGAAACATAAATATATATATATGAATATAGTCGATTCAAACTAGTGTATTGAAAAATGTGCAAGTTTGACATACTAAAAATACCACCAAAAGCCATGGAAAGCAAGCCAAAAGCCAAAAGCAAACAAGCAAAAAGCAAAAAAGCAAAAAAGGCAAAAATAACAAAAAGCAAAAAAAACAAAAAGCAAACAAGCAAAAAAGCTAAAAAAGCAAAAAAGCAAAAACACAAAAAATCAAAAAAAGCAAAAAGCAAAAAAGCACAAAAGCAAACAAGCAAAAAAGCAAAAAAGCAAACAAGCAAAAAAGCTAAAAAAGCAAAAACGCAAAAAATCAAAAAAAGCAAAAAGCAAAAAAGCACAAAAAAACAAAAAAGCACAAAAGCAAAAAAGCAAAAAAAAAGGAGAAAGCAAGATAAAACAAGAAACCCAAAAAAAATTCCCAAAACGTAAAAGAAAAAAAATCCAAAAAAAATAGGCCTCCATATCATGTTATCAATAAATAACCCAGTATTCTTATTGGCTTTCGTATGGTATTCATATACCATCATTACTAATATTTCTAGCACTATTACCCCTAACATCACATTGCTTACTATCAATATCCCATCATATCACATTATCATCTCAGTATTGTTACTATTGGCTATCGAGTATCCCATCAATATCCTATGATCATCCATTGGCCCTATTATGTTAATATCCTATTATAGAAATATCATGTGTTACTATTAGTTCCTATTAGCAATATAAAAAAATCGCATGATTAACATCCAAATTGGTGGTGAAGCTCTCCTTTTGGCAGATTGCCAGGCGGTAGAAGCCCTTTGTATAGCTGGCATCCACTTGCACCGCCCGCTGAGCGTCGCTAAGGGCCTCCTGGTACCTGGCGGCACCAAAATCGCCATTTCAAGTAGCTCAACTGGAGGTACCCATATATACCCTCTGGTCATTTAACATAGCCATGGGAAATGGCCCATTTATAGATGGTTTACCGTTCTTAAAAATGGTGATTTTCCATGGCTATGTAACAAATAACCAGAGGGCAAAATCTACGGGCTATGGGAGTTCACCACAACATATGGCCTATGGTGGGTCCTGAAATTCCCAATGCCCGAAGCCCACCTCTTCAGGCGCATCTGACACAGGCAACGGTTCCCCAAGAGCTCGGCCAGAAGGCGAGGGGACTGACCTGGAAGCTGATGCCAAGTCAATTGACCCAAAGTGAAAATAGCCGTGGACTGCCTTGGAGAAACTAAGGATCATCATCATCATCATCACCATCATCACCACCACCACCACCAGCATCACCATCATCATCATCATCATCACCACCATCATCACCACCACCACCAGCATCACCATCATCATCATCATCATCATCATCATCCTCATTCTCATCCTCATTCTCATCCAGTCATATTCCCCATGATATTCCTTAAATTCCCTATTTCTGAGGATTCATTGGTTGTTTTCCACCATCGGCCTGCATCCAGGATTTCGATGGCCTCGGAGTAAAGCTCCATGGCGCGCCTCAAAAAACACGATGCGGACCGGGAGCGGCGCAGCAAAGGACCGGCACCGTTAAAGTATGGTCCTTCAAGCTGAGCATATATGGTCAATTACTGGTTGGTGGTTGACCTACCCCTCTGCAAAATATGAAAGTCAGTTGGGATGATTATTCCCAATGTGGAAAAATAAAAAATGTTCCAAACCACCAAGGAGATTAGGGTTAGAACATCCAGGAAAAACTTCAGTTCAAATAGGAATGGTTAAAAGCTAGCATTTCTTGATCAGCCGGGTCTAAAGTAGTTCATAAACAGGGAACTGCGATGAAAACCTACTATGATGATGTCCAAAACCTGATGAAGTCCTACTATGATTACTTCGTGCCCTCAGATTTCACCTTAACCATCAACATCACAACATCACAACAGGCGCCCAACAGCGCCCCGTGCGAGCCTCAAATTTTGGGCCTTGACTTCCTGGTTGCCCTTCTCTTTCAGCTGCGCTGCTTCATCTGCCATGGCTTGATGCCATGGAGCAAAGGCGATGGCCCATGAATGATCGCAGCGAATCTGTTAGGCATTGCACACATGTATCTACCCTCTGGTTATGTCAAAATAGCTATTGAAAATGGCCATTTATAGTGAGTTTTCCCATTAAAAATGGTGATTTTCCATAGTTATGTTAGTTTACCAGAGGGTATCTATCTATCTATCTATCTATCTATCTATCTATCTATATAACTATATATATATATACATATGGAGAAGTGCATGAAGAACTATATAGATTGACAACTGACTATAGAATCATACAGGAGATTGATGTTGTATCTTGGCTACATCCTTTGGTTGGCACTCTGGCCAACTCTAGGTTTCAAGCTTCGTCTGCCAATGCTTCATGCAGTGCGCTCGCTTCAGAGCCACCATTGATGATGCCACATCCGTCGCTTTAAAACAATCGACCACGATTAAAACGCCATTCTCAGCTATGATTCTTTCTCAGCCATGTTTGAATCGACCATGTGTCAGGGACCTGT
This sequence comes from Cladocopium goreaui, assembly GCA_947184155.2. Lineage (NCBI taxonomy): Eukaryota > Dinophyceae > Suessiales > Symbiodiniaceae > Cladocopium > Cladocopium goreaui. The sequence continues at coordinate 217,882 of CAMXCT020004735.1, forward strand.
AGCAACCCCATCAACAGTCGACAGAAAGCAACGGTCGACCACAAAGATTTACCTGAACAAAAGTTGAATCACATCCCTCACAATGGTGCCACCTTTTCATGACTTCCCAGCCGCAACCATCTGGCAATTCAATACTGAAATTGTCCAGTTGGAAAATCAATGAATTTTCCCCCATGCCTAGGTCAGTTAGGTGTCAATAAGCAGCATGTACCGGTGCATGTTACTCACTTCAACTATCAATGATCATGTTTTAGCCATGTGCACATATTCTGCAAATGATTTTCCTGGAGGTTATATATGTCAACTTATGCGCTGATTAACATGGTTTTACCCATCAAAAACTTGTTTATCATTAATGATCCAATTTTATTCCACTATCATTAATCCTATTTAAGTCTCATTTATAGATGATTCATATCCCATGATTTTCAAAAATTACACCCATGATTTTCCCATCTCCAGAACTTTCCCATCTTGCCTGCAGAGCTCCTGCACGCAACGGCGGCAGAAGCAGCGGAAACCGTAACGTCTGGCCCGCTAGAGGGGTGGCTGTCGCGAGAGGGGCATGGGTAGTCCTTCAAGGCAAACCACTAAAAATAAATATATATATATATAGATATTATACACACATTTATATATATATATATATACATACATTATATACATATACATATACATATTTATTATCATGATTTATCATGTGTATTTTAAGTTGGTATACGAACACTCATTTTTCTTTTCATGTCACACATCTTGACTTGTGGGATCTCTGTCACACATTTCCACGTTTGGAAGGACATATCTTACCTGGTTGATGGTTTCAACTCATATGACCACACATATTAGTCAGTTGGGATCATCATCCTAAATAGGGGGAACATAACAAATATGAAGACTAACCAATCCATATCCAATCCATATCCTGGTCTTAGATGCATCCCCACTTTTTTGCTGGATAGCCTCCCTGTTTTCGTTATTTTTTAACCAGCACATGGTTCTCCGCTCTGGTGCAATGTAGCGCAGGCCTCTCAAGGCGACTGCGACGCACACGCAACGGCTTCGTCTCGTCGATGTAGCTAATGGTGAGTTCCTATACCCGGTACCCTCTGGTAAACATACAAAAAACTATGGAACATCACCATGTTTAATCGGAAAATCCACTATTTCTGTGGAAAATCACAATTTTTAATGGGAAAATCCACTATTTCTGTGGCCATTATCAATAGCTTTTTCTATGTTTACCAGAGGGTACTGCCGGAGCCATGTCATGTTCGACGCTGTTCTCGGTGGCTTGGCCGATTCCCAGCCTCCCCGGCATGAATGGGTCGAATGGCCTTCACCACTGCTGTGGCATTGCCATCTCAGAAACAGGAAATCTCCGAGATACCAACTCTCGAAAATCTCTTTAGATTCAAGGGACACAAAAATTGAAGACATACCCTCCAGTAAATTAACATAGCGACCCTGGCAGTTGTCGGGGTTGAAAGGTTAGTTTCCACTAAAAATTGGTGATTTTCAGGGTCAACAAGTTAATTTACCAGAGGGTATATCTGATATCACCTGCTCTTCGCAGAAACCCACAGCTTGAAATCTGAGGTGCAAGCCGTAGTCGATCTCACAATTGGGCCTAGCCCCAACTCATTGGGGTCGGACTGAGGTACTTACCAATCCCAACAAATTGTTATCTGGTTGGTGGTTTCAACCCCTCTGAAAAATATTAGTCAGTTGGGATGATTATTCCCAATATATGGAAAAATCAAAAATGTTCCAAACCACCAACCAGTTATAAGACTGATAAGACGACCTATTTATGGATTTACTCAGGTATTTCCACATAAAGCAATTTTCGGGTATGTGCCCAACTTGTTGATTTCCGGAGAATTCCATTCGCATTCCATGGCTGAATAAAATCCCGAACCCATGATCAACATCTACACCGACCGCACGTATAACCAAGATTTGGGCCCAAAAAACTGAAGGGAATGTAGCAACATTGTACCTTTTCATAGGAAACCATTGGATCATATTGGATCTATGTATGGATATTTCCAATCCATATGAATCCATTTTATACAGCGGTGGTACACCGGTTCGCGAAGCCCGCGCCTGCAGCTGTGGTTCATCAAGGCCACACGGCGCGCCAAGCCGATGCCGAAGATCGTGGGCAGTTCCTGGGGATGTGGAGGGGAAAGCCAAGAAAATAACACACACACACACGGATATCCTCTGGTAATTTAACAGTTTGCTATTGAAAATGGCCATAGAAATAGTGGATTTACCCATTAAAAATGGTGATGTTCCATAGTTTGTTGTATGTTTACCAGAGGGTATCTATCTATCTATGTAATGGAATGTAATGTAATGTAATTATATGTAATGTAATGCTGGTTGGTGGCTTTAACCATCTTGAAAAATATGAAAGTCAATGGGAAGGATGACATCCCATATATGATGGAAAATAAAAAATGTTTGAAACCACCAACCAGAATGTAATGTATGTATGAATGGGGATACATCATGGGGATATTATTGTTGCAAAACATCTATTTTATTGGATGTGCATATATCTTCCACATTATGTAATGGGGACATCCCAAGAATTGTGTACATATGGGGGTATAGTGGGGATATCCTGGGGGTATTCCATGGGAAGATCAGCAACGGACAACATTCCAATGTCAGGGTGAAGAACTGAAAAAAGAGGTGTCCTCCAGTTAAGATACGGACAACCCAACATGAATGTAGATCATTTTCCAAACAGGAAACTCATGGCTTTTCATATTTATGCTAATTTGCTGAAGGGTGGATAAGATGATGCAACCTCTGAAAATGGGCCAAAGTTCTAACTGAACTGAAGCGAGGTCCCGAAAAGCCGCAAGCTGAATCCAATAGGGAACAAACTTGAAAGCTCACAGACCCAAGCCCATAGCACATAGGCTACATCCCCCACCGGGAATTTAAAGCACGTGCTAAAGGAAGGCAGCCTGTCTGAAGCTGGTCATCAGGGAATCTTTTCAAATTGGTGATCCCTCTAGTCGAATTCCAATCAGATTTTCCAGTTCTGGAGATCAACGTTCCCTGTTTCCCCAAACAGGCTACCATCCCCATCCATTTCCTGCTCCCGAATGGTCCTGTTCCAATTCATCCTCTTGCACGCTGTCAGCCTGTCGTGGCAGCTGGAATATTTCTGACTCCACCCCCAAAATGTGAGCAAGATGCTTTGAAAGAAAGCAGATTTAACTTAGGACTTAGAGGCTATTTGGCCTCAGTTTCAAGTAGTGTGGGCAAAACAATGCCATAAACCAGCCCCCAGTCGTCACCATTTTTGTAGGTGGTATGGTTACCATTCCCAAATGGGTGGTTTATGACATTGTTTTACCCACAGTACAACTCATTCAGATCCTCCTTTGCTGCGTGTTTCTCTCGCTGTGGGAATCGCTGCATATCCTGTGTACGAGCTGGTTGCCATGGGGCCTCTTGGTCGCCCCACTTTAACCAGCGAAAATCCAACAGGACCCAGAAACGACAAGCAAAACACGACGGTTTTTCGTTCACTCACTTTGATCCGATTTGGATTTTCCCCTTGTTTGAAGCTCCAAAATCAGTTTCTTATGTTGCAAGGCCGCAAACAAGGAAACTCGCACAGGCTCTGCCATGCTCCACCACTCTAATTTTTGGTAATGTACAAAGAGTACCATCCTGATATCCTTATCTCAAAAGATTGATGCATCCTGCTCTTGCAGGTGATCGATGCTGTGACACTGTGCAGACCAGCATTTCTTTGGAAGCAAACGATTCGCAAACACACAGAATGGACACCACTAATGTCTGGAAAGGCCAGCTGACACCTACAAGATCTTTGCTTCCCATCTGCTTTTCCATTATAATGAGCTCTCAACTGTATCTTCACTCACTTTCGGACCTTGTCTCGGCAGGATCTGGCCAGGTTTTATCTCCCAGCCCAAGACCCTAGGCCCCTTGGGCCAAACAGGTGCATAAAAACAATGTCATATTCATATGTCAATGGGTGAGTTGGAGGGTATCAACTTTCATATAGCTTTTGTAGGGTAATGGGAGCCCCTAGACATGATCAGAGTTTATTCAAGGTCAACACACATCAAGGTTGCCTGGTGCTGCCAGCTTTCATCCCGTTTCACACGATCAAGTACTGGGGAGATGCAGGAGACCAAGAAGCTCGTAGATCGCATTCTCCAGTTCGCTGTCCTGGAGCCGAGGTGGTCGTTTTAAAAACGGTTTGTTAAAGGTGTGCGAAGGGAGCTCCCCCATTTGCCGTTTCAAATTGCTGCATATTTCCAGATGGTGACTATGGTTTTCCCCATTTTTACGTCCGTTTACTATTTGGGATTGATGGAAGGTAATGATTGCTCACAATCATCACACATAGGAGGATCTGTCTTCAAGAGCACCGAGCTGTTCACTTCCTTGTAGGGTTGCATGATTCTGGGCAAAATCTAATAGTCCCTCACCTACAAATGGGCAATCTGGATGGGGCTTGGTGGGCCGAATCCCGGCATATCATCCGGATTATATCCCTAGAAATTGCTTCTACCAGCCACTTTTTACGCTTCAATCCCACCTTGACCAGCCCATCATCACGACTTCATAATTTCCACCTTTCATGCGTACAATTCACCAATTTTTTTTAATGTTTCAATGACCTTATCCATTCCAAAAACCAGCTTGCAACATCAAGGCAGTCCCCAACATCGTCGTGAATGCCAAAGAGGGCGCCGCAGATGCAGGGCATAAGGGCTACCTCACGGGACGGAGATTTCCGAACGGCCGCCTCCGCTCCTTTTTGTTGGGTTCAATAGTGGTTCAATAGTGGTCAAGCTGGGGATGAACATGGTAATCCCATAATTTTCATTGCGAGTGATTTGGAGTAAATATGGTTCATAGTGGGGCGGTTGACATGATTAACAATGATAGAAATTGGATCCACGATACATTTGTTCAAAATTGGCATTGATAGGTCTACTAATGCACGGTGGTAAACCCAAACACCCATCAAATGGGATCCATTAGGGTTTTCATCGGACATTCCAGAACATAGGGACCGTATGGTAATACAACAAGATACAATGAATACATGGTTGTAATTGAACAACATCTACTAAATTCATTTACCCTCTGGCAAACGTTTACATTTTGCGAACTGGAAAGATCCACCAGTTCATAGCTGGGTAAACCCACGATTTTTATGGCCATTTTCGATACTTGGTGGCTCATCCCACTCCTTATCCCATGTAAATCACTGGGGTTATAACCCACTTACGAGCCGTGGGATGAGCCACCAAGTAGCTTTTTCTATTTGGGGGCCATGCCATGTCATCCTCCCGGAGATCTATCTGAGGCACCACGATGGCCACCAAGGCTGTGGATCCGGAGACCCAAGCAGGCCACAGGTATTCACCTGGTTTCCGGTGCTGGTTTCCCCATGGGCTTTTTGGGTGGAAAATCTAGAGATTCACCGAGAAAAACCTGGCTGAATGGTTGGAAATGGATGGTTTGATGGGATTTTTTGGTGGAAACGAACTGGGCCATTGAAACTAGCTGGTGGAAACTGCTGGGCCATGCAATTTTTTCGATTTTAGCTGAAAGGTTTCCGGCTCGAAGTTGAGTCACCCGAATCTGACAGTTGTTTTGGATCATCCCATTTTTAGTCCAGGAATATTTCATCATAATTCATCCGTATCATTCCAGGTGAATATAGCCGCATAGCCTTTCCAACTTCGTTTCTGATGCATTCCAACTTCTAAATGACGAAGGCAATATGTCAGGGATCACAACATGATAGGAAATCATATTACACAAGAAACGTCGAACATGCTAAGAGTTCACAGCATCCGCAATCTGGCGAACACACATGTAGGTCCACAATATATATATATATATTTGTTGATGTATCTATTTATTTATTGATTTATTTATTTATTTATAGTCGCACATAATACACCTTTGTACATACATAATATACATACCGTACACTACATTATATTGCCTTACCATACCATACCATTCATGAGAGAGAGATCTATATATATATAGATAATATCTATTTGGTGCATTCACCTGCAGTCCCAGTGGCAGTTCTGACCCGGAGGACAGGCTTCGGACTCGCTGGCCGCGTAGACGGACCAAACCACGATGTTGACCAAGGCCAAGTTCCTCAGTGCTTGGTGCAGGTTTTCGGGTAATCTTTATGGCTATAACTGCGGGATTTGAACATAAAGCATCGCGCTGAAGGCGCGCCAAGGACAGCTTGGCAGTTCAACGCCGCTCAATAATAAGGCGTGTCATAGCACCAAGCCAAACAACAGGTAACATAGAAATCTCTGCTACACACGGTGTTGAAAAGGCGTCAAAGCAACATCAAGCATCAACACTAGGGATTTAAACGTGGATATATCTATATCTATATCTATATCTATCTGTCTATCTATCTATCTATCTATCTATATATAATATACATATATATATATATATACATACACGTATATATAATGGGATATAATGGAATTTACAACCAACCGCAACTATTTGGGCTTATTAACGGGTGTAACAACGGGACTTAAAGCTCTATTTTTTTTTTTTGCCCGGTGAAATGTCTGGAGGATCACCCCAGGAGAAAGCAACTGGTTGTGTCAGGCAATGGATCATCCAATTACCCTCTGGTTATTTAGCATAGCCATGGAAAATCACAATTTTTAATGGGTAAACCATCTATAAACGGGCCATTTTCCATGGCTATGTTAAATAACTAGAGGGTATAAGTCAGAACTTTACCCGAATATAAATCGGACAATTTAGGAATCGGGGACTTGGATTCCAAGTGACAATTTTTCGGTGCACAATTTGAAGTAATATGGGCATGTTGTCAAGAAACTATAGGGATGATGATGACCCAAATCACAATTAAGCACCAATTGAAAAAGGGGGAGCAGCAATCAACCAAGTGATGCAACCAACAACTAACGCGAAAAACAAGCAAACAAGGCACCCCATTGGAATGGGAGTCACAACCACTCCACATGCGGATAGAACCTAGCTCTAAGTGTATAAATCAAGGGTCAATTTGCTTCACACCTTCGAACATCCCCTTCGAACATCCCACAGGCCGGCCAATCCTCCCCACGGTGAAACGGTGCCAAGATGCAACAAGACCACCCAAACCCACCGCGGACCTGGCTCGGATTCGACAGCACAGGACACCAGCGGCCCCGATTTTTGCATCCCAGCTGCATGTGGAGCTTCCTTTGCACACTGCATAGGGAAGCATGCTCAGCAAGTGCCTCGGCCACGGTGCTTCACCGTGGCTTTGAGAAGCGGCTGAGACGGATCAGTTGGGTCAGAATTTAAGTCTATGGCTCCAAAATATTGAAATTGGAAAGACGTTCTTTTTTTTTTGGGAGGTGTTTGGTGTTTCCCATGAACATTGGCCAACGGTGAGCCTTTCATGCACCAGGCACCCCCTAGCTCTGGGCCAAGCTGCGCGATGACCAGCACGATGGAACCAAAAGTCACCCTGAGTCGCGTTTTTTTGTGGTGTGATTGGCTTTGTCCGAGTTGATCCCAAATCGGATGGAAAACCACCGAAGATATTTGAAACCAGCCATATCATCAATTTTGCTGACAAAGCGGCATTTTTTTTGCGGTTTACAATGGTCAAACACAACATTTTGACTGGATATGGGCCTTCAAACCTGGTGACCAAATGATTGGACACCAACACATAGCTTTTCTGGATTTCCAAATGTTTCGAAACTGATTTGATGAATTTTTGTGGCAACTCCGCTAACTATACTTTGAAACCCCAAAAAGCATGGGGATTATTCGATTTTCACTTCTCGACCAAATCCATGGCTTCTCCGGATTCACATGATCTTGGGATCAAGATTTGAGCCTCCGGTGCCCGGGACTTCCCTATCAATTGGAGGTTTGAATGGGAGAATCCATCTGTCAATGGAAGATTTTCCTACCATAAAATTTCGGCACCAAGACACCAGAGTGGCCATTTGTAGGTGCCGCCACGGTCCCGGGACCTCGCAGATTTCACATCCACCATGCTTCGGGTGTTGAAGGGATTGGACTAATGTGGTGCACCTCATTATAAACCCAATATTTACATCTATTATCATCTATTTACTATTTACCATAAATGTTTGGGGAAACGCCCATCCCTAAAATGGTTGGGGTTTCTGACATTGGGCGTAAACAAAACCATTGACATTGTACATATCCTGTTGGTAGCTGGCACGTGCCTCAGCATCGCATAGATGAGCCACACCACAATGTTCACCAAAATCAGCACTGCCACATGGGCGAAGAAGGCGAACCTGAGGCATGCCATGCCGCGAGAGGGGTTGTGTGGCCTGTTTTGGGCAGTTGCAAGACCTTTGAAAACCAAACTGGTGGAGATCATAAAGAAGTTGCGGACTTTTTTTTTGTGACTGAACATCGAGCAAATACAGGATTTGACGCGTCATTAATGATGTGGCACAGCACTGTAATGAATGAGACCAAGCTGTGTTCCGAGCATCCGAATGTGGTAAGCCACGGTAAAACGGTCACAATCCCAGCAACCAACCAACCCGGGGTAATTTTACATCACTTGGTGATTACCCAAGTTCATAAACCCCAACTGGGGGGAATGGTGGAAAATCATGATTAGCCTATCATTTCCCACATTAAACCGTACCACAGCCATGAATATCCCATGATGATATCAGAATTGTCCCAGAATCAGTCCAAAATTACTTGGATTTGCTTAAGGGTACCCTATGGATTCCCCAAATGGTAGATGTTCCATTCGGGAAACCAACAAATCATCTTCAGCAAATCCATTAATCATCATGAATCACCATTAATCACCACGAATCACCGTGAATCACCATTATAATCACCATGAATCACCATCAATCAATTACTACCAATCATCTTAAACTAACCCAGGATCCCAATCACAGCGACCCCTGCCCTGTGTTGTCATCCCAGCAGCCGGAGATAACGGGCACATTTCACCTTGCCCTCTGCCTGCGGCAAGCCATGGGTAGTTTTCCATTGAGGATGAGTGTTTTGGAGGTCCCAAAAAAGATAGGATAGTTCTTCCAGGATGTTCAACAGATTATGTTTCTCAATTTTGATGGCGGAACACCAATGTTCAACCATCAATCATCATTTTCCCACCAGCTAAGTCTCGTTTCTCCATATTTTTCAGGTTTCCAACTTTTCCAACTGGCTGTTGTGGAGCGGAAACATCGCCCTGAATTTCCTGGAGGAATGTGGGGCGTGTTCCCCCACAAAAACACCTGGGCACCACTAAATGGGGAACCTCATAGTTTCACCTGGCCTGATTACTGAGAAGCACGAGCCTCCTTAATGTAAACCGTGCATAACATCCAAACCCACCATTTTTGGTACGTTAAATTTAAATCATTCAAATCGCTATTTATCGGATGGTCAAAATGCAAAAAAAACATCCGGTCGTGCCCGAACCGCCGTGCCTCCGCACGCTTTAAGGCCTGCCGATCCACCTGCACCCTTCCTCAAGTTGCAGGATGATGAGTGGAGAATCATGATAGGGGATATCATATATTGGGATATTAGATGGATAATGGTTATTTAATGGTTATTTAATGGGATTTATTGGGATATCCCCTTCAATGCTGCTTGGTCTAATGTGATACCATTGTCATAGCCATAGCCAGCCAAGTTCTATGAATCTTTGAAGATCTTTGATTGGTCCAACGGTCTTTTCCCATTCACCAGATGGAAGTATGAAAGTATCCAAGGTTCCAGGAGATATGGGAATAGTGCTGTAAGATTATTATCTTTATATCAACCACTTTACCCTCTGGCAAACTAACATATCTACGGAAAATCACAATCTTTAATGGGTAAATCAACGATAAATGGCCATTTGCAATAGCAAACTGTTAAATTACCGGAGGGCATGTCGTTTATGCTGAGTAGCCATCACTGAGGCTTTCCCAGCCGAGTCTCCATCCGCGCCAAAGTTCACAAGCTGCTGATTCATGTTGCCTCGGCAGCAAATGAAGTTGAGAAGAGTTGAATGACATGATCTTTGGCAAACATCAATCGGAATAAATAGCATGGAATAGCTGCATAGCTATAATTCCATGCATGACACTGATAACAACAACAACAACGACGACGACGACGACGAGGATGATGAAAATATACAAGCAGAACATTAACAATAAACATAGATCAACATTATTGGTATACATCAACAGATCAACGGGTTGATGTAAGGAACACGACCCGGAAACCTTTGTCTTTGCCCCTGTAGTTTAGCTCTGGGCCCCGGACAGTGCCAGCTTCTTCTTTGATCACGAGCCAAAAATGGGCTGGAGCCAATGTCAACAAAGCGGCATTCGGAAGACTGCCAGGCCCCCTTGGGCCACCAACTGAGATTTAGCTGGGTACCAGGAGTACCAATCTATACAGAATGCTGCCCAGTTTTTTGTGGTATGAAAACCTCATCTAAATATAGTTATTTGCGTATCATACTATAGTTATGTTCACCAACTTAGCGATTCCGAACTCTAACGAACTGGTGCGCCCTGTATGAGTCTCACAGCAACCCTTGGCCAAAACCGCTCAGTTTTGACCCCCCGGCCTCATGACGGCAGTTGGCCACCTGGCGGACGCGGCTTCCCAAGTGGGGGGTGCCCCCAACTCAAAATTAGACCATTTTAGTAGTGGAAAATCCATGGTTTATACTGGAAAATCCCAATGGTTTTCATGGATGTTTTGGGGATCCATTTCAAGAAACCTAATATTTCTTCTCTAGCAGATTCCACAAAAGTTCATGCCGATGCTACCACGATCCAATGCCGTTGGCATTTTGGGACCAAGCAGCGAGCCCCGATGACTTACCATAGTAAAACCATCCCCAAATGGCAAGTTCTTTTTTGATGTGCCATATTACTCCACTTTTCCATCCAGGAATCACAACAAGAGCCACATTCCGAAGGGGCTTTTTCTCCAAGATCTTCTTGGCCGTGGTAGACGCTGATGCTGGGGCAACAGCTCTCAAAATTTTCTCTTCTGGATGATGACAGGAAGCATTATCTCATAAGATGAACTGCAAGGAGGCTGGTAAACTGATTTTTCAGGATACACCAGGTAACATTCAAACTGAACACTGATATTTCAAGTGCAGTGTTGTGTTCAGACTTTCTTTCCTTCTGCTTGGATCCTTGAAATTTCCTGGATCTTTGGCTGAAAACGCTAGGGTTGAGCTCAACCAAACGGATGAGATCTTGAGATGGAAAACCAAACTCTAAGAATCACTGGGCTCAACGGCTCAACCACTTTTTGCAATGGAAAACTGCACGAATTGCCGCAGAGATTCACGGCGGAAAAAAAGTTCTGCAAGGTTGACCCGGGAGGGGGCCCAAATGCACAAAGGAGGGCCCAAATCAGCAACATCCTGAAGATCTTGTGGGAATCCTGGTTGACCAGTCTTTCTACGACATTTTTCATAATCAGATGTCGTCATCCAACAATCTTATCATCCAAATCTTGAAAAAAACATAATCTAAAAATCAGACTTCATCATCCAATAATTTTTTCGTATCCAATCAGGAGAATGAGATCATGCTCCTATTTTTTGGGCCTCCGTTCATAGCTGAAGAAACAGCAGGTGGCCGTGTGGCCCTGCACAGTGGTGCGTTTCTGGTCCACGCCGCCCAGTGCGATCCCCGGCTGCGCCACCTCGCCGCAGCAGTTCACCGTCACCACCGGGATGGGGGGAAAGGCCTTGGATACCTCGGCCACTCCCACCTCCTGGCATGGAACCATGGTTCAATGGATTGGTTTAGGGGAAAATTTACAGGAAAACCCAATATTTAATGGTAAAAACCATGGTTTCCTGTAAATTTTCCCTTAAACCAATCCAATGAATGGTAAGAATGGGAAGCAAAAAAAGGAGGATCTTGGAGGATCACCCAAGTGGGGTTTCGACACGAAATAAATACCATCTGTCAGAAGCAGTATCCACGAGCAAAGTGATTAGTTATGTTACTGAGGTCGTAGACCCATTGACATATAACGAAATAGATGGGATTTGGGATTTTGTGGGTGAATGCACATGGCATATGATCTATAGTATCTATAGTATCGAATGCACGTGAGGGATAGGTTGCCCATTTTCCAGATCACACTTCCCAGATGGAAAAGCCACCACATGCCACAGAAGCAGCCTCTGGCAAAGAAACACAAAGCAAGGGAAGATCCCGTGCTTAGGAAACAACCATCCAGAAAGCGAGATTTTCCAAATGTCAGGTGAGATAGCCACAAATTCCAGTCTTCCACACACCCCGTGATTGGTGGGCTAGCGGCTAAATCCCCATTGTTGGTGTATAGACTCACTCCGTTTTAACCAACTATTGGGCAACAGCTTGTAGAATATTCCGTGGTATCCCCATTGTATCCCCATTGTATCTCGCATTATAACCCAATAAACTGGTTGGTTTCCCAATTTTATGTTGGCGAAATCGAAATCCTAAGTCCTTCCAGCCCTGAAAACGGGGGTCCTCTCCGTCGTTGGCGCACCATGAGTGACAAGTGAAAACCACAGCACCGAAGGGCGCTCCAACGGGGACTGGGATGGTCATGCGTGCGCCCATGTAACGCTGCAGCATTAACCTGAACCAAGTCTGTCTGTCCCAGGGCACAAAAAAAGCCAAAACCGGCATCTGATGTCTTTTTTCACGTGTTTTTGTTTTTTTTTGGTTTCATGGGGCTATGATGGTGTATGATATGACAATTAAGACATATTGGGTACAATGGGTTGAAAATCTGTGGGTATGCGCCAAAATGATCAACTGGTGAAGGGTTAGATAACCAAACATAAATCTGAAAATCGATTGGCATTTGTTGCCTGCACCTGACCTTTCACTGGGAATGTTTTTGTAGAAAAAGTCCGAGACATTTGGTATGGGTCGAAATCGGGTAGCCCCCAAAAATGAGATCTGGTTGGTGGTTTTAACCATCTTGAAAAATATGAAAGTCAATGGGAATGATGACATCCCATAGATGAAATGGAAAATAAAAGTCATGTTGAAACCACAAACAAGAGATGGTTGATCCCGAAACAGACCCAAATTTGATACACTGATACACGTGATACGAGTGATACCTATGCCAAGAGCCAAGTAACTCCAGCTCTTGTTTGCCTTTCCGCTCATTGAAGACATGCAGCTGACACCGCAACCAGGCTGGGCCGACCCTGGGCGGAACTCTTTTCAAATTGTCTCCTTGGCGAACCCTTGGCGAACCAGGTAGGAAAAACCCCACAGAATCGCAGGGTATTGGTCGGGTGTCACACTCGTGATAGGCTTCATTTCACCCAGCTGCCTATTTCCAATACGCTCAAACATACGGGCTTTCCATAGCCATCAGGGCATCCCAATAGCTGGAGGCTAATTCATGGAAAATCCCAAACAAAAATGGATGATGATTTAGGGGTACCCGCCATGACGAAACGGAAACCTCCACAGGTCATGGATAGCTGGTGCCAGCTGGTGCCGGGTGTCTTCGGATCACCACCGATCCACCCGGTAATGGCTCCAGGGATCGCAAGAGCCAGTCACAGGAGTTCGCCTGTCTGCGCAAGGCCGTGTAGGACGGGGCCCTCTCTGAGGATCCCCAGACATCGTCGTAGACCTGCCGTCGCAAAGCCAAGCAACTCACCGAAAAAAAAGACCTACAATGTTTTTCGGCCCCCCAGTTATAAGTTGGTTTATAAGCCCCAGCAACTATAGTTATAAGTACCACAAACTATAGTGAAATTGGAGTTATTGGCACCAACTTAGCTATCCAACGGGGGCCTCACATGGTAGATTTTCACTCAAAAAACTGGTCGCCCGTGCCTTGGATTTCTCAGGATCCAAGGGCTTTGGAGCCTCCAAGCCGAGCAAGAAACCGCTCCGTTCAATTAAAAGTTGCTGCAACGGTGTCGCCTCAGATTCGCGACGCGGGGTCAAAAGCGAAAAGCGATGGACAGTTTCTTCAAGTCCTGCGAAGCCCCTTGAGATTCCTAGCATTGCAGCTTTGATGGTTGCTGAATCTTGAACCCTGAACCAGTATGAACCAGTTATCAAGTTATCAGTCCTGAACACTGAATGCTCACATGGCAATGGCTGGCAAGTTCTGGAAAAATCCATTGCTTGCTCCTACTCGGCTATTGGAATTCAACGGCGGGCCCCTGGAGAAGGTGAGAGGATCCTGAAATTTGTCAGGTGCACCGCTTCAGGGATACAGCAGGGCGCTTGACAAACTCTCCCTTGAAACCAGCCAGTTGGTTGTTTTTGTTCAATATCTGCAATGTCTTCAACTCAAACTTTGCTTCTCCAAATCATCAACTGAAATATGGCTGCGTCCGAAACTGGGGTACCCCGGTACCCCCAATTGATTGTACTTTTAAGGCGGATCATGATGAAATATGATGAACATCACCAACACAGGTTTGAGAGGCTTTCCATTTCATTATTTCAAACAAGCCATTGTGCGCTGGCCCCAAAGTAGCATGGTTTCTGCCTTTCAACCCCCTGAAAAAATATGCCTTTCAGCGCCATTGGGGATCATCCCAGTTCTATGTTTGAAAATGAGCCAGATACTTGAACCCACCAGCCAGATCAACGATTAGATATCCATTAGGTTCTTTTTCTATACCCCTTAAAATCCACATGAATCCCAATTAAATCACCATAAAATCCTCCACTATACTGGGTTCTATCCCCATTTTAGACACTTACTCACACCTCCATTGTGGCAAACCCCCCAAACAAATTCCAAAGTACATCGTCACTATTTTAGAGTGGAATTTGAACGTTTTTTTTTTGGATCACCATAAAATCCCCGCTATACTTGGTTATATCCCCATTTTAGATAGTTAAATCCCCATTCTATCCCCCCCAAAATCGCAAAGATATCCCCAACAGGTTTGAAACATATCCCAAGTCCGGACCATTTTTGCGGAGGCCACTTGCTTGGACACCTCTTGCAACATTTCCACGGCGGGGTGCGCCTCCTGATGATGGAGTGAGCATGGAGAGCAATCCTATTCCCATAAGGATTAAGATGGCTGAAGTATATTGAGGCCACTAGTCTTGGATCTATTCATTTTAGTGGCCCCAAGATTTGACATGCTGATGAAATTCATTATCTGGCATCAAATTGCTTGTTGATTTTTATTGGGACAGCTCATTTTTTTCCAGTAATCAGTACATGTCCCATTTTGGGGTTCGATGCTGGATTTGCTGCCATGGAACATTCCGGAATTTGCTCCAAGCATGGCTTCAAGTCACCTACGATTTTTTGGTGGCACCTTATCATCATCGAAGGCCACGGTTGTTTTCACCACAAAGCATTCACCATGGCCCAACTGCAGCACCACCAATCCTATGGAGGTTATCACCTATTATATCCTATATTATATACAGTATATCACCACATATATATATATGGTATTACTATACAAAAGAGTATTCTGGGTAAATTATATATGGTATTATATATATATATACTAATAGTAATAGACACAAATAATAGGTATATATATATATATATTATTATACCACCAACCAGTAATATTACTACCACCAACCAATATATATATATATATAATCACCCATTATTTGCCCACCTTGTCATCATCGAATTGCATCTGTTTGATGATTTGCCCATCAGCTGACGTCACTCGAAGCTCAGGACCCACCCGACAGCTGCCCATGGAGACCATGCTGTGGATGGACATCTGGGCTTGGAAAAACTGCCGGTTAAATGGATGGAAACCATAAATCAATGGCTTGTTTCTTTTTTGGAAAATCGAAACCGGAAACCATCGATTTTCCCAGTAAATATGGGGTTTTCCGGTTAGAATTTGCCCTTACACCAATCCATTGAATAAAACATGGGGATTTACCTAAAAAACCTATGGGTTTAAGATGATGTAAGCAACCTTGCAACTAGAGATTTCACCGGCATGACTCATCGCGTTCTAAGCAATCAAACTAGGGCTTCCGGTTTCAGCTATATTTGGGGATGACCGCTGTAAGATGTGGGATGGTGATTTCCACCACTTTGGTCAATCGGGATTTGACCCCCACATAGGGGTCGACAAAAAAAACCGACTTGACTTGACACCAGCAGATGGGAATTATCATCCCTTTTTTGGGGAATATTCGGAATAACAACAACCACCAGCTGTTAGTATGATTAAATCCCAATTAATATGCTTACAGTTGATTCTAGTTGGCAATACATCACGTATCCCATGAATCTTCCGTTAATAAATCCCCATTTCTTTTCATGGTTAACTCAGGCAAAATCATGGTAAAATCCTACAGGATGGGGCCCCATAGTTAGCTAAGTTGCTTTATAACTATAATAACTATAATAACAATAGTGCATCATATTTGTAACTATACTTAGATCTATTTAGATGGGGCCCCATGGGGCCCCATAAACCAACAAACATCTGCCGGGCACCAGACTAACTTCTCCATGTCACGTCTGGTGGCAGCAAGATGCCCGCTACCCCGGCCGCCAAGGGATCCGCGTCGTTCTGTTGTTCCCGCGCTGCCACGCTGAGACGCTTCCGGGAGGGCAGCAGATCGGCGCAGACAGCGCCGCACTTCACGGCCGTGGGAAAGGCCAAGTCTAAGGCACTTAAGACGGAGCCAACCTGGAAATCAGGGGTTCATATGGGGGGTTTCCATAAATGGAGGTAGCCCAAAATCATGGTTACTGGAAAATCCCAATCTTTTTTCATGGATGACTGGGAGCACCCCTATAGGAAACCTCCATATGGTTAATGAATGGCCGTTTCAGATACCCAAATTGGAATTGCAACCCCAATTTCTATTTATGGCTTTATATGGTACAGTAGCTATGGTACAGTAGCTCCATTTTATGGTCCTGAAAAACCAATTGATTTAATTGTGGCAAAATTATGGTTGAGGTACCAAGAAATAGGCAAAACTTAGGGATTTTTATTGAAGAAAACTAACCGCATAACCAGCCAAAACACAGGTTTAAGCATGCCTGGGTACTATAACTAGAACCTTCAAACAGGGTTGCGCTATGTTGCACTACCAAAACTTGGGGTTTAAGCATAGGCCATCGAGGATATGACCATGAACAAGTTTGGTTGAACAAATAGCGCAATTTGGGGTCAAAGACCCTTTGACATCAACTCTTAAGAACATCTGACCCTTGAATGGGGGGCAATTTTTGCAGCAACTTCTATAACATCATGGTTGCAACATTGGGGTTTAAGATCATCATCACTGGAAATTTCATTGTTACACATTTGGATTTCGTGTTTTTACGAGCAAGAATTGAGGTTTAACGATCAACCAATTTGGGACCATCAAACATAGCTATGTAACAGGGGGGTCGGGATAGGACTGTCAAGACAAGCAAAACTGTCGTTGACCAATGTAAAGGACATCCAATTAAACATGGGCCATGGGGTTGCCTCAAAATGTGTATTTCCATCCTGCACACAAAACACGTCGAGTTTGTCTGAAAATAGGGTACCACTGTACACCCCTAAATTTGCTTGTTGACCATCACTTCCTCTACCAAACTGGCAATGCCTCCCATTGGACATCACACCAAGGAACGACATACTTCGACGCAAGGGGATCAATGAATAACAGGATGCCGTTGGGGCGATCATCGTTGTCTGCCACACCTGCTGGCTACAGAAGAACAGCTTTGAAACCACTCCGAAAGCAGCAGATTAAGAGCAGATTTCCATAGTTTTCCCCATGGCATCTTTCCCCAGCCTAAGAATTGTCGCCATGCCCGTGGCAGTGCAGATTCCTGTGCTCCCTGCACTCGTGTTCGTCCCTGAAGTTGACACACGAGGCCCGAGATTCGTTGCAGCTCTGCCTGTCCCACGAAGAACGGTTTCGCCGTGTTGCAGGCTGCTCTCCGAAGCTCCTGGGCTGATGGCCATGATGGAGGTGCCGTTGCAATTCACCAGTTGTGTTACAGTGTTTCGTTAAATTATGGTACATTCTGCTTCGGTACATGGCATGACATGACTTGGATCATAGATCACATCACATTGCCGGAATCTATAGGCAAATTACAACAATCCACTAACCTGAGAACTTCGGCTATGGGAGAATTCCGAGTACGAACCACATCTAACCATCATTTCAGAAACCTGCTCGGCTTCGGTCCTTTCTGTTCCAAGTCTCATTGCCCCAGTCACGTCCTTGGTGCCTGGGCGCTGGCAACTGCACCGCCACCAGTTGGATCACAGGACTGCCGGAATGGCTGTGACCTCACAAGCATTCCGGCGGTGGGGTCGAAGGGGTGGCGACTCGGTGTGTTGAGATGGCAGAAAAAGATGGCTGAAAAAGAAACATCTTGAAATTCTGCATGTTTGCGTCTGGCAATTGGGAAAGGCTTGCTGATAGGATCAATTGTTCCTTGTCAAAGTACCGGTTTTGATTCAATGGCTCATGTCAGGCAGGGCTAAGTATCACGATGAACCGTAAAAGTGGACGAAGAACTTCACCAAATGCGTTTCTTAGAGGAGGGCCAGCTGGAAAACGATTTGCAAAAAAAGATGTAACAAGACAACAACTGGAATTTCAGCACAACTTGTCACACATTGGGTATGGCTTAAAAAAACACAGCTTTGTGATCGATAGTCATTCTCCAATCCAGCTCCTGCTGATGCTAATCTTTTCAACCCGACCGGATTTTTCCATTTCCCGCTTTCTCGAACTTCGGCTCCCAATCTTCCAATGGCTCAACCCTGTTCCGTGGCCAACTCAACCAAGTCGTCAACCCCACAAGATGCTGAAGATTTCATGGTTTAACCACTTAATCATCAATTCACATCAATTCACCCATTTTTTCCATTTTTCATCCTGACCATTTTCCGAGCGTCGTTGGTGGTCCGTGCCCGGCCCACTGCAGCCGTTCACCGCGGCGCCGACGCAGGCGCCGTCGGTGCCCAGGGACCGGTCCAGCGTGGTGGTGACGTCGGCCACGGAGACGTCATCGTGGCCACTGACGTTGACCACGGCGAAGTCCCAAGGACGGTGGCTGCTGTGGCGTTGCAACCTGGGTGAGTTGATGATGTTCATAAAGGAAGAAATGAGACAGAAAAGATCATCTACAAAGTGGGGCCCCCTAGATAGCTAAGTTGGTTTATAACTCCAATAACTATGGTTTATGGTACTTATAACTATAGTTATTGGGGCTTATAAACCAACTTATAACTAGGGGGCCCCACATTGTATGTATTATATATACATTCTAAGACATGATATATTGTGATATGGGGGCTTGAAATGATGTCTGGTATAGTCAGTGCACACACAGAGATATAGATTGATAGTTACATAAACACTGGAGGCATTGCCCGGAACTTCCAAGTGGGAAGAGGAAATGGGGGTGTGTTTGTCGGCAGCCCCCCGAAAAGGATATCATTCAATGCCAATGCTTATTAGTGATTGTTTTGCCAACTACAAGAGATTGTCTAGAAAATCTCAATTGTCCTCGGAGTTTTAATTTAGTTATTTTTTGACGAACTTGCAATTTCAATTCGTATATCACCAGCCGCGCAAAATTTGGCCACCAAGAAAATCACAATTGGTATGCCACAAAGCTAACATTGGCGGCAAAGTGGGTGCGGGTACTTCAACTAGAACGGTCAACATCTTTCAACTCCGATTTTGCTACCTCAAACACATTTTTTCATCATTTTTATCGTGCATTACGACCCCCAAAAGATGCAGAAACATAATATCCACTTCTAAAAATATGATCAATTTCTCTCTCCAATCATGATCAACGAGGCTTCTGGATCTTATTGGCATTTTGTACCAGGTAAATCTCAGTATCGACCCCTGCAGTTTCCATCCCCGCTTGGTGGCTTTTAACCCATCTCAAACATAGTACTCATCTCAACCATCCCTTTTGCACGGTCGAGAAACCCTAAGATATTAAAAAAAACACCACATTTTCACCATCATTTTCCAACAATTTTCCTCCAGGAGCTGATACGTGGCTTCTGCCACCAACTCCGCCACAGCCGCGCGCCAGTCGCCCTGCGACGACAGCACCGAGCAAAAGATGGGCTGCGCTGCGCTGCGCCGCGTGAGCCGCGCGGCGGCGCGGTGTTTTGTGCGACGCCGCAAAGCGTGGAACAAGGCGAGGCCGGCTGTGGCGGAGCCACCCAGAGATGTCCTGAAAAGGGATCTGAGATGGTGAAATTGGAGAGAATTTAGGATATCTCCCAGGTTTTTGATGGTGAAATCCAATGTTTTTTGATGGTGAAAATCCAAAGACATTGATTTTAATTTAGGGTGGATGGATAATGACGTGTGGTTATTTCACCATCAAAATAGGGGATTTCATCTCATCAACGATGTGGTCAACCCATTCAGCACATCCCAGAAGTGGATGATATAAACATGTACGAACATCGCATATTTTAGGGGAAAAATGCAGTGGCTTCTGGTTAAGACTGTTGCTTGAGAATCAATCCATGGACAAAAAAAGTGGGCATTAGAAGCGCCATCAATTATATTCAGGTGGTTTATCGGTTTACCAAACAATGAGTGCCAAGTAGAGTTAACAAAGTCAAGTGATGTTCAATTGCAAAGTTGCAAGCGCGACATCAGCCGTGCATCAAAAACTAACATCAACCGCAACAAATAAGCTTGGAGGGTAAGATTTTTATTTTTATTTTTATCCATCCGTTTGAACACCACAAACCGTTGGATCTTTTGCTTCCAAGATGGTTTGCCGGTCAAAACACGCTCCGCTCCTGCTGGATGTCGCTGCTTGCGCGGCAGCACGTGGCGGGGCTAGGCTTCGACGGCGAACGGAGGTCGGAATTCCATTGGCCACACAGGGGCCATGGGACGTCAGGATCATGGGGCCACAGCTGCGATGCCATGCTGTGCGATGCTACCAGTCCTTTAAAACGAATAGGTCGTCATACCCGGCCTGGTAAACGTTGACATAGCGAACTGGAAAATCACTATTTTTAATAGTTGGATAATGGTTATTAATCCCTACCTCACTGATTGGATCATCATCCCAACTATTGGGGAAAATAAAATTCATGTTCCAAACCACCGACCAGAAGAGACCCCTTTTTTGCATTGACACAATGAACATAATAACTACACCATACCAATATATCCCCCCAAAAAGAACAATTTCTTGCAATGTCAAGCGTTGCGAGTGCACCTCCACCAAACGCCGCATGAGTCCAGAGTCGTGCATCGCCAGTCGCAAGGACTGCAACTCATCCAGGGATGCCTGGTGCCGTTGAAATTGCTACTTTGGAACACTTTCTCCAACTCAATTTTCAAATCCCAACAAACCAAGAAAAAACACGGCCAAGAACAACCCAACAGACCCAACACGGAGGATTTCGGGAGTTTTAATTGGGGAGTTTTTTCTGGGGTATACCGTTTCCTCTGGCTGCAAGATCTCTCCCTTGGAGGTCCTGGAAAGGATGATCGAATTCGATACTCACATTCACCAGGTCAAACTCCCCCAGCACTCGAGCGTAGACCTCCTGGGGCTTGGGCCATGGTGGGCCATGGAGCAACCAGATTTTTTTTCGCCAATCATGGTGAAGAACCAATAATAACCATGGTTCATCACCACTTATGACCATGGGGAAAAAAGGTTTTAGGAGATTTTTGACATCCAACATGGGGCAATTTTTTCTCGCCAGAAGTTGGACTTGAGGGTTGGGAGGGCCCATCCTTCCAGCACGTGTTGGTTACATCCCCAATTTCATTCCTGTTGGTTATACCGCTGGGGACTTGGATAATATTTGGTTGGATACCCTCTAGTAATTTAACGTAGCCATGGTATTTTTTTGGTCCATTTATTTCGGTGATTTACCTATTGAATGTGGTGATTTTTCATAATTAAAGTACCAAGAGGATAAACAATTTTTTGCATAACAATTCACAACCTAAAATAAACATCAATAATCATGGCTTGATTGGATATATATATATAATATAATTTAAATAATACGAATATATAAAAATATATATATATATATATATACGGGTTTTCCATAAATGGGGGATCCCGAATAGCTGGATGGTTTATTTCATGGAAAATCCCAATCTCAAATGGATGATGTAGGGTAGCCCCATTTCAGGAAACATTCATACCTATATATAATTGTATATATATATACCCTCTGGTAAACTAACATAGTGAACTGGAAAATCACAATTTTTCATGGACAATTCACTATTTCTATGGTGATTTTCGATAGTTATGTTAGTTTACCAGAGGGTATATATACACATATCTCATTAAAACGGTTGTTAAGACACCAGACCACCAGATCCAGGCCCTCTGGACCTCACTGAAGCCATTGCAGTCGAGCACCTGATCTGCGACACGATGACTTTCCGATGGGTTTTACCGCGACAACAAAAAACTCTAGGTGGAAGATCCTGAGCGAAAGATGGAAATTACATCTAATATACTATTATCATCTTGTATCTGTATGTATGTATATATATATATTTGGGGGGTTGCTTTTAAGACAGAAACACCCCATGAATAAATGGAACAGAATGTGATGGGCTCTTTTTTCAAACCAGGTTAGATTACCAGTGAAATCAGGTGCCTGTGGGGTTCCCGTTCCCAGCTTGCACGTGTGCAAGTTCATGGAGAAGGATCGGCTTCAACTTTAGGGAAAAAGAAGCATCAAACCACCATGAAAATTGGTTCAGAGTTGCAAATCACACAACCGGATACAATCGGTAGAAGAAGTGGATAGGAACACCATCATGGTGCCTGTACCCTTTACATGATTGAGACCCAACAAGGGCTGCTACAGGAAAGTGATTTTCAAGAGGATTCCTTGCTGTTTCTGGGTAAACTCGCTGATGATTTTACCGTGTGTCCTGCAACTGTTCCTCACGCTTCCATTTTGGGTCAAGTCATAAACATCATGTTGACTTATCTGTACCCATTCTCAAGCTCACTTTGTCTATGTGTTGTATTCAAACTGTTGGTGGCTAATGGATGTTGGTTGGCCAACTGATCTTGGCTTATCACCAGCTGCCTCTTGCAACAGCGCGTAAGACTCCTGAAGAACTCGTCGACGTTTTTCGTGCTGCCTCAGCTGGCAAGAATCGAGAAACTGAACATGGCGCCCTGAGTTTCATTGATGTTTTGGGGTCAGCAAAAAAACTAAATGATCATCAGGATGATGTTGTTGTTGTTGTTGATGTTGTTGTTGTTGTTGTCGTTGTGGATGATGATGACGATGACGACGGCCATGAGGATGACGATGAGGATGATGATGATGATGATGATGATTGATGATTGATGATTGATGATGATGATGATGATGATGAACAGGATGATGATGATGATGATGATGACGATGATGATGATTGATGATTGATGATGATGATTGATTGATGATGATGATGATGGTGATGATGATGATGAATATGATGAATATGATGATGATGATGATGATGATGATGATGATGATGATGATGATGATGATGATGATGATGATGAGGGCGAGGACGATGACGATGAGGATAATGAGCATGATGATGGTGATGGTGATGATGATGATGATGACGATGATGGATGTTGGTTGTGGTGGTTGTGGTGGTTGTGGTGGTTGTGGTGGTGGTCGTGTTGGTGGTGATGTCATTCTCACTCCCGACGACCCATTTGCAACGCCAAAGCCACACTCTTTTAAAACATGTATTGGGCTCTTGTGCCACTTTGAAAAAATAATTCCACGCCCTCCGGTAGGCTGGGTATAGGAAATTCCACCATTTTCAGCAGGAACATTCTCATCTTCAATAAACTGTGTCTCAAAATAGGGACAATCATCATTTTCCCTATTGAACAGCATACATTGGGATATGCCCAATTTTCATGGGTTTCTTGCCATCCCCGCGCCTGGCTACCAAAGAATCCCATCGCTCACTTTGGCACGCCAAGAGTTCGGCCTGCAGAATGGGCAGCGGCTGAAACCCGGTCCTTTGGGCGGCAACGGACGGCGATCAAGTTTCAGACCAGCGCGCGGCAGAGCGGCATTTGGTGATACTTCACCTGCAGTGGGAAAAGTCTGCAGTGGTATACCCCCAAATGGCAATTTTCATAGGGAAAGTGAGGACTAACCAATGGAATGAGGAATGCAATTTTCAGAGAAACCCATGTGAAACAGTCTTGAGGAAAACCTAACATGGGAATCAGAAAACCAATGAGCAGGGTAATGCAACTGCAACCTGCAAAACGCACCTCAAATCAGTCATGGGCGCTTGCAAGGATTGTGCTCCGAATCACCACGAAATGGTAGCAAACTATCCGCCACACCATCCCCCCAACAAAACTCCACCCGAGATTCCTCAAAAAAATCAAATGTCAACGGGAAGTAATGATGGCAAACCGCCACCTCCGGCAAACCAAAGGATTACTGCTACTGATGGATGTTGGGGATTACTAGTTATGAAATCGCTGCCAGATTTTTTCACGCCCTGAATATTAGTGATTTAGTGGTTAGGTTAACATATATCCAAAGTTGTCTAACAGATTCAATTGTACTGAACTATCTATCCCATGGGTTGACCCCCAAATTCAGTGTGAATCACTATTGATATTGTTAACTACTGTGGACCACTCTCTGTCCTACTATTAGCCACTATTAACCATCAGACACATTGCTAACAATTATATAATGGATTAAAAACTGTTTTTCATCTTTTATTTCACTGAAACTGTTTATGGCTATTCGCCATCAGTAACAGCTATTAACAGTTAACCAAAGCGGCTGTATTAGAGATATTTTTTTAGCATTAGCCATTAACATCATCTTACTATTAGTAACACTATCAATATATCCCTATGGTCATTGAACATAGCTATGGAGAATGGCTTATTTATAGATGCTTTATGATGATTTACCCAAAAACTAGGGGGACTTTCTATAGCTATGTTAAAGAACCAGAGGGTAACCACCATTACCCTCTGGCTATTTAACATAGCTATGGAAAATGGCCCATTTACAGATGATTTTCCCAGCTAGAAACCTCTATTTATTTCATGGCTTTTCCAGTTCGCTATGTTAAATAACCAGATGGTAATCATTATGAACCATCATTAACCATATATTAACCATATATTAACCATATATTAACCATATATTAACATAGCGAACTGGATCATGTTAAATAACCATATGTTAATCACCAAAACGGGCTCCAGTTTGTTCGCCTGACATATGGCCCAAGCAAAGGCCATGGCTGCCAGCAGGAGATTTTCATGATGCTGTCGGGCCTGAGGGTTAGTCATGCTAGGGGATAATACTATGAATAGCGGCTTGGATGGTGGTTAGTGGTTGTGAGAGGTAAACTATATTCTAATAACAAGGGATTATCAATGGATCTTACTAGCGACTAATAGCGGTTACTAGTGATTAGTGGTTCATCATGATTAGTAATGGGGTGATGGCGGTTTGTTCCCTTTCGGTGTCATCAAACATGGCTGGTTTATTGCTGGGAAGACCGTCGAACTACATGGGGGGTTTTCGATTGCCATGATTTACTAGTGTTCATAATTGATATCAATGGCTTACTGGTGCTTAGTAGGGAATGGATAGGACTGGAATGGGATGATTATTACTAGTGATTATGAATCATTCCCTCATTCCCTGCTAAGCAGCAGTAAGATGGTTAACCACGGATAATAATCCCTATTGGTGTTTACTGACATTTAGATCAAATTTAGGTCCATGCTCACGGATCAACATGGGTAAATTTGAGCTGGAGATGTGGTGCTTACCTATCTAAATCCACCCAAATTCATCAGCAAAAACGGTGAAAATCAAAGCGAATGGCATCTCAATCCATCCGCAAAAAGATCAGCTGGAGATGTGCGAAAATTGGGAAGCGCACTTTAAGTCTGCCACCTTCGGAGTGCGGCATGAAAAGCTATGCAACTATGCGGCTCTATGTACAGCTGGGCCACTTTGTGCCACCGTAGCATCTGTCACACTTTCTGTGCATTGGGTGGGCCAATGGGTACAGCTTTGGATCTAAGTGCCTGTTGAAGATCTATGATATTATCGAAGAACGACCATTAAAATGGGTTCATGATCGACCTGCATTGGGGCTACTTATCTCTATTTTGTTTCTTTCAACTAAAAGGACAACCGTAAATCCTTGCTGCCCACTGGCGCGACAAGTGGCCTCAAAACCGGCTACCTGTTCATGTGCGTCGGTTGAAAACAATGCCCACCTGAGAGGCGTGACCAGCTGGGGTGACTGACAACCGGAGCTGAATTCATTTTTTTCTGAGCTCATCGTTGGATTGGTGGCAAAAAAAACAATAAAACATCAATAAAACACCCATATTTCACAAATAAACACCAATAAAACATCAATAAAACACCCATAAAACACCCAATGGCACAGCAACAACCATCAATAAACCACCCATATTTCCCGAGAAAAGACCTGGTTTCCGATGGCTTCACCCATCCCCTCGCTGTGGCTTCGCGCCGAAAAGCGCTGGCCATTGACCGTCCGAACCTCGTTGAGGTTCGCGCTGGCACCGGGGATGACGGGGGTGACCGAGTGAGGAACAATAACAGTAATAATAACAAAAATCATAGTTCCTCAATAATCACTGTGATATTATTATAGTGATATGAAATATGTGATATGTAATGTAATGCTGGTTGGTGGGTTTTAACCATCTTGAAAAATATGAAAGTCAATGGGAAGGATTATCCCATATATTATGGAAAATAAAAATGTTTGAAACCACCAACCAGAATAATATCAATAATAATAGTTCCTCAATAGTCACTGTGATATTATTATAGTTATATGAAATATTATTTTTTTCTAATATCAATTAATAATATGATCATTGATAATATTAATCATAGTATACACATATATACATATATCCAACCCAATGACCAACACAAATGTGATAATGCCTAAGCATTTGCGGAGATTTGTGGTCCGCAGTTTCCAGTCTGGTGACTTGGGGATTCTTTGGTTGGACGTTTGGGGCGTTTGGCTTTGATGAATGAGTGGGAGACGTGAACCGAATGATCTTAGTGTTGCTTGACAGGGAATACGGGGATGGGATGATTGCTAATAATAGGGGGATGGGATGGGATGGGATGGGATGATTGCTGCTGCTAATAATAGTTATGGATCATTTCCTCATTCCCTACTTGGCCCTACTTAGCACCAGCGAGTGATGTGGCCTCCAAATTGCAATTCATCAATACACACTTACTTGCATGGCAGTGTCCCCAGCTTGTCCACATGCCGGCACTCTTTGGGAAAACCTCCGTGGATATGGGCCTATCAGCAGGGGTATCAGCAGTTCAGCAGTCATCAAACCCCAGGGAAATCACGCAGCACGACTGTTACCATGATGTACCAGCCAGGTCCTCAGTTGTGTACCCTCTGGTTATGTCAAAATAGCTATTGAAAATGGCCCAGTCGAAATAGTGGATTTACCCATTCAAAATGGTGATTTTCCGTAGGAAAATGTTAGTTTACCAGAGGGTAAATCCAATACTTCAAAAAAATGGGTAAATGCTCTGGTAAAGATAGATACCCTCTGGTAAACATACAACAAACTATGGAAAATCACCATTTTGAATGGGAAAACTCACTATTTCTATGGCCATTTTCAATAGTTATGTAAACGTTTACCGCAGGGTATCCACCATGTTTTATTCGTTTCGCCCAGCGACGCCGTGCTTAAAATCCTGTCCTTTGACCGCTGCGCTGTTGGCCGCGAAGATGGTGACATCACCCTCGTCCGCAGGGACCTCGCAGACCTGAGTCGAAGGGTGACAGAGGTCTTAAAACTAATAGCTGGGATTATTATTAATAGTGGTTAACAATGATATAATTAACAATGGTTAATATTCCATAATATCCCAATATTCTAATCTGGTTGGTGGTTGACCTACCCCTCTGAAAAATATGAAAGTCAGTTGGGAAGGATTATCCCATATATTATGGAAAAAATATAACATGTTCCAAACCACCACTTTCTCACTTTCTTGTGCGCGCAACGTCTCGGGAAACGTTACCCGTCTTGGGTGATCAACCACCAACCAGGTAAGTATAGTAACTTTACGCGCAAACACCCCGTGTCGCCCACACCCTTCTTGTCTTGGGAAGATCAACAAAGGTATGAGGGAATATAAAAGTCCCGCCCGATGATGATGACGATGATGACAATGATGACGATGACGACGACGACGATGATGATGATGACGACGAGGATGATGATGATGATGATGATAATGATGATGATGATGATGACCATGACGATGTGGAACGAACCCGCACAGGTCCCTATGCTGTGCGTTCTGATCTAGAACATCAAGTTAACCATAATGCTGAAATATACAAAATTTTACAATGTTTTCAGCTCATACGAAGAAGGCGGGTTTGGCCGTAACTTTATCATTTGTAGATTAGTTATATAGTTTTTTTGGTTGATTTTGACTGATTTAACTAGTATATATATATAAATGTTCTATGATAGTTAAACATATGCTAGTTACGTAATAGTTTTATAAACAAACGCAACTAGTAAAACTAGTCTCCATATAAATATGTACATGTATATGTATAATATATGTGTTCCATTTTCCCACATGTTCTTTTCCCCTAAGGCAGACATATATTGTGATCATAAAATGAACCAAACAAAGAGGTGCCGCAGCTACCTCTCCCGTCTTCATGTTCTTCACGAAGAACTCGCCACCTGTGAAATCTGTACCTGGAAGCCGACGCCAAGGGGATGGATTCAAAACATGGACAGCATAGCATTGTAACACACACATTACATATAATTGCATATAATTGTATATACTTATACATATATATATATCTCTCTCTCTCTCTTTCTTTAAAGAGATAGACATAGTGACATAGATATGTGTGAATATGTTATATATATATATGTATGTATGTATGTATGTATACATATATGTAATATACCACTATTTGAAAACGGCTATGGATGTTTTTTAAAAGTGCATGTGGATAAAGAATGGATATAGAATTCATGGATATAGTATGAGCTTAGAATATATATATATATATATTGGATATATACACCAAGACTTACATGGAAAAAGAACACCGATATACAACATATTTCAGCTGTATCCACAGCTAAAGTCATCATCTCCAATCTCGATCCGCCGCCATCGGGCCTCGTCGGCTGAGCATCAACATCGCTTGGTAGGGGAAGAAGAGCCTTCCATACGGATCCTCACTGGGCCGGGCTGATTCTGAGTCCGGATCCAGGTGTCTCAAGTTGTCCCAGTGGAACCTGAAGCTGTCCAGCTGTCCATTTCTTTTTTGGGGCATAGCCATAGGGCACAAGATCGCCCCATCACCCCATCGCCTGTCCTGATGTGCCAAGTTTTGACCACCCTGGCACCGGAAGTTGCTGGTTACTTAGAGGTGCGACGAGGCGCCAGGCCGCCAGGTTTGGATCATCTTTCCAGAAATGGAATGCAGCTGCAGCTTGTTTCGAAGCAGCCAATTATTTGAAAAAATGCCGTGAAAATCACCTCGATTCAGTTGTGCTAAACTACCCATCCCACTGAACAACTTCGACAAAGCTCGCCTCGCCAAAGGCCAAAAAGATCGTCGCACACCTTTTCCTGAACAAGTTCTTGCGAAAACGGCAGGCCACCCCCGAAAATCTATCAGTATGTAGTATGTTTCCGGAAGATACATGTACATTATATACAAGTAGGTCACTTCAACTCGGCACACAAGACTATGTTCCGTCGACTAAGCCCATATAAGCCCTAGGGCCGCATTCAAATACCAAACGCTTTGAGGAAGCACCAGCTCATGTATGTGGCCAAGCAACTGGTGAACCTCACAAGCTTTCTGACAACATTACTGTGGCCTTCAGTCGGAAGGGACCATGGATCTCCTTGCTACCCAGCTGCTGCCCCGCAGCACAACAGCGTTGTTCGAAGTCAACCAAGGATTTTCCGTAGCTGCAGAGTTCGGGCCAGGCTTTGACCAAATGATCCTAGGCGGATGGTATAAGTTTCTTCCATGCAGTAGGCATTTGAAGTGACAATGTTAATCAATGCATCAAGAAGCCACGAGTTTATGAAGGGGGGATGCCAACTTTGAAATTAATTTATCACTATTTTGGACGGTAACCCATCCAATAATGAATTCATTTTTTGGCTTTATGAATCCGAGGTTGACACTACCAACTTCATAAATGTCGCAGCCACTGGTAGCTGTGGCATTCCAAAAAGTCTTCTGGTCCCGTAAACATTACCTTGTTGCAAGGCCCCAACAACCACCCACTTGGTGGCTCATCCCACTTAGTAAGTGGGTTATAACCCCAATTATAAGTGGATTAACCCTACTTATCCCATTTATAACTGGGGTTATAACCCACTTGCTAAGTGGGATGAGTCACCAAGCAAGTAAGTACTCAACGATATTGAAAATGTAAAACACAAGAGCTGTGGGCATGTCACTGCCTCACCATCGGCTTTCCAATATCGTTTGTGCCACACTCCCAGCACTTTGGGCTCAACAAGTGACGGAGTTTTTGCTGCTTTCATGCGGCTGTTGGTGTATTAAAAGGGGTACAACACCCAAAAAATGAATCTCAGGAACAAGAACTAGATAATCTTGGAGCAATTTGCACCAGTAAGAGTCAATGAGCATTGAGATATGACTAGATGGTATTATACCTATATATATATAAATATAAATATATATATATAGTATAAACAGCAAGATCCCATATTTCCATATCTTTTCCATGCCGGAAACCACACCTTGGATCACCGCCACTGCATCCGAGTGTCGTAGATCGTGCTGCGGATGGCTTCGACCAAAGGCGAGGCCGAGCCGCTGCAGAAGTGGTAGGCACCGCCCTGTCCTGCCTGGATTTTTGGGGTTCAGCCAGGGTTTCCCAAATAGCGATGATGGTGTTGACAGTCTAGGTATTCCATGATCTATTTGGTGGTAGCTATAGTTTTAGTTGACATTACAGCTATTCCATTTTGATCTATTTTGGATGACTTTGTCAATGAATGGATTGGAACACCTCTGTCTGCGCCGATGGATCACCATTTTTTGCGGGATCCATTCTCGGGGGGATCCATTCTGTTAGGGTGAAGCATACTGTGCGTCAGAATTGAGGCAATCCTCCAACACAAGCTGCTTCAGGGTTGAAACGGGCTTGACATGCATCAAATCATCATTTAAACATGTTCGCTGCAAACCCTAGGTTTGCCCGCGGCAAATCCCGCATATCCTTTGACATGCTCAAATCCCTGCGTAGAGTTTAAGTTTTTTACTTTCCAAAACAACAAACCCTAAAACCCTAAAACCCTAAACCCCAAAAATCCAAACCCTAAATTAAAACTCTGATTCCTGAAAACTTAAAGTCAAAATCGCTACGTATAGCCAGTGTTTTCATTCATCCTCTGGCTATAAGTATATCATATTGTTTGGATGTGTTGTTTGAGTGTGAGCGAACCGGGGGTTTGGAGGGAACATGTTGCATATAATTATCCATAAGCACGTGTGAACACTTCAAACTACATAGAATATAGTATATAGCATATTATATCGGCATGCAAGTATGTACATGGATATCGTGCATACTTCGCCCCCCTCCAAGAAAACATGCATTCGTTGATGAACTGGCCTCCCCATCCAGTCGACGGACTTCATCGAAAGGCGCCACTTCAGCGGCTTCCTTCAGCAGCTGTGCACACTCCTGTGACGTGATGGTTTCCCTTTGTTTGTACATGTTTGTACCATTTTTGCCATAAAAGATTCATAAAGTTGCAGTTTCAATGAGGAAAATTAGGTTTTAAACTTTAAAAACCATAAACCCACCAACTTTGGAGGTAGCATATCAGATGCCATATCCTGTTGGGGGTGCCAGCCTGAAAAAATAACTTTCCAGTTCAACTAACTGGGACTACATCTGTCTGCTCCCAAGCTGCTTCTTTTTTCTCGCCCAATATTTCTATTGCTCAACTTGATGATCGTGACACTGGACTTTGTGCAGGTCGCCGAGCTCATTCTCATCCGAAAGGGTCCACACAAAGAAAGCACCTGGGGAGGTATGAACCTCAGCAGGTCTCGGCACTGCAGCTGTCACAAGGTTGGGATTCACTCGGGTAGAGACTACTTACCGGGCTTTCTGAAAACTGGCTACCCCCATGATCATCACAAATTGGTCATTCTGTGAAAGGGAAACCAATGGTGAAAAAGGGATAATTACAGTAAAAAAGGTTGGAACCCAACTCTTCGAAACACCAATTTGCCCAAAGTTTTATAGTCATTTTTCCTGTCGTCCTCTCTGACCTTTTTGGTAAATGACAGCTTTTCTTCGTGGAAATGGATGGCTCTGAGATCGCAACACCCTCGTAGAACTTGCCTCAGCAACAGGATCGTGATCCAAGGCAACATTTCCGACACCAAAGTTCCACATCAGTAGTATCTCTATTCGGGATATGGCTAGCTAGTAACCTCCAATTAGACACAAATAGTCAAGTGGGATCATTGCAGGATGGCATCAAGAAACTTGTCCCTTTCGCGATGCTACCAAAAAAATGCTGCAATTCAATTGGCTGTTGTGTCACATCCACAAATCCATGGCTCGAAACCATCAAGCCAAGAATTGATGATTAAATCCACATTTTCATGCGTGTTCACTTGCTTTGAACCATCTGAAGTGCAAAAAACACACGTGGCAACACACAATTTGTATGACATACAGATCTTTTTTATGGTTTGAATCCCAACTTTAAGTCTTAAACACATCCACCGGCCCAAAACAGATCCAGGGTTCTATATCCCATTAATCCATGATATCCCATGAAATTCCAGCAACAATCTATCAGTTATAGATGATTTTCTCATTGGATCCTTGTTGTATTTCTTATTTTTCCCAATAATCACCATTAACCACCACTAACCTATGAATCATCATCAATCACCCTTAGAATCCACCAGTGGATTCTACATCCCATCTTTTCCGTCTAGGCTGCCAAAGACCTTCGCCAGAACCGCTTCCAGCACCTTGCTATGCGTCACGAAGAGCACCGTTGTCACCTCCTCCGCCGTCGCGGCGTCGAGGACATCCTGGGCCAAGGCTTCGACGCGTGCGCTGGTCTCTGCGGGGCTTTCCAAACCTGGGATGGGCCAAGGCTTCGCAAGAAAAAGTCGTATAAATATGGAACAGTATATAACCATTATTACAACCTCAGAATAATCTTAGATATCTTAGTTGACCATAGTTTAACTTCGAAGACTAGAATCAATGAGGTATTTGATTTTTTCAAGCTGCTATTTGGAGACGCTGACAAACTATGGCAGCGACGACCAGAAACCCTCGAAGTAGGCTTTGTGAAGTCGTTCGCTTTGGCCCATTTTTGCCAGCTCTTTGAACAAATCGGCAAACTCGGCATAAATGTCCTGATCAATGCAGTCCGTCTTATCAAGATTCCCAAGGTCTTGGTGGATAGTCCATATTGGGCTACTTCACCTGCCCTGGGCAGGATCAGAGCCACCTTCTTGAAAAAAGCTGGGCACTTTTTTGAATGATTGCACTGATTGCACCCTGGCAATTTATTTTTGGGATATTTTCATTTCTGCGTCTGAGGATTTCCACACACAAAAACTGGCAAAAAACGCTTCCCCAAGCGGCACTTCGATGCATGCCCTCAAACTTCCCTAGGCTTGGCTCGCGAAGCCTTGGCTCCACCACCACCTGAAGCGTCGATTGTGGCAAGGATGGGATCCATGGTGGATGGGGGTGGGGGAACTATCAACCACTTGTGGCTGTTAGAAATATATTTATTGTATATATATATATAAATCGCTAAAAATTGATATCTGGATAATCTATTAAACTGAACACTTGGGCAATTTCGGGGTAGCTCACCCTAGCCGGCATTCCAGTGACATCATTCCTGTGACGAAACCTGGATCTGGATCACTGTAATTACGCTTAATGGAATACATATCAAACAATGACAAGGTGGCGTCCCTCAGTTATCTATATGTACCATACACCATATCTATCCATACCTACCATAGACCATAGACGAATTCACCCAGTCATAAACCAACTTCGCCACGTTTTTTTTGGGCAGCACCTGGTTTTTCATATGGATCAACTGCTGCTTGATCCATGGAAGCCATGCGCCTCGCAGTTTAAGGCCTTGCCATAAATCTGGGCCGTGTGATGAGCACGTTTCAGGTCCGAGGCATAAATCCCACTGCAGCGGCTAATCCTCCAGGACGGTCATCTACAAACGGGCAATTTTCAAGGCTTATCTTAATTTACTTTCCACCGGCTCCATAAACTCCCAACATCAATATATACCCTCTGGTAATTTAACATAACTATGGAAAATCACAATTTTCAATGGGAAAATCCACTATAAATCACCATTTTCAATAGCTATGTTAGTTTACCAGAGGGTAACGAAGCTTTTAGCATACCATCATCCCGAACCCATCCAAATCTCAAAAACATCCAACTTCCGCCCTCGATGAACTAGGAATAAGTCCTTTCTTAATAAATACCCTCTGGTTATTTAACATAGCCATGGAGAATGGCCCATTTATAGATGGTTTACCTACAGTAATAAAAATGGTGGATCTTTCCATGGCTATGTTAGTCATAACCAGATGGTAGTCCTCATCCTCATCCTCACTCACCATCATCACAGCTCTTTCTTCCCAATCCCACTATCCCATCCCACTGAAGTCCTGAAAACCCACTGGCTGGTCGATTAATGCCGATGAATTCCCCACATGAAAACCGACCTATACTGATCATAAATCGGCCCCTCCAGTTTTACTCAAAGTCTGTAGTTGGGTGCTTTTCCCATGTATACGGAGGTTTCCCACAATGGTGGTACCCCAAAACCATGGATTTCAATACTGAAAATGGTCCGATTTCGGATGATTTGGGAGTACCCCCATGACTTGGGAGGCTCCATATAATGTCAACCCTCGATTTATAAACACCAAACGGCTGTTTAATTGGGAAGGTACCATTTAAGTCTCAAATCATGACTATTGGGGGAATACCAGCCTAATAAACAATGGTTTATGAATCCGGGGTCGACATGAAAGATCTGGTTGGTGGTTTCAACCAACCCCTCTGAAAAATGATGGAGTTCGTCAGTTGGGATGATTTTCCATTCCCAACTGCATGGAAAGTCATGTCATCCAGCCATGTTCCAGTCACCAACCAGTATATAGATCTATTAAGTCCATATTAAGATATATTAAGTCCCATTAAGCCATATTAAGTCCCTACAACGTTGATGGTTTAATGACTATATCAGATTATCTATAGGGTTTCAGGTGGTTTATCCCATGTGAAAATCCCATTAAGCCATATTAAGTCCCTCCAACCAAAGATCCATGGCAACTTTCCCGTCGCAGCTCCTGGAGGCCAGCAATTTCCCGGTCTCCTCTGCCTGCTGGATCCCTTCAGGCGCCAGTTCCGTGTCCTGCTGGCCCTGCCACTTCTTCGCCAAGTTCCAAGTGGTGGTGCCGTGGCGACCTGCAGCGGCTGAAACCCCTTGGAGGTTTCACAAAAAACTGGGGATGAACCATCCAAACACGCAAAAAACATGGAGAAAAATGAAGAAGGTTGGGGTTTCGACAGGGATTTTAGTGATTTTAGATAGCAAACACTGATCCTCCATAAAAATCCGTGAAATCGCTGCAGCTTTTTCTTGTAACGCTGTGCCCCCATTGAGCTCCAACCGCTTGTGAGGTGATCTGAGCACCGAGCACACATAGATCTGCACACGCCGTGGACGTTTCCTGGCACAGCAAGCAGCAAAATCCATGTGTCGTCACAAACACCGACTTTTGTTGAAGAAAACAGAGCCTTCAAATGTGTTGAAACAGGTTCAACTTTAGATTGACTGAAGGATCATACCATGATTTTCATTCAAAACTAGGATGGCGTTAGCTTCGCACTCGTCTGCTTACCTGAGGAACATCCTCCAATTTCAGCTCCAATCATCACACAAAAGTCAGTTTCAGTAACAAAATCTGGAGATAGATTCAACCAGCAACTCAGAATTCTGATCATGATTCACATAGCCATTGGTGCAACGCAGTAATTGTACCTGTAATGCATACGAGAAATACCCAATCATATGTCAGGTTTTCATTCAATTTCTGACCTCGCTTTTGACATCCAAGTGGGAGGACCATCTCACTAAGTTCTCCCAAGTTTTCCATCACCACCATGTATCCCTCTCAAAAATACGTCAGTTTTCCAGCTGTGGAGCGGCCTGACTTGGGGACTTGGGGACGTCGCCGCGGGCCGCTTCATCGCAAGGCGACGTACGCAGCCAGCTTTTTTTACAGCTGAGAATGGATGACCCACGATGTAAACTGGTTGGTGGTATACCTACCCCCTGAAAAATATGAGTGTAAATGTAAGAAGTTATAAGTTACGACGTATGGGGCATAGCTCGAGAGGCCACAGATCTTTTTGGGTGCTGTTTCAACTTCTATCCCTACAGCCATGGCATTTTTATGCGGTGCTGCTGCAGTGCTGCTTGTGGCCTCACCCATGCCCCCAACACCATGAATTGGCACATCCTGCTGGCCAAACACTCCAACGAAAGCTGCACCGCTGAGCCATGGCTGCTGGTGATTTTGGTGGCTGAAACCTTGCTCTCATAATTTGCATCTAGCTTCCCTTCAATTCTGCAGGTTTTGTGGAACCTAAACATTTTTTTGGCATCGGGCCCCCATTGCCCCATAGGACACACACCCTGTGCCACATCAAGTTCAAAGGCCACGAGTCAATTGGGGACATTCTGAAATTTGCGTGCAACCTATGCCCACGATTTAGAATGTCAATTTGGATGCCTCAACTGCAACAACAATTCAACTGGGTCTAT
Organism: Cladocopium goreaui; assembly: GCA_947184155.2. NCBI lineage: Eukaryota > Dinophyceae > Suessiales > Symbiodiniaceae > Cladocopium > Cladocopium goreaui. The sequence continues at coordinate 254,927 of CAMXCT020004735.1, forward strand.
GCTAAATTCTGATTTTTGCCCATCTACTCCAAGACGACTCTATCCCTTCCAACATGTCTAGTCCTTGGGCTGAAGGACCCGCCGCAGTCTTGTGGCACCTGCTTGGGGGAACCAGGTCATAGGGGGGCATTTTTACTGGAAAAGGCAGCCAGGTGACATATTTCAACCAACCGGAAAACCAACTCTCCCATAGATACATCATTTCTTCATTTTTTCAGGTTTTACACTGTTGTGTGTGTTTTTTTTTTGGGGGGTTGTTGGGTAGAAAAAATAAGCATAATCAATCTGTAGGATCCATGCCTAGATGAACAGTGCTGATCACTGAGACAAAAGCATCGTCCCCTAAAGACCGCCTCCTTTCTGTAGCTCCTCCAGACGTCCTGCTGTCAGCAGCTTGCGGAGCCGCGGCTGTACCTTGAGAAGGACTTTGGGGGAAAAAAGTGCACTCTTGGGTCAAAAACACCAAAGAAACAAAGTGAATGGTTTCCACCTCTCACTTGGAATTCTTTATGGATCACGTAAGTTAGATTTTTCACCAGAAAAAATAAAACAATGATTTTCATAAGAACAATAGAACTTAAAATCAACTAGAACAATGCAGCCAACGCGATGGGATATATAATATATAACATATATTTGGATAGTCAAACCACAATTTTTCGACTTTCAGGTGTCGTCTTTGAATTTAGAGGGTGGTATGTTCTAGGGATTTCCTCACTGTCCTTCTTGCAGTGGAAGCAGACATGAAATTCCAATAAGATCAATACGGCACCACCTAGCTGACCCAGCTAGTGCCCAAAAATGATAAACCCAGTCACCCAACAACCTAAGATCGCACCAGGAAATTTCACAGACTGATCTTCCTAGAACAATCCTCAAGGAACAACGCTTTTTATCAGAATCACCCGGGAACGGCCCCACATGTGTTGGAGATGCATCCGCGGTACCATCTTCAAAGCTTGCTTAATGGTCTTTGGAGGCCTAAATGTGCTCCAACCAGAGTAGCTTGGGACCCAGGGGGTGCGGAATTCCCACATTGGGTGAGGTAAGTGACGAACATTAATAGTTGGGAGCTACAAGCCCAAGGGATCATCTACCTTTACGACCTTGCGGAGGGAATAGGAATTTGATACCGAAGATAGAATGGACAAACAACAATCACACAACAATCACCATTTACCGCTTTCAGGGATTAAACTTTGCTACCCCTACAGTTGACGGTTATAGCCTACAGTTGACAGTCGTAAACCTTCACGGTTTGCCATTTTTTCCTGGGATTTTGTTGCTTCAAACATGTTCCAACATGTTAAAATCTCATGTTGTCAGCCGCTTCAATTGCAGGGGATGGTTTGTTTATCATAGCCGTTGTACCCATTCAGAAGCCAGTTTCGGATGCTTCAACCCCCAGCGTTCTGTCCCAGCAACTTGGAACAGGCGCGCTTGGAGGCAAAGGCGGGCGCCGCCGGGCGCTGCTCCTGTGGATGATGGAAGAGTTTGCCGCCCGACAGGCTGAGCCGCTCCTGAGCACAAGGCTTTGTACCCTCTGGTAAACATACAAAAAGCTATTGAAAATGGCCACAGAAATAGTTGATTTACCAATTAAAAATGCTGATTTTCCATAGTTATGTTGGCTTACCAGAGGGTAAATCCAGGTTTGGCATTACTAATCATTACACGTCAAAATATCCTATAGAGGTAAGCTGGGGTTGTGTCGTAGGGTTAAGTGGGGTTGTAACCTAAATATCGTCCTTGAGGGGTCCGCTGCTGAGGAGAGCAGCTGTCCTTCAACGCAGCTTTGCTTCGGATTGGTTCAACAGACCATGCAGGCCACTTGTTGACGCCTCAGTGCCATCTGCAATCAGATAATCACCGAACTGATACCGAACTGCCTTGAGTACAAACTCCAATCCCCTCAATTTTTAAATCCTTCTGCAAGAGGAGCCCTTACATTGCAATTGACCCTGGGCAGCCATGGAAAGTAGTAACCTGCAGGTAATCACCATCCCTTGTAACCAGGGGTTGTACCTGTGGCAACATGCACAAGGACCGGCTAAGCCCCACTCTTCAGAGTGATTGGAATGCCGTTGATCTTCGTCCCCAAAGTCCCGAAACATCCATCTACACTTGGTGGCGAACTACCCACGGCTCCTAAGTGGGTTATAACCCCAGTTATAAATGGGATAAGTAGAGTTAATCCACTTATAATTGGGGTGAACTAACCCACTTACAAAGTGGGGCCCCCTAGATAGCTAAGTTGGTGCCAATAACTCCAATAACTATGGTTTATGGTACTTATAACTATAGTTATTGGGGCTTATAAACCAACTTATAACTAGGGGGCCCCACTTTGTACTAAGTGGGTAGTTCGCCACCAAGCACCAAAAATCCATCCTCCGTTGCCTGGATCCGTTGCCGCCAAACAAGCGCGCTGCAGCGAGGCCTTGTAGGTGGCCACGTAGAGACATTTGCATCGCTTCGCCCAGGAAGTTACCGTCTCACCTGTCCTGGGTGATTTATGGTGATGTGGCAGTGTGTCAAAACCTTGTACCCCTGGTGAACATCAAAATAGCTGGTAAATGGATGTTCATCCCCCTAAAAATGGTATTAATAGGTATTGATCCATCCCCATGTGGATTAATGGTGAGGTTTCCATGGTACTGAGCATCTAATTTCTGGTAATGAATCGAACTGTTTGCTATGCGAAATGGCCTGTTTGGAGATGATTTTCCGATTGAAAATATGACGATTGTCTGCAGCTATGTTCAATTACCAGAGGGTAATCTGTAAAAAAAATCAAGCCTTTGGCAACTCAATCATTCAACAGCTGTGAACATTTGATGGTAGTCTCACCATGCCCTCAGCTCGTACCTGGGTCGTGCACCTTCACGCTGAAGTGCTGCTAGCTGCTCCTGAAATCATCCGAGTCAGGGTGCGAAAGGGCCAGTTTGAGGGCTGCCATATGCCACCAACATCCACCAACAATGACCCTCCAAGAAACAGTTTGGCACCTTTTTAATCCTCATTTTCCAATGAGAGCTCTGGGATACCATAGACCATCCCCATCATCCCAAGTCATGGTAGGTTAATGGCACCTAAGGGGTTTCCAGATTATATACATATACATGTATATACACACATGTATATATATATAATGCACATAATCCCGTTAATTATACCCTATGATATTCCAATGTTTGATGATATCCCTAGTATTTTCCAAATATTATCAGTAATTTGGACCATGGTATCCCATTCGTGTTTCCCATTTTTTGGATACATTATGCCCCATGATATACATAATTCATGTTGGTGACGTTGCAGCATATGCTGAAACATTATCTGGATTGTATCATAACTATAATTCTACACTTGTAGTATCATAGTTGTACAAGTATATCATTGACTTTGGTATAATATATTATATGCCCTCATGTTTGATATCATATCTGCTGGTGGATAATTAACAATTTTTTCTCCTTTTTGAAGCTTCTCACAAAGGGGCTTGAGCGCAGAAACATGAAACCTTTGAAACCACCAGCCAAACAAGAATTAGCTTAAACTCACTGGATTAATGGACACATCTACAAGGGTCCAATGGGTTTCCCCAAAAACTAGGGTTCACTGATCCAGGGTTAACATTCTTCATTCCGCTAGGATTTGCTTCACGAGCCCGCCACATGCTGGATTTCCGCGGAAAGAAACATCACCGGAACAGCAAAGCCCATCTGTGCCATCACCATTGAGGGCACCCTACATTCACCCCATTAATACACAAATAAACACCATTAATTGCCAATAATACCCATTGAAATTACCAGCATCATGGAATTCATATGTTAATATTACCCATTGATTGTTATATTCATATGCTCCATGAAAATAGTTATAAATCCCATCAATATAAATCACATTAAATCCCACATAAAATCACCACCAATCTCATTATGTAAATTCTCATTAAAATCAGCATGAACTCCATCAAATCCAACATTGATCTTCTAAAACCTCCATTAAATCTACATTAGACCTCTATTTTGGAATATCATTGGGTCAGCCACAATAATCATCAATATCCCATTAATTTCCAATTCACCCCATTAAATATTATAATTAATCTCACGAACATCTCCATAATTAATCTCACTAAAATCCCCATTAAATCATCATTACATTGCCAATCTTAGATACCCTGCAAAAAATGACAAATTCTTCCCTTTGCTTTTCCAAAGATCATTACTAACGGGATAAATGGCCATACACTATCCAGTTTTTCGGACAGAATCTTTAGTTTTGACAATCCAACAAAAAATGGAATCCAATATGCTATAACACTTATTTCGGATACAATCCTATATCCCGAGATTACTGGCATATCATGGGATATCATGGGATAGATAGATAGATAGATAGATAGATAGATAGACAGACAGACAGACAGATAGACAGACAGACAGACAGATAGATAGATAGATAGATAGATAGATAGTTAGTCACTTAGTCAGATAGATAGATAGATAGATAGATCAACAGGCCAAGAAATAGATATCCATAGAATTGCCTCCATGGGACGGCGAGCACCTTGTCACTGGCGCCCAGGAAACTTCCATCGGACGCCACGACGCGGTGCCAGCTGCGGGCACGCTGCGCCACGACTCGCGTCAACTCGCCGCCCAGCCGCGTGCGGACGCCTGCAGCCCCCTGGGAGAAATGCAGCCCCTTAAATAGTGGGATATCTAGAATCTATAGTCTAGGATCTATAATCATTCTATGATCTCCATCTGGTCATCTTTGGAATTTTTGTTGATGGAATCTATAGTCAATGGGAATTTCAGGATCCTAAAATGGAGGTACGTTAGTACCATATGTTTGGCAATATTTTGTGGGGATATCCCCTTACATAGGCCTGAAAAATAGGCCCTATATATGGTAGGTACCTTCAATTTAGGTTCCTGAGATGGCCAGTGATCTAGGATCTATAATCATTAATCTATGATCTATAATCTATGATCTATAACCTGTGAAATCTATAATCATTAATACTATAATCATCTATATTCTAATCTCTATTGATGTGAAAATGGATGTAATCCGGTTTCTAATACTATAATCTAATTGATTTTGGTAATCAATCCCTACTATGCTGGGAAGATCTGGCCATCCAAGCCTGTGTCAATGCCTTCATCTCCTCTACCGAGTTTCTGCAGGGCTTTTCTGAAAACCTGAAAGCAGTGAATACGCTTGGTGCTGCGGATCCCTATTGAGGGGTGGGAGGTGACTACTGTCCATCTATCAATTTCTATCTATCTATCTGTCTGAGTGTTTGTCTGTCTACTGTACCTAAGGTGTCTATACAGTGCCAACCCATGTATCGCAAACGTGACAAGGGCATCCACCTGCAGTTGGCAGATACAACCTCCCAGCCATCTTCCCGCAGCCTACTTGAGCAGCTCCACTTCGGAATGGTTGTAAAACCATACTGATGGGCTTGTAACCCAACTTCTGGGGTTTTAAATCCAATGGTTTACAGTTTGCACATGTTTATACTCATCAAAATAACCTCGACTGCACCTCCAAACCCTAGCGGATTCCGTCCTCCATCTTGGACCAAGTTTGACCTTTGGGTATCGCCCGCACTGCAGCAGCCATCGCCGACTCGACCAAATGCCGCTGCCTCTGGGTGACAGGCTGCTTGTAGCTTAAGTCTCATGCTACTTAAAAACGAAGTGAAAAAGGCCAAAACACACACACACACAATCTAGGGGCTTTGCCCACGAGAGCGACAATGATGACACTAAGAAGGGTAGGACATGCTAGGACCACACCAGCTGAACGGTGAAATCAGTGCCTCTTGGGATTCAAGGAGGGCCGCTTCATCACGCCCTGAGCAAATCGTGGGGGTCTGTTCTAGCCCACTGATGCGAAAATGTATTGGCACCTCAACCTTCAAAGAGAATAATGCTAGTAAAACAATAATACAGTAACCCACCCATATTTTGATGGTTTGTAGCAGTCTATGGTAAACTTCGGGATGGTTTGCGATTGCTTTACTAGCATTAACAGATGTTAACACGCAGTTTGACTCATCCATATCCTTACGCCAGTGAAGTGTTTCAAACTTTGAGACCCCGAGTGGAGGCACTGAGGACCTATGGTCTAGTGCTGTGGGCTGCAATCCAAGCACAAAATAGTGCGGGACGAAGCAAGCACGGCCTTCAAGCAAAACCATCCCATGACAATATATATATATATAATATGTCCTCAAGTTAGTTCGGCAACCCCAAAAATCCCTTCATTCTGGGGCCAGAAGAGCAGTTTCCTTTGCTGTTGCTCTACATTTCACATGTTTCTGATATGGGGCCACAGTCTAAGCCCCGCAAGTTTCATCTGATTCACAGGTTCAAGTGCCAGCCTGATCAGTCTGCAACTGGCTGTGAATCGCCTGCTGCTTGAGCCTAAAACATATCGCTACCCCAAGTGATGACACCCACCACCTGGATCTTCACGATTGGTAAACGACTTGAACGAATTGTTAGTCAAAAAACAGTACTGACTTCCCTACATTCATTGCTTGTCCCCAACAATGCTGATAGCCCTGGTTATGCTTTGGAGCAACCATTTCTCAATCTGAGCAGCCCGCCAAAGCCTTGAATTGTGCCCATTTCCTGCTGCAACCGGGCATCTTGGATTTGCCGCGCGGGGCTGGAATTATCAATGTGGATTCTCATTGCGAGTCAGCGGGGGGCGGAGCCCAATCTACACTTCCAATCTTAGAAAAGGATCAAACGAGTCAATCCCAACATCCTTATGGCGAATTCCTCTGGTCAGTGAGTGCGCCCAAGATGTTCAGTCAAAGATGACGTCGTCTACCCAAGATTTAAACCGCCGAAAGCCACTAAAATCTACCACATAAAACCGTACAAAACCTGTGTATCTTAAGAAAATTACTATGAGTACGATTTTTTTACGTACGCAATCCCTCCCCAAAATGTACAGAAAACAAGTTCCAATCACCAAAACAAACATCTACAGGTTGCAACCAGTCACTGCAACAGCCCCCACGGTGCGTTGCGTCGCAACGTCCTGAGCCGAGGAAGGTCAACTAACTCCACACAGAGCAAGCGGTGTGCTCCACGTTGAAGTTCTCGTTCCTTGGTGGCCGGTCCACCGAAATGGCCATTGGGGATGGGCCGTTGGGGATGGTTTACCACAAGAAATGGCAGAATTCGCCAAGGATGGCGAATTCCACATATAATATATAGTGCCATTATTGAGGTAAGCCTATAAATATGGCACTATATAAATATTGATAAGTTCAGATGGCATCTTAACTCAACAGCTTTAAGTTCAGATGTTGAAATTGTTCTCAAGATTGGGCACTATATAAATGTTCATGGTCCATGGTTCATTGAGCTCCCAACCCTGCAGGCTTCACTGCAAAAGAGCATCTTGCAGCCTCTCGGGATGCTAATGTCCAGCCAAATTGGAGAAGAATCAGTAGCCACCAATTTGAGACAGTAAATGGCACTTTGGTAAATCTCCTCCTCATCTATGGGGGGTTCTTTATTGTAGAGGCCAAACTTGAGCACCCAACTTCTATCCTACCTGCTGGTGAAAAGTTTGGAATGGCTACCAAATCCAGAACTCAACAACAGTTTTTGGCATTTTCTCCTGCTCTCTTCGTCACTTAAACACATTTAAACGGAGTGTTCTATTCGCACCTCACATCACCTCACTTTACTCATTGGATTGGTTTAAGGGAAAATTTACAGGAAAGCCCCATATTTAATGGTAAAAACCATGGTTTCTTGTAGATTTTTCCTTAAACCAATGATATACTGATGATTCGATGCAGCCAATGCACCCTGCTAATCAAACGCTGGGAAATCCCCGGAAGCAAACTGCCAATGGCTGCCATGCCATCAATGCCTGGGGTGGGGCAAGGCCAGGCGATCCTTTTCGTCGGCTGACCTGCAGGTCACCAGAAGCACGATCAAATCATTTCTGATACGATATAATTACCGGCATCCATGACATTCTTGGTCTTTGTTTATTTTGCTTAGGCTTCTCAAGAAGTTTCAGGAGAGTTTTAAGTGTTTGCCCTTAGACTTATCCGAAGTGCTTCAGCCAGCCTCTGGGCGATCATATCATCCCTACCAAACTCATTGATTTGCTCAAAGGCACCCCAAGAGATGATCTCTATACATTCCCCAGTTCTAGTGATTCTAGTGGAACAAACTCACCCCATGTAAGCAAACCTAGGAATTACTTTGGACTGAGGTTGAAAAAAGGCAATTGGTTGCCCCGACTCAGCAGCTCATCGTTGACCGATGGGAAGTCTGACCTGCAGTCCCAGGTCAAGGGATGGGGGCACCTGGGAGGATATGATTTGCCACATCACCTTCAACTTTTTTGGCTGAACCACCAAGAATCAAAGCCAAGATCTGACGAACATCACGACTTTCTGGACAACTCGTAGTCAAGCCGTTCGACTTTTTTGGTGAACCTTTTCAACAACACTCATAGTACACCGTAGTCCTACTTATAGTAGCCTGGTGAGAAACTGGACAGTGACATCATCTGCATTTGCGGTAAGAATTGAGATTCCCAGGGAAATGAGACTGAAGTGAACGCCATACGAATCAGATGGAGATCCTAAATCATAGCATCTCTGAGGGTTATTCTGATGACCAAATCCTCCACACTTTCATCTGGTGACAGTGATGATACGCCGTTCTGTTCAGGGCCATCGTCCTGCAGGATTGCAAAGTAGGTGTAACTATAACTAAAACATACCGTAATTCACATTAAATACATGAATCTTAATTCACACATCTGTCCTTACTTCGGACCACACCTATGTTTCGGCACATTCCCTTCATTGACAAAAAAACCGCCAATTTGGGGAGATGGCCACCTGGGGCTGCTACTCCAGTGTCTGGCTGGCATTTCGGAGGATCCTGGGCCAACTGGATAGTCAAGGCTACCGAAAAGGACATTTATGGCAACTCCAAAACTTCTTTGGATTTGAAATTTATGATCCAAAGATAGAGTAGTAGAATTGCATAAAATCTGATTCCATTTTTTTTGGTGATAAACTAGTGTAAACCTCAATTCTCAGATTTACTGTGATAAACTGATAAACTACTCCCCAATATGTTCCAACCCCAAAATCTTTTCTATCTTTTTGGGGGTTGCTCTTTGCCACATGGATCACCGAGTGACCGCTGCAGCAGTTGTCGGAAGCTGCCCACAGGTGCCATGCACCTGGGCTCCATTTTGGGGAGGATTCCCTCTGGTCTTATACATTCATCATCATTATCATCGACATATATCATATATCATAAATCATATATATATATATCGCATATATATATATATATCGCATATATATATATATCGCATATATATATATATCATATCATCTATCATCATCTATCATCATCTACCATCATCTATCATCATCTATCATCATCTATCATCTGTCATCATCTATCATCATCTATCATCTGTCATCATCTATCATCATCTATCATCTGTCATCATCTGTCATCATCTATCATCTGTCATCATCTGTCATCATCTGTCATCATCTATCTCATCTATCTCATCTATCTCATCTATCTCGTCATCATCATCACCATCATCATCATCACCATCATCATCTACATCATCATCATCATCATCTACATCATCATCATCATCATCATCATCATCATCATCATCATCATCATCTACATCATCATCATCTACATCATCATCATCATCATCATCATCATCATCATCCCATCATCATCCAGGGTCGGGTTATGATAATGAATCCAGGATCCAGAATATATTCAATCCTATCATTGATTGTTTTTTGAGAGGTTGAACAGTATGCCCTCAGGAACTAATCTAATCTGTCAGGTGCAATCTGCATTTTTGCGACAACACATCCAGCATGTTGGACTGGAGTGCAGCTAGACGTGGACACCATCACTTGGCATATTTCCTGCCCGAACCTTGGGATCCTTGGGCCCAGACCCCAGGCAACAAGGTGTTAAGCGCTGCGAAAAAAGGTTTTGTATGGCGACCTAAAGGCGTGTGGCATGTCCGTTGGCACAACTGCCAGGACTGTTGGTCGTCGGATTTAAGACTTGGAATCTTCAGTGATTGTGTGGCTACCTCTTGAGGTGGCAAGAAAATCAGAAAACGCAGAGATAGGACACCAAGTCCCTCAAGCTAAGTACCTATTAAGTACCTATTTATCGACCTCTTTGTTTATTGGTCATTTTCCCAAATCAAAAAAAGGGCAATTTTTTCCCCAGGCGCTCTTTGCATCCCAAATTTAAAGCCATCCCCTAGGCCACAGCGACCAATGGAGTGTCTCGGAAGACCTCCGCACCAACCGCCTGGCTGAGAGTTGAGATAATGAAGATGTGGATTTTCCATGGGGTTTTGTAGGGATTTTGTGACATACCCTCTGGTAATTTAACAGTTTGCTATTGAAAATGGCCATTAATAGTGGATTTTCCCATTAAAAATGGTGATTTTCCATAGTTATGTTAGTTTACCAGAGGGTATTTTTGCAATTGCAAATGAAGAATCGTTGTCCAACAGATCCAACATGAGGATTTGAATCAGGAATCATGAAATCTTCAACGGGATGGCAAGAGGCCTTTGACTCAGCTTGCGACCTGGGGGATAGGACCTTTAGGAGTAGCGGTAGATACACTATGAATGTGGGGTAGGTCAATGGCGTTCTGCAGTTTGAAGACATTTTTTTGGTGGCTTTTTCAGTTCATGATTTGAAGATGATGTCCGAGTCAAGGAAAAAACGGAGGCAGAACTTAATAGCTGAGTTGCCTGCGTGCTTCACTTGGGCCACAACTACAGTACCCTCTGGTAAACTAACATAGCTGTAGAAAATCACCATTTTGAGTGGGTAAACCTCATGATGAACCAAAACAGGAAACTCCGATCACCACCATGGCACATGGGCAGGCACTCCGTCTACATGGCTATACTACCGCTTAGAACCTGGGCTAATCAAGTACAATACAGCGTCACCAGTCAAATGTGGGCATATAAAAAATCAATGTTAGCTGATTGACAACAAATCATCGAACGGTTGTGTACCAAACATGGGCACAAGTGGATCAAACAAAAACATGTTCTGTTCTGATGGCTAACCTTGGATAATTCATCTGATTTTTATCAGTTTTAGCTGGTTAGTAACTCAATGTAACCTAGTAGATATGGGATTGTCTGAAATAGGGCATCCTCAATCCATGGCTTAATCAATGTTCAGCATCATTTAGCCATTTGGAAGTACACTTTGGAAGCTAAGTAATACTAAGTATACTGCATTTTCAGACACACCCATATAGTGGTTGGTGGTATACCTACCCCTCTGAAAAATATGAGTTCGTCAGTTGGGATGATGACATTCCCAACTGAATGGAAACATAAAAGTCATGTGCCAAACCACCAGCCAGCTATCATCAATCTTCAACCTGCCACTTGCTCCCGGTCCAGATGTCGTTGCATCCGGCGCACCATCTTGCGCGGAGACACCAATCCACGGCCGCTCTGCTGGAAGGAGCGCACCTGGGACGACGGCACTGGGTGGCTGCTGACTTTCAACATGAACCAAAGAGTCACTTCCCTGAAGATCTGAAAGGAACAGTAATCCTTTTGAAGTTCATTCATTGTCGCAGCTTGGAATGGAAAAAAACATGTTTGAATCCGCCCGCTTCCCATGTCACAACGAGCTGAGCTTTCCAGACCTCGGGCGGATCAGCCCAATCTCGCCACAAGTCCCTGCCATCGCTTGTCCCAGCAGGGGTACCCGATGACTGTCGGGTGGTCAACATACAATGTGGGGCCCCCTAGTTATAAGTTGGTTTATAAGCCCCAATAACTATAGTTATAAGTAGCATAAACCATAGTTATTGGAGTTATTGGCACCAACTTAGCTATCTATTGGGGGCCCCACTTTGTATATTTCTTCTTTCAGGACTTGGATCAAATTTCCATATCTTCTTTTAGAAGCACTCATGTTATTTTGTTTAACCGGTTGCTAAATGAGTCAACCTATACTTATGCTTTGGTCAAATTAAATTGTTCAACATATGGGGGTTTCCTGACTTGATGGTACCCCAAAATCATCCAAAATTGCATAAATGGGACAACCAACGGTTTGGGGTATCCATATCTTAAGAAACCCCCATATGACTCCTCCTTTGGAGGTGCTTCCATGCTTCCGACATCTGGGACTTCCTGACTGGAGGACAGCATCGACATCTGCCGTCGCAGCCATGGATCATCGCACATGGTGAGTCTATGGTTGTGGTGACCTGCTCGGGTATTGGTGCTCTACCTGGCAACTGACCATTGCAGTTTTTTTAATCAATTTTTCACTGTGAAAATCAATGAACATCTACAAATGGCGGGTTTCTTTGCATGTCGCAACGCGATTCGCTTGTTTCAACTAGGGTCGTCCACTCCAGATGAACCCCAACACTTCCCTGAAAAGGTGCTTCGCAGCACCAAGTCTGTGCCGAAACAAGCATTCCCCTCTTCCAAAATGAGTGAATCAGCAAGCTGCACCCTTCATCTTGCCATGATCGTGGCTCAAAGTGGAGGGCGATCTTTTTTCGTCGGTGGCTTTCTGTTTCTCCACGGTGCTACGAGGTCAAATTCTACTTTGAAGTGGGCTTATAGGGCTTATACCACGACCCAAACATAGGGCATCAATGGGTTCAATGGATCCTAAAATTGTTCATTTTACCAGTCAGCTACATGGTATTTGGGGATACAATGTTGAGGCATTTCCAAACGAGTGTTGCCAAGATGACTTGGGGTAAAAACCCACTTATGTAAGGGGAATTGACCATTTAGCATCGTTTAGCTAGGTCAGGCATGCATTCCGACTCGTGGTAGCCATGTTTTGGCCAATCCTTCGGCCGGTTCAGAACTAGGCCGAGTAGGGGAAGACAACGAGTCGTTAATAAATACCCACGTCAATCAAATCTGGCAACAAACATCCCTCCATCATCTCCTCTTGATAGGCAATTTTCCACTTCAACAAAGGCTTTTCCGTTGCCATCTTTGAGTTGACTGGAGTGTAAGCGAAACAATACCGACACCAGGCACCCTCAAAAACAATTGTGCTGCTGTGAAAGCGAAGCTTCCACCTGAGGCATGTGATGCCGTCTATGTGCAATATGGGGATGGGACCAACCACCAGTTAACAGTTAACTATCAATTAACCATTACTAATCATTAATATTCATTCATTACTATAGTCTATAGTTATCTATAGTTACTACAGTTACTGTTGGGTCCTATAGAAAATCGAAGTCCATAACGATTCTGGGATAGGTCTGATCCATCCCCATAGCTGCATCTCTCGCAGCAGAGAACGGCACGGGAACCGCGCAGTGTGATGGCAAGCGATTTCTTGACACTGGAATTTATCTTCTAAGGTTCTAAGAGATATATGTTTCAATGGTGGTTTAATGAGGATTTAAGGCGATTTTACCTTCTGGCAATTTAACGTAGCTATGGGAGACGGCCCGTTGGTAGATTATTGACCTACAACAAAATGGTGATTTTCCATACTTCTCTTCTGTAGAATATAAATATAAATGAATAAAACCCAAGCAAGTAGACCATGTGTAACTTTCCACACATGATACGACACCAAGCCCTGACAGCTCCAGTTTCACCCTGAAATCGTTGGCTTGCCATGACCTGCTGGTGTGTCCTTCAGCATGGGGAGTCCGCACAGCACATCCCAAGAACCTTCTCTCACCCAACCCATAAAAAGGGCGTAACAGAGATCATTTCAGGATGTACCAGGCGCATACCACACATGACCACAGTAAAGATCCCCATGTGCAGGGCACACCATTGCCGCTTCAACCACATCATCCGTGGCTTCCAAGGACGCAAAATCGTCCCTTAATCCACTGCCACGGGTGCTGCCATGGAGGCTCCACTGGCAAACACCCCAAGCCCGCTGGGATCGTGCAGCAGCTCCACCAGCTCTGGTGACTGGCTGCGGAGGTAGCTCAAGGCTTCCTCAGCCGCGTCACTGTAGTGGGCGTCAAAATGCAACTGCTGCAGTTCCTGTGGCGACATGCGACAGCTTGAAGCTTCGGAGATGGTAAACATTTGGGAGCTCTGACTTTGGTAGTTTGGAATCCATAGTCACGTCATGTAGAGGGTTCCCTCTGGATTTTGAAGATGAAGGTTATAGAAACACACAGAAATAAATAGAACAAGGAAGGGTTCCGCGGTGAAAACCCCCCTAGAGCTCCTTGCAAGAGGGGGAAGTCTAACACCTGAAAGCTGAGGGGACAAGTGTCCATTTGCACCAAGACATATGTGAAACACCTGCACCAACATACATGCACATCTGTCCATACCCCCACATTTTTTGCATAGATACGGCACATCATATCTTTCTCTCCATAAATTGTCCTAATAAGGGTTTAATTGAAAATATGATGCCTCCACATTCCCTATATTTCATCATGCCTATTCCCTATTCGTTATCCAAAAATATCATCTGGTTGGTGGTTTTAACCATCTTGAAACATATTAATGGGAAGGATGACATCCCATATATGAAATGGAAAATAAAAGCCATGTTTGAAACCACCAACCAGTGATGATTTGGCCCCGCCTCGATCACCCAGCCAGGACCTAAAAGGCTGTGCTCCCAGATGTCCTTCAGCAACTTTGTGGCATGGCGTCGCAGCTTGGGGTCCTGCCAACGTGGGCTGGGAAATGCCCGAAATGCCCGAAATGGAGGACTAACCATGGAGGTTTATAGCTGGTACACTATGGAACTCCCAGGAAAAGATGAGCAAAATATGGACAACATCCCATGAAAAATGGCGGGTTTTTAGTGGAAAAATGATCTATAACTGGTGGATTTTCCAGTGCCATCTTTGATGGGCAATAATCCTAGCATGGCATCATCACGGCCATGAATGAAGCATCTCGTAGCATGAAGGGGAACAGAAGGCAACAATGGGATAGAAGTGGGGGCTGCAATGCCCAGCTGACAACAGCTCCTGATGTTGACTGCAGGATAGCAATGGCCTCAAACCCACCAATGAGTTCGCCTCTGCCAAGCTCTCCTTGGGCCGGTTTTAACTGCGAGGGCTGTCAATATATGGAAAAAAAAATGTTCCAAACCACCAACCAGTGATGCATACCCATGTGCACAACACACTCATGAATTGCAAGACCAGGATTAATCTGGGAGAAAGCAACGGTCAAGAGCTTTAAGACCATCCTCGAAAGTGTTCTTTTTCTTTCAGCCTTGGGAAACCTACCCTCTGGTAATTTAACAGTTTGCTATTGAAAATGGCCATTTATAGTGGATTTTCCCATTAACAATGGTGATTTTCCATAGCTATGTTAAATTACCAGAGGGTACTGGCTCAATTATGGCATCCACTAGCCACATGTCCCTTCGATGAAGTTTCATCTCCATGTGCCTTCGCTGCACAATCTCACTCTAAAAATGGGTCAAATGCGCAGCTGCATTGGTGGAACGTCGGTTTCCACTACTTCTTGTTGCTTTACACATGTCAATGTCTCTCTTTTCACGGGTTAAACCCCACAGATTGTAGCTGTATCTAGAAACTCCTCAGCCTCCAGAAATAGTAAATACCCCCTTGATAAAACCCATTATCTTGATGCTTAGTTTACCCTATATTGGTTTACCCTTTCAGTTATCAGCCATTATTAGCAGTCATTAACCATGACTAACCATTATTCACCGCTATAAAGCATTTATAACCAGTAAGAACCACTATTAACCGACATTAGCCGTTAATAACCACTATGACTCACTATTAAACTATTACATAAACATTAAGAACCATCATTTCCCCAACATTTCCATCAACCATTGACATAATGCTAACCATTGACATTCATTAACCATTAACACTCATTAACCATGAACCATCAATAACCATCAATAACCATCAATAACCATTAATAACCAACCATTAACCATTAAGAACCATTTTCACAACAACTACTAACGGATCATCAATTAACAAAACCAAGCTGCTGCTGCAAAATCCCTAACCTCCTTGTTGGAATCTGTGGCAGCGATGCGGTTGATACGGCGCAGGGTGGCCACCAGCAAGGCGGGTGGCCACGAGTGCATGAATTCGGCCATCAACGCCTGGGCTGCGAGGAATCCAAGTCATGGATGACGGTTTTAGTATTGAAACCCCCCAAACCCAAAGAAACTTCCGTATTTGTATATAGTGTATAAATATATTTATATACATATATACATATACATACATACATACACACACACATATATATATATATATGTATAATACACATATATATATATGTATAATACATATATATATATATATTTACAGTGCAGTGGCATATTTATGGCGATATTTTGGCTCTTGATCCAAGTTTGGACATTTACGACATTTCAACTGCTTCCAGGCACCACCATAGTCTTGACGGCGGTGCGTCGACTGTTGGACTCAGGGCTGTCATAATCCAAGGCTTCCAGACACTTCGGCAACTCGGGGACCAGCAGCCCGTAACTGCAGCGGAGCTTCAACGAGACCAGTTTTCCCGAGACTTTCTGGTTGGTGGGAAGGATTATCCCATATATATGATGGTTAATAATGGTTAATGATTTTAAATGATGGTCTGGTTGGTGGTTGAGCCCTACCCCTCTGAAAAATATGAGTTCGTCAGTTGGGATGATGACATTCCCAATATATGGAAAAATCACAAATGTTCCAAACCACCAACCAGCTTTTGATTTGTTCCAGAAGGATTCTACACATGTCCCTCGCTTAGTATTACCAATCATTCCCAGCAAAAGATGGTGCATTTTTAGCTACGTAGTTCTTTCAAGGTACATTTTCATGGCAGTCCATAGAAGACAGGGTGTAACCCGAGTTCCACCAAAACTCGGTCTGTGAACAAAAACCAACGCAGAGTGCATAGTTCATGGGGTTCAACTTTTTCGGAAGAGGTGCAAAATATCAATATTATATATCGATATGATATATCTATATCCATATCTATATGCATAATGTCAACCCTGGATTAACAAACCCCAAACGGCTGTTTAATTGGGAGGGTAACTTTTTTTAGTATCAAATAATGACTATTGGAGGGTTGACATTACAATATATGACATAAGTTCTCTGGAAAGATCAACCATCATCAACCTGTTTTGCTGTTTCAATCCCTTCCTAACCACAGCTTCCGCCTGGTAAACCACTCACGCGCAGCTTCAGGTAGCTGATTCCCGCGGAGCTTCTCGCTAAAAGCCAGAGTAACCCGCGCCTGCCACGGGAACTGAGTAGTTTACAGGCTAGTCCCTGGAAAATCAAACCAACCCTCTAAATCCAATACTTCTATCAGGATGGGGTTGCCAGAATCTGTTAGCTAAGTTGGTGAACATAACCCTAATAACAATAGTGTATGATACTTGTAATTATATTCAGATGGGGCCCCATAAACCAACAAACATCTGCTTGGAGGGTACCATCCGCTGGTACAATCATAACTGGTGGATTTTCTTCTAACTTTTCTGGATCCCAAGCCCTAAATCCAATAAGTTCGATTTTTGGCCATATCCCTGGCCTCAAAACTGTCTGGCGCCCAGGCAAGCGTTGCTTCCCCCTCCATGTCCAAGGCCAAGTCTTGGAAATGATGGATGGATGGGAGCAACTCCAGCCATTCTCCGGGCCAGCTCGAAGAGTTCCAGAGGAATCTGCCTGTCTTTTTTTGGGCCATGGATGTCATAAGATCAGAAGGGCTCAAAGGACTAAGGACCTGAATTCCCTGGTAAATTTAAGGACAAACAGCGAAGATCGTTTCATGGTAAGCCTGTCTGCTGGCGATCATTCCAGGCTTGAAACCTGTCCTGGACACGGAGGGTTCAAAAGATTTAAATAGAAAGGTGTGAACAAACAAACAAACAAATCGAACCTATGAATTGGGCCAACAATACCAAAGCAAATCCCACATGGTATTGGAATATACGTGTATATATATTTAATATAATACACATACACAGACATATATATATATATACATATAATATACATATAATACAAATAAAATATAATATAACAAAATCAAATATAATAACATATAAAAAATCAAATATAATAAAATAACATAAAATCTAGTATAGTATATATATATATAGTATAATATAAATCAATATAATATAACAAAATCAAATCTAATAAAATAACATAAAATCTAGTATAGTATAGTATAATAGAAATTAATATAATACAATTCAATATAACATTACATAACATAATATCATATAATACAATACAACACAATATAATATAATATAGTATAACATTTTATAACATAATATAATATTATATATTATATATTATATATATGTTATATCATGGCCTAGCACCAGCCAAACGCATCTCCGGACAGTCGATCTGCAGGAAAGTGGGGCCCGGTGCCGTCCATGGAAAATACATCCCGACTATCCCATAGTGGTTGATTAATAGGTATCCTTCCATGGACTATAACTGGTTGGTCGTTGAGCCACCCCTCTGAAAAATATGAAAGTCAGTCGGGGCTACTATTCCCAATATATGGAAAAATAAAAGGCATATTCCAAACCACCAACCAGATAATATACATCCAAAAAGGGGATTCGATAACCCCCCAGAACACACCTTTTTACCAGTGAAAGCACCCGATAGTTGACCTGCAAGCATTTCTTTCTGTCCATGTGGTCGATTATGTCCCCCTATGCCTGGCAGCCCTCCAGTTGTGTTGCTTAGATCTGAGTCTGAAAATCGAGTACCAGAAAGTTTGATGATGAAACTTGATCTTCCCTATTATTGGATGGCCGTAGATTAAAGGCAACTCCTCAACTTTTTGGACAAGTGTTGTCCCATGACATAGTTGCGGTATACAGTATACACCTATAGTATACGTCTATATATATATTATATTGTAACATAATGTAACATATAATATCGACATATTATATATAGCATCTATGTATCTATCGATCTATCCATCCATCCAGTCATCCATCCATCCATCCATCCATCCGTCATATGCACATGTATACACACGCATGTATATATATATATACAATATGTATATGAGTATCTATACATATATTCACCATGGGTCAAATATCAAAGTAGAAAACATGACCCATCAAATGTTCCCAATGGTTGGCCATCCCCAATTTTGGCAGGTGGCCAATGAGAGGAGCAAGGCGACGCCAGGGGTCCAAATGGTGTAAGGGATCGCCCTCTCCTGGGGATTTTTCGATGGGTTTCACCAATGAAAATATGGATTTCACCAAAAAAAAACAGGGATTACCATGAGAAAATGATGATTTCACCATGACAAATAGGGAGTTCATCTTCAAACAAATGGGATTTCACAATAAATCAATGGCCATTTCAGGAACCTAAATTGGAGGTATCTACCATGTATAAGGCCTATATAAGGCCTATGTATGGGAATATCCCCACAAAATATGGCCTTATATGGTACAGTACCTCCAATTTAGGATCCTGGAATTCCCATTGAATAAACAACGAGGATTTGACAGGCAAACCATGTGGATGCGACCTTGAAACATTACACAACGTGGGCCACCCCTTTCGGTTGGATATACCCCTTCTAGAGCTGCTGTCATGGCCAGAAGAAGCGACCAGGTTTGTTGAAGCCATCGGCTGGATCTTGTCTACCATACCGTACCCTCTGGTAAACTAACATAGCTATGGAAAATCACCATTTTGAATGGGAAAACTCACTATAAATGACCATCTTCAATAGCAATGTTAGTTTACCAGAGGGTACCCATGGCTGACTTATCCCAACAGCATCGGAGCGTTTCTGTTGCTTTAGCCTCTGGCGATCCATGGCGATTCCCGAAACTCCATGGAGCTTTTGCAAAAAATCAAGGAACTCACTGGGAATCCAGCCACGTTTGATGGCAGTAAATCACTGTTGAAACAAACTCCCTTTGTATTGGTCCATTTCACTGGTGCTTAATTTCCCACAACTTGCGGGTCAGTTATCCCCTCATGGCAGGATCTAAATCTTGGGTTTCCATTCATTTTGGGTCACCAAGGGCTTTCAGATCTTCCAAATCTTAGATAACCTGCAAAAACTTAAAAGAAACAAGCATTGCTGGACTAAGATACCCACATTTTTTTGGGTGAGTTGTAATGTGGCAACTCTGATCAACTATGAGTTGTAATGTGCTAAACCCTCATTTATACTTAGAAACCACATTGCAACTCATTTACTCTTCTTACAACGGGTAACTGCACCCATGTCCTGGCGCCGCCTGAATGGCTGCGGCCGTTGCTCGGCAGAGGACATCTAACTGCTGGCAAAGATCCTCCGGAGGCGCATGAAAGCAATGATCCAACTGATCCAATAGGGAACATCAACTCTTTCTATGGCCATGTGAAATTACCAGAGGGTAAAGAAGAGCAAACATAGACATGTAGCTATCTACGAACGGAATCCGAATAATTGCATATTGCATTATCTATATGTATATGTGTATGTGATTGTATGTGTATGTGTGTATGCATGTATGTTTGTTTTCAGGTGGATACATATGGCGGCAGGGGTGCAAAAGAATGAAAAAGAATGTGGGTGAGCAGAACAAGTGAACCCATACGCACTTGTAGAAACAGCACCTTGTAGTACATCTATCACCCTTCTATCTGCAACAGTGCAACTTGGACACGTGCACTTGGAACGCACAGTTAAACATATGCAGACTTATTTATGCATTGCTTAGGCTTCTAGTAAGCAGTGCCAAAATCATGGCCGATCCTAGATAGCCTGTCACCTGTCACTTTCTTTTCTCTCTACCCATTTCTGGTAGAATAAAGTATAACAGTCGCCATCGAAGGTGTAGAATCACTAGGTGATCCCATGATGCTACCATGAGCTTCTCGTCTGCGGGCAGCTCGCAGCCATAATAGCTGCTTGTTATGAAAAACTGTCATGTCGAAGAACCAGCCGGTCAATGCTGAACCATATTTTGCTTTTCCATCCCTTGTTTTGAATAGAGTTTTGAGAATGTATTTTTCATTCATTTGTGGTTGTGCCTTTTCTTCTCATATATCCTTTTGCTTGTTTGGTGCGATGCGCCTGTGGGGGCCGACATGAAACATCATGAAACACACCAATTGCAATTTCTGATAGGACAATCGTCCAAACTCCATTTTGGGGATTCCATGCCCGTCAGCATCCAAACCCCTATTTCTTGCTAGTCAAATCACTTAACTCTCATTTTGGCATGGTTAAAATCACTAATATCCATTGAAATCCATTCACAACCATTAGAATCCAATCAACACACCCTTATTGAACGCTATTACAATAGATATTCCTAAAACCTTTGTTTTGGGATGTGTCAGCCCAGTCAACTCCACTTTGACCATTGACCTCCTTGTCAGCAGCAAGGTCCAACTCCAGCTGAGCTTGCGAAGCATCACAGGACCTGGCAGTCAAGGCGGTCAGGGTGCCTTCAAGGTGGTCATGCCGAGGTTTTTCAATCAAAACATGAGGGCAAACAAACAATTTGCTTATCTTAATTTATCTTGTGTTTAGTTGATTTCTAGAAAAACAAAGATTTTTTTTTTTTGCAGGTCCTGCACATATCAAAGGATGGAAAGACTCAAGCGGCTGTTTTTTCATTGTTGCCAAGGATGGCAACAGCGTTTTGCAAAAAAACAAGGCGACGAGAAAGCGCAACAAATGGCTTCAAGGTTCAATATTTGGGCCCATGGCCGCTGTGGGCTAATTCTTCTATATACCGTATCTGTATATAGCTGAAGCTCTGCCACGTAGATGTTCTTGCCGGAGCTGCCAATAGGGTTCTAGCGGCTATATTTTTTTTTGAAGTTCTCACAGCTAATCCGGAGAATTCAACTTCAAACATCAAAAAACTCGTAAACATTTCAGAACAACTAATTCAAATTCAGAACAACCATTTCTCCTTATAGTGAATCTGCCAAAAAATGGGTTCTGAAGATGATTCTTGCCCTTGAAATGGCTGGTTTTGCTCCAATATTTTCACCCGATTTCTGTGAACTCCCCATTTTTGACCGTAAAAAACAAGCTTTTTGCCTTGGGCAAGTCAGCGAATAAATTTAGCATTTTTCAGGTGAAGTCCAGAATACTGGAGATAACAGACACACATATACACAAATATATATATATATATAATATATATATATATGTGTGTGTGTATATATATTACAGACTCACCCCTTATTATTTTTGGTAGTTAACTACCCGTTTTGGCCCAAGAAGCCCCATTTTTGCACCCGTCGAGGTACCTGCTGTCCGCGGCAGTCTGCAATTCCGTCTCCCAACGTCGCAGCTCTGGTGAGGCAGCTTCAGTGGCCTGGAGGAGATGTTCAACCAATGTGCAGTGAACCCGGTATTTCTGCAAACAAGAGGAGGTTTCATTGAATATTGGGATTTAACAATCACAAAGCTGGTGATTGGTTGTAGATCCTGCTAACAGCTTAGAACTTTTGGTCAGAAATTCAAATAATCTAAGGGTATGATTACAATCCATCCAGAAAACAACTATAGATTTTTTAATGAAATGGCAAGGGAACACCACAATTTTAGATGCACCGATCAACACACCTTTGGCAATGATTGAGCCAAGAAACCATGGGGATTTCACTCGCAGTTTTTTTGTGAATTTCCACGGAAAGCAATCATTGCAATAGAAAATTACCACTGTTGGTTTATAACTCCAATAACTATGGTCTATGGTACCTATAGCTATAGTTAATGGGATTTATAAACCAACTTATAACTGGGGGGCCCCACATTGTACCATTTCCAAATAGTTTCTGTAAGCAATGAATGTGGGAGTTTTTGTTGCCATGTTTGCTTATGCCAGGGGGACAAAGGAGCCGTAAGAAAGCCATAAGTCTTTAACATTCAAGTTTGTTGGGGGTCTCTGCCTTTTTTTGCCTCAAACCAAGATCGATCAACAAAACTTGTAGTGAATAATGATGTAGGCATATAAAGCACTCGCAAACACGTAAAAGCAACAATTTAAGCATATCAGGAACAAACAAGTCAATTTTCACAAGCACAGCAGGCATATGACCAACAGGATGGGAGGTGAGGGATCAACCTGTCCTTTGCGTTACCCAGTACGGGACCGTGTGAATGGCCCACTTTCACATCTTCTCTGCTGGATTTCGATGCAAAATCCTTGCAACATTATAATGTCACACATGGCAAAGCCAACGAACTAGTCCCAACAAGAACGAAAACGGACTGCAGTATTTGTATGGTAATTAATTCATCCAGTATCCAGGATTCATTAGCAAACTTCCTATGCCTTGATGCTTGAATTCCCTTTTTGGCTGGTCAAAACCCACCATTTTTGACAGGTAAGTTCTCCTTGTTCACCTCGGTAGATTCGCAATTTTTCACAATATTGGTTGGACACAGGCAATATTCTTAAACCATTTTTGATGGTTGAAGCAAATATCTTCACTATTATTAATGATATAATGGTTGACTCCATATTTTCTTGGCCAAACCATCGTAAATTTTGATACGTATCTGCGCAACAACCCACTGATCCTCCTGCCTTCATTCTCCACAACATCAGGATCGCCAAGCCTGCCGCAGCGGCCGCAGCCACCAGCATGGGACTGGGACAACGTCTGACAATCTGAAGCAGAAGCTGCAGGTCCTCTGCCGGACATGGCCGCTGCCCTAAAAATGGTGCGGTTTCAACATGTTTCACTCGCTTGAATGGGAAAGTTAAAGAGTCTGGACAGTCTGGACATAGATGAAGAATGTGATACTGACCTACTAAGTGAGGTTCTTTAGCGGGTGTAGAACAGCACGAACAATATGAAGCCTGGGATAGTGTGGGCTATGACAAGGACAGAAATGCCAGTGACACGAAGATTTTTCAACCTCCAAGCCATGGCCAGTGCTCCAACTGTGGTGTATTGTGGCAGTAGTGGCATATTGAAGTCTCCCAAGTAGACATCTGCGAAAGGCTGTCATGGGGGCTGTTATGTCATATGATGTCCTTCATGTTCATAGAGTCGAAGTTGAAGGAAGGCTTCTGCTCGAAGTTCTGCTTGTAGATGCTGACATCCTGACTGCTGGCTGCAGCCAGCGTCAAGATAGAAACCATCCAGCAGGGTTTGTCCCAGAAATGGGGCATTGGTATACCTTGTATTGTGAACATTGTCACAAGAAAATGATGAGACTTTGCAAGCAGGAACCTTTGACAACTTGATTTCCAGCTCTCCAGCTGGGGTCCAAGATTCCAACTGGTGCCATGAGACCACCTTCACTAATCTTGTCCGTTCGATGAAGCATTTTCCTGAGAAAAACACAATGATTTCTACCGATTTGCAGCCAAAGCAGCATGCGGAACGAGAGCCTTACGCCAGGCCTGTGGTTCTGCGGCCAGGGGAAATCATAAAGCGTCCCTTGAAAAAGTCCGGGGGCCAACTGTTTGTGAATGTGAAACTGGTGGTTTCAAGTATATGCCGGATCATTCCAGACCTTGTGGAAATATGTGGAAATCATAAAGCGTCTTCAACAGTATCAACCAACTTCTGATTGTTGGTAACATTCCCACATGAGTTCAAGACATAGTTGAATAGGTCAACTCCACCAAGTTTCACCCATGGATGAGGGGAAATACCCTGAACAGTTGCTATAATCAGTATTTTTCCAATATATATCATATATCCAGTAAGAATTCCATTCGTATAGGCCATCCTTCCCAATGACAAATCGAGAAACATGTGAACTTGGACATCCTGGCAGACATCAGGTCGCCAGCAAATGAACGTTCATCCTGTCAAACATGGAAACTCAATGAAAATCATGGCTTTGACCCAGTCCAAATCTTTCCAATCTCCATATTTGTGTAGATCATCGCCAAATGTGGGTCATTCAATGTCCCCATTGAACATCACCCAACCATTAGGTATATGGTCTATAATGGCTACTATAAGGTGATATCCAATATTCCCAAAATGGGACAGTTACCAACCCCTGCCAAATTCAGACAGTTGTGGCCATAGGAAGTGTTGATTTAGCTCCAGAACCCCACAATCATTCACCGCTCCCGACTTTTCGATCGGATCCTAAGAGGCCAACGGCCAAACACAGAGGCCACTGGTGGACTATAGTGGTTAATAGTGGCTAATGATGGTTAGTAGTGGTGAATGGTGGGTTATTGATGGTTATCCTCTGGTAAACATACAAAATATTATGGAAATTCACCATGTTTAATGGGAAAACTCACTATTTCGACTGGGCCATTAGCTATGTAAACGTTTACCAGAGGGTATAACTGTTAGTGATTGAACCACCCAGGCCAAACACTTTTTTTTTTGTTTCTGGGATTTGCCATCCCAATTGTTTCAACTAACTATGCATGAAATACTTAATTTGATGGTTTATTATTCGTCTATCTCATTCATATTCCATCAGTTCATTATCCTTTTTACGCCACAGAAATGATCAATATCCCCTTTCAGATTGCTTGAATCAACATTTTTCCAGTATGTTTTCGATATATGTCCCATTTCTCCCAACCACAATTCCCATTAGATTTGAGGCTTTCCTAAATTAAATAGTGCCCCTAAATCTCCATTTTAAATAAGATTTTCCATTCTAAACCATCCAGCTATTGGGGTACCACTATGACTACCAGGTTGTGCCCCCCCAGTTCCAATTTGATTTATAAACCATAGTAAGTAGTTCGACATATCTACCATAAAGCATAGTGAAATTGGAGTTATGTGGCCCCCAACTGAACGCGATTCCGAACTGGGGCACCACCATGACTATAGAAACCCAGACCTGAGGGTCATCCCAACACGGCCTCTTGCCGTCGATCTTCCCCAGCTCTGCCGGTCAGCCACCCGACACACGCTGCGACGGCGCGCCAGTGGTTGACGCTGGACATGGCTCCGGAGTCCAACTGCACTGCGTCGCAGACGTGCGCCTGGGAAAGGCTTGGGGATGGATGTGCATGCCAGTATAATATATGACACCGACGTATATATGTGTGTGTGTATATATATATATGTATATATTTATATGCAAATACATACATACACACACACACACGCATATATATATATATACATATGTGTGTATAGATACATGATATGTGTATTACTGTGCATTCTATAACATGTGCACACATAAGAGTATTTGTATTCATATAATGTACAAAGATGCATATGTGCAAAAATATGCTAGTATGCTGCCTATGGATGTAGCTGGATACGTCTCTCTCTCTCTCTCTATATATATAATACACAATTAAATTAGCTTGTAGCCGTGGCTGGCTCACCGACTAACTGGGATAGATTCGAGCCTCAAGTACCTCTGCAACTGATTGATTGGGTGGCATTGAAGAGCGGACCCCGATGGGGTCCTATTCCCATTCAACCACCTTTCCTGGTCCTACTCTCTCTGAAACCGTCAATTTCAAAATCAATGGGAGGATCATCTTCAACGAACATTCTGTGATGGTAAAATTCCGACCCCTGCGGGTTAGTTAAACATGGTTTCCACTCACTTTCAAGAGATATTTTGCCCCCTAAATCACATTTCCATTCCCATTCCCAGCTGACTTTCCTCAACCTATCCATTCTGGTGATCTGAATTTCAGCATCTTTCAGTGAAACAAAAACATATGATCTAAGCAATGGATCAATGCATCCAAGCAGTGACAATGCATCTGCCATTGCGGTTGATTAACAAACGGCAAACTCTTCCATCAAGGAGCATATTCTCCGCCTGCGAGCTGCGCTTGTGGCGACTTGATCAGCTTTGAGAGCATCCTTGGCCGATTTGGGGACCACATCCAGCCACCTGAAATCACTGGGCTTCCCAATAAGTGTGCCCAACGAACATCATTTCCCAATCTCAAAAAATCCATCAATGGCTTGGGAGCAAATTGGGTTTACCACCGCAACCGAGCATCCAGTGGAACAAGTCGGCATCGTCCCTGGGTCGCGCTGAGTTGTGCAGCAGCCGCGGCACCGGGTCGAACTTGTTCACGTAGCGACAGGTCTGCGGCACTTGCTGCATGTAGAAACGGGCAAAGTCCTGACGTCGACTTCGAGACTTCAAAAACAAACCGACCTTTCGAAGCACGCGAAATCCCGGGAAAGATTTTCATACGGCCCCCCACAATAGAGTACGCCAACCGACTTTTGGGAGATGTTTTTCCTTTTTTTTGTTTGGTTATTCTTTTCCGTTTTGAATCTGACCTCGAAGATCTAATTAGTTAATTAAATTGAAAGATCTGAATTCATCGATTTCTTTTTACAAACCCTTTAAACAATACAAAAAAAAACAATCGCGCAAAGGGGGTAGTCTTGAAGCCATCTAACATCAACATAATAATGAATGATTCAAACTCTAAATAAAACAGTTGGATCTCAAGGGCCTCAATTTTGGTGATTGTTGGCAACCGCCTATCCACTTTCCGACATGTATATATATATATTTATTCGATGCAATCAAAATCATACACATACACATGTACAAGAATCTTTTGCAACCCATTCATGGGCTCATGGATCAATCACCACTAATCACCATTAACTCATTCACCGTTATTAACCATAATCTATTACCACATTCACCATTACTATCCCATGATTTCCCTATTAAACAAACTCCACATTTCTTGGATTTGCAAATTCATCACCCATTCATCACCAATAACTATCCACAAAAACCATCCATCGCCATGAAAGCTTGGTTAAATGCCATTAA
This sequence comes from Cladocopium goreaui, assembly GCA_947184155.2. Lineage (NCBI taxonomy): Eukaryota > Dinophyceae > Suessiales > Symbiodiniaceae > Cladocopium > Cladocopium goreaui. The sequence continues at coordinate 282,773 of CAMXCT020004735.1, forward strand.
TATCACAATTTTTCATGGTTAAATCACAATTTCTTTCAGACCCCAAAAATCCCTAGTAAACAAACCCAGGAATTTCTCATTAATCACCATCAATCGCCATGAGCCATTATCAACCACTCTCAACCACTGTTGGGACATCCAAAAAAATGATGGGTGGACAATCATCGATCCAACAAATTCATTCATCAGCATCAATCACCATCATTCACCATCAACAAAAACCGCCAGAATCGTCGGAATGAAAATCGCCATGAACCACAAGCAAAACCACAGCAGGCATCCAAAACCATCCAAACAACCAGCGGAATACCCTCTGGTAATTTAACCTAACTATGGAAAATCACCATTTTTGATGGGAAAATCCACTATAAATGGTCATTTTCAATAGCTATTTTGACATAACCAGAGGGTATTCCAATTATCCATTATTCATATTATTCATCCATTATTGCTGGTGATTGGTCCATTATCAACTATTATTAGCCAGTATTAACCATTACTATCCCATATAGTTTACCAGAGGGTACCGTCCCCCAGAAAATGGTGATTTTCCATTTTCAATAGGGTAGATCCCTTCTTATAAGTGGGTCTATAAACCCCATTAACTATAGTTATATCTGCCATAAACCATAGTTATGGGAGTTCTAATCCAACTTAGCTAACTATGGGGCACCACCTTGTACGTTTGTTGGTTTTCATTGTTGTTTATTCTCCATTTGGGGATGATTTCCCTTATCAACTATGATTCCAGTGAGGTCGCAGTGAGGTCGTTATAATTTACCCAGAATAGTTGTCTTTTCTCCTCATCTCCCACTTTGGGACACCCAAAGGTAACGCATTGGATGCTTCTGCCGCTCGCGGCCGCGTGCAGGGCGCTCAAGGTCGCTAGGGCACCTCCCAAGCTGTGGCCTTGTGTGGAAACAAATGTTGGGACAAACATGGGAAAACCCATAGGAAACTGGTGATTTAAGCATGAAAAATGGTGATTTCATGGGATTTTTCAAGCCACATGGTGATCTTTTTTGGGGATATGGCCATCCAAAATTCTGATTTAAAGTCATTTCAACATCAAACATGGTGAGACCAGGTGAATTATAATCAACACTTGGGATTTAACATGATTTTACACTGAATAACTCTAATCTGGGCCTGTCTCAAAACTGCAGCTCTAGCACGGAAAATGATGATAAACCATGTTTTTTTTTTATGTTTTTTTGGGGCGCCGTATGTCAGACAAATCCACATAGAGAATGCATCATGGTGATGGTGATGATGATGATGATGATGATGACGATGAGGATGATGATGATGATGATGATGATGATGAGGACGACGATGACGATGACGATGATGATGACGATGACGATGATGATGATGATGAAAAAATGAAGAAGAGGACGATGAGGGTGATGGTGATGGTGTGGTGATGGTTACAGTTGGCATGATGCTCATCCACTGAGGGAAAGAGATAATTTTGTCAATAAGAAGGGATCTACCCTCTGGTAATTTAACATAGCCATCAAAAATGGCAATTTATAGTGAGTTTTCCCATTAAACATTGTGATTTTCCATAGTTATGTTAGTTTACCAGAGGGTAACCAGGCAAACATGGCTATGACAAAGTGAATCATCCACTTGCCAGCGGGCGCTCTGCAAAGATTTCAGAGACACACCTGATGGCCATGAGAATGACATCTGAGTGGACAGCATCATCATACGAAGTGGCTCCAGATATTTCCAGCTTCGATCCCTATTTTTCTTGTGATGAAATCCCTTTTTGGTCAAAATATGGAGGCTTCCTAAAATGGGAGCACCCCTAAATCACCCAAGTCATTAGACCATTGTAGTATTGAATCACAACTATGGGTGACTTGGGGATCCAGCATTTCAAGAACCATTATATCCTCAACTTTTTGCCCAGATCCCTGGTCCCTGATCCGCTGGACGCTGCGTCACCTGTGAAGAGAAGGATCTTCCCGGGCTGCAGCACGTCGTCGAGGAGAGGCTGCAAGGCTTGGAAAGCCTTGAAGAAACCTCCCAATGATCCAGGGTTTAGCACTGGGATGGTGAGGCTTGAGACTCTCTGGTGGATGGATGGGTGGGTGGGTGGGTGGATGGATGGATGGATGGATGGATGGATGGATGTACACACACACACATATATATATATATACACATAATAAGGCATTTGTACATATACTGAAGATAAATGGATGAATGGATGGATGACATGGGATTTAGATTTTCACAGATCTTCTGCAACTTTCCAGGCCACAAATTTGGATCGGAAGGATGGAGCCAGCTTCAAGACTGGGTTGCGTTGATGGCATCCGGGCATCAACTAGGGACCACAGTCACAGCGATTTGTGGCAGTAATACGTGGCAACCGATAGAAACCCTGCAGAACTGTAATCGTTTTAGCAGGATATTTTTATGTACTGCAGATCTTGTGTCACAAATAAAAAAATGCTAAAAGCCACTAAGCTACCATACCAAGCCACATGAAGCCACTGGGTAAGTCATCGGGGATGGTTCTCCTATTTGCAATGCAGCAACAGGCCAAATAGTTGGTGATACCTCCATACTTTGCAGATTTTTCACCAATTTCACAAGTGACATACTCATTGTTGGGAATATTTGATACCGCCGCAATAGCATTTGATTGGATCTGTAATCTCACAAGCATTGCCATTTCATGGTGGCTAACTCTCTTTTTTTCACTGGTTTTGAAGTCACTTTCTCTTTACATGTGATTTTTTGGGCATACCTTACTTTCATTCCTAAAATCAAATGTAAAGAGAAAGGAGGTTGAAAGTATTTAGGCCTTTTCAACATGTAAAGTATTTACTTAACACAGGCACATCCTTTTCCTTCCTGGGTTCAAACTCAGTGCTCCACTGGACCTGGTAAGTCGCCATGCCTCCTTGGACCTGCCCCTCACTGATAGTTGAAGCAGTTTTTTTTTGACATTTTTTGATGATTAGCCTCTGGTAATTTGTTACATAGCTATGGAGAATTGCCATTTATAGTTGATTTACCTGTTAAAAATGGTGATTTTCCATAGCCATGTTAAATTTCCAGAGGGTAATAGCACTTTTTTTGATGGCTAATCCCCGAATCGCCATCCACCATCAACCCATTCATCTTCCTGCTCCCTGCGCCGGCCTTGGTGTACGTGGCCTTGCCCCGGTAAGTAGGGAATCAGCTTGATATCAAGATCTGTGAAGAAATTCCTTACGAGTCCAGGAAGGGATTTCACAGAAACGAACGGGTCGCTGGTCAGTTTCTGTTTATAAATGGTGGCTTCCAGCAGGGCTATTGGAGCTACTGTATTGGATATGAGTCTGTCCTGCATCTTCGCTTCAAGCAATGCTGGGGTAAGGGCATGTGGAAAAGTGATGGACAGTAGTGGATGACACATATTTGGAATGATATAGGTGGACATGAAATTCAATATCATTAACATCCAGGGTTAGAGAATCGCAATGTGGATAGCAGGAACTTTTGTTGAACAAATCCTCCAGTTCGATAACAGTGTGACAGTAAAAAATGTTCTAGGCAAATCAAAGATGGCTTGCCGAAAAATCGCAGATTTCTAGATGATTATCATTTACCTATTAAGATGGTGATTGATAGAAGGTTTACCTATGAACATGGTGATTCATAGTTGATTTGCCGATTAGAATGGTGATTCAGAGATGATTTACCTGTGAAGGGCCACCTTGGGTTCCTTTCAGCCTATTTAAATGACTCCCCAGCAAAAATGGTTTAATGCCATTTGCAGCTGGGGAAACCAGCCTTCCCTGTTAAACACCTACGATCCACGATCCCTAAGGCCCTAAGATGATCCAAGTGCTTCTATGCCATCATATACCACAAGATCCCACATTTTCATACATTTTCACCATACCCCAGTGTATCTCATTCCATTACATTTTATTGGATCGCACTATATCAATGGGAATTTCAGGATCCTAAAATGGAGGTATTGTACCATATGAGGCCATATTTTGCTGGGATATATTCCCATAAAATCGTTGGGATCTCATCACGTTTTCTCAGCGTTGCTGACAGAGCTCTCGAGATTATCAGTGCCCCGAAAGGCAATGATCATGCGCTCGGACTCTATGGTGACGCACACCTCAGTGAAAAACGTTGGTTGTACAATGTTATATATATATATACTCTCCCTCTCTCTCTCTCTCTATTCTCTCTCTCTATATATACATACTCTTCCTCTCTATATATACTATATACACATTATATATATATATTATACTAGTGAGCTCGCTCAGCTGCAATTTTTTTTATGGATTAGTGGTATCAGTGGTATCTAAGGTTGATTGGCTATACATATTTAGTGGTTAATCTTAGACACCAGGTACATTTAGCTTGTTAGTATATAATTCCACTAGCCAAGCATTAATATTGAACAATATAACGGTGAGTAGACAAATGAAAACATTGCCAATCTTGGATACTAACCGCAAATATGGGAATTATCAATAGTGGAGACCTAATTACTGCCGCATAATCGGATGTCTTTGCAGGATTTTTTAGCACTTAAGTACTTAGAACTTATTATGGACTAGTTCTATTGGCCAGAAGATTTTTTTTGGCTTCAATCATCCCCATTTAATTTGCTTGGGGCCCAACGATGATTTCTGGCTGAACCCCCAGTTGGCATCCCAGATTCTGATCTAAACCAGCCCATCACTAGGGGAATGTTTTATTCCCTCGTCCACAAAGAAGGGTTGCACGCCTTGCAACCGTCTGCCACACAGCTCAAGGTTTTGTCATCTTCTTGATAAGCAGCTCCAGCCTTAGCGAAGAAGCTCATTTCCGAGGGGCCAAACACGGCGAGTTTTGCAGGTCAGATTTCTGGTCTTTTTGATGGTTCAAACTTCCTTTTGGAAAATCAAGCAGTAAACGCATGGGTCCTTAAATCCCCTCCCTCAACATCATTTTCCAGTGTTGACCACCATTGGAGCACCAGAAAACCAGAAAGCGATGTTTAACTGCCTGAAATAATGGAACGGAAAAACGAAGCGCCCACGCGATAGATGAGAATAAACAACAATGAAAACCAACAAACGTACAAGGTGGTGCCCCATAGTTAGCTAAGTTGGTTTATAACTCCTATAACTATGGTTTATGGCAGATATAACGAACTAGTTTTCATGGGGTTTATAAACCAACTTATAACTGAGGGGCACCATCCTGTAGACACTCATCTAGCCACTGAACATCGCCAAATCTGGGTGACCTTGCCAGTTCTAATGCGATTTTATCATGCAAAAAAAACATTCAGTGAGTACCCTCTGGTGAACTAACATAGCAATGGAAAATCACCATGTTTAATGGGAAAATCCACTATTTCTATGACCATTTTCCATTGCTATGTTAGTTCACCAGTGAGTAGTCATGATGACACATTCTGTGGCCTTAGGTCCCCATCATGGTGGAATGCCACCTTTTCAGCTGGGTCTCTGCTTCGAGGCAGGACCTCGCATTCTCTTTGCTGATGGTCGTTGACCTACGGAAGAACGCATGCGGTCAGAGTGGATATGATATGATATTGTGCTACTGCTAATACCGTTTAGTGTATAATATGGATATGCATATGCACATTTATAACTGATATGTAGCGTCATAGTTAAATGCATATTAATCATATAGATATAGAGGGGATCTACGATCACTTCCCACCCATCATCTGACAAATTGGCTTGGTTCAGGCCCATCAATTTTCTCAGGGGTCACATCTGGCCTCGAAACTATGCAGGGGATGTATGTGGGCTTGCCCACAAATGAAGGACTTATCATGACTGATCCCCTATATCCCCTATTTATTTACAGCTCTTTCAATGCGAAGAATGAGGCTTTGAACCATAGAAAATTTGGGACAAATCCATGTTTTCCAATGCACATCCTCACTGTGTCACCGATGGATTTCGTAGGCTCAACTTGGGTGATTCATTAGTTGCATTGATTTTGAGGGACTTGCGGCAAGGGAAACCCATGGGTTTTACCACCCAAATCCAGGGGATTTTGAACCGACAAATCATCCGAATTCAACGATTTCTCGGAATCAACTATCACACTGGAGGCTCAGTGACCTAGGCAGTCCGTTTCCAACTAGTCGGTGTCGCGGTTCAATTTTGAAGGGAATTCCCAAACATTTCTTGGGACATCTTCCTCAAACATTTCTAAAGCAGCAGAGTCTGTATCTATCAATGGCCTATGGAGATTTGTGCCTAAGCACACCCCATATGTCCGAGTACCGTACTTCCTGCGCCCAAGGTGCCTTGCGACTTGGCTCATCCTTCAGAGGGAGAGCTTTGTTGAAAGCTGGGTTGATCCCCGATCTGTTCCACTTTACAAAGCCATTCTATAGCCATTCTGCTTGATCTCCCCATGTTTCACCACTGCTGGTTGAACCCTTATTCTTGATGACTCAATTCACATGTTTCATAATTTTAAATCCATCAGTTTCGGGTGTGAAATCTTAACTCTTGGCGGCTCCAGACCGCACTCCGTTTACGCACTGCCCGGTCCTGGCTCAGGTGCAGGAAGTGTTGGGAAACCAGCTGTATGAGCCAAAGATGCTGCATCAAGGTGATCAGATTCTTTTTCGATCATCATGAATCCTTTCCCCTTTTGCCAAACATGGTTTAGTAGGGGATCTACACACATTTGGAAACCATCAATGGGGGTTAGTATTAGATGGATGGGCTTTTTCGGCAGCCAGCTGTTGCCACCATCCCACCATCCATGCTGTCGCATTGTCAGCACTAGGCTTACTGTTACGACCATTTTTGGTCGTGATGGCAATATTTGTATTCTTTGTGGGCAACTGCCACTATTACTATGGCTATTACAATAACATCAGTAACTCTCACGTCTTACTCTTAGCAGTGCTACTGAGAGATCCCGAGATTCGCATAGATTCACTTTGCCCGACCTGGCTGTGACTGGCTGCTAAGTGGAGACCGGGCGGTGCCGACCGGGTCACCATCTGGATGCCATGGGCTCCCCCGATATTTTCCAGGTTCCCAACTTTTCTATCTTTGGGTGGCCACTATAAAACCAATTCTCGGTGATTTTGGGGGTAACGTTGCTGTTTAGTTCTCCGATCTGCATCATCCCCTGGCTTCTTAGCTGCTCCAGTTGACATCCTGTCCGTCTTCAATTCGGGAATTCATGTGGTTTCCATCCTTAACTGGTTGGTGGTATACCTACACCTCTGAAAAATGATGGAGTTCGTCAGATTGGATCATCATCCCAACTATTGGGGAAAATAAAAGTCATGTTCCAAACCACCAACCAGTTAATTGTGTGTGCCCCTTTCAGGGGGAAAGGAACAGAAAAAAAACTACGACACAATGACCGATGGCAGATGCTGGCACCGCCCGTGCTAAAACGTTCCCATGATTTCATGGGTGCAAAAATCGATGGATCTTCTAGTTGGTGATCAGCCAACCCAGCAAAATCCGAGCCCCGAAACACGGGTTTTTGAGTTCGCTTCATCACACAACCACTGGGAATGGCACATGAACCGTCATGAACCATCATGAAACAAATGAATGATCCACCAGAACGCAATGATTAAAACCCACCCGTAGCTAAATGCGAACTACATCAGTGACGTATACGTATTGTGTTCTATATCGTGGACTCTGAGGTGCTCTCCGAAAAAGCAATTCATAGGTGCTTTGCATACACAAATGTTTGATGGGTTAATCCACCACTTTAGATTGTTAAATTGAAATTCCAAGTTTAGGTGGCTAAATCTTCATCACACCAGCCAGAGATCGCCCGGCGCGGACTAGCCACGTCCCTTGGGGGTGCAAAGTGCTTCGCCGGACGCAAGTCGCAGTGGCAGCGGTTGAACGGGAGAATCAAAAGCGTCTTGTCAGTTGGTGACGATGTTGTTGTACATGTCTCGATGCGGCAGCTGCACTACACATGAATTCACGCTATCTGTGTTTTTCGCTGTGCATGGATATCAGTATGCATGTGTATGTGAACATGCATGTGCGCTCCTATATATATATAGACATACCATATAACGCAAATGAACAAATCAAGACATCTTACAATGGTCCCAATGCTTGTTACACTTGGTGAAACCATGCCAGTGTCAACCTTAAAATTGACTGGGTGGCATCAATGGGGGTTTACACCATAGTAATCATAGTACTACATATATTTTTAAATGTATTTTCAGAGTGTGCCCCGGGGGGGGTTGAACTGTTCGGTTCGAGTTCGAACTGCGGTTCATGCATTGCTGCATGTGATTATAGTAATCATAGTAATTACTACATATTTCTAAATGTATTTTCCAGCCTTTTCCGGCCTTTTTGAAGCGATGTTCGTTCAACCCCTAGCGCGTTCCTGCTTCGCAGGGGCGGCGCTCCATAACGCGCCTCATTTGGGGCAAATGGTCGGCCACAGCTCAGGGTCGTGCCTCTCCAACTGGGGTGCAGCCAAGGGGTTTAAGGACGGTAGCTATTCATGGATATTACTCATACTAATGGATATTACTACCTATTCTATTTAAAAAGGTGTTACCTATTAATATGAATGGATAATTAATGGATAATTGTGAATGGATATTACTCAATGGATTGGTTTTGTTGGGAAAATCTTAACGGGAAACCCATAGGTTTTTACCATTAAATATAGGGCTTTCCGGTTCAATTTTCCGATCATCCAATTCTGTGAATTACTGATTAAAGGGAAGAATACCTATTACCAACTATTTAAGGAGATTAGCAATTAATGGAGATTACTAATGAATGGAAATGACTATTTTATTTGAAAAAGGTGTTACCTATGATCCTATGATTATTTATGAATAACTATTAATGGATAATTATGAATGGACATTAGTCCCAATGGATATTCTCAATAGATATTATATACCCATTCTCTGGTTATTTCACTGACTACGGAAGCTACGGCCTATTTACAGATGATGAACATTATGATTTATATATACCGTTCTGAAACATTGTGATTTTCCATAGCTACATTCAATAACCAGAGGGTAGGTGTGTCTGAAAATGGGGTAGATGCCCGTATGCCCATAAATTGCCATTGAGTGGGAAACATGATGAACCATCGACTTTTTGGGGCACCATATTTTAAGACAACCTCATATGGGATTTAACCAACAAATGATGACATATTGTGAAACAATTCTTGCGGTAAATCTGGTACAGCCAATAATGACTAATATCCAAACATCATTTATGGATCGTGTGGGAATCCAACAGTATAAAATCATCTCCAGTTTTGCCAGACGGAGGGAAACACTGCAACATACCTGTGGGTAGTCTTGCAGTTCGGACAGTTCATGGTCAACCTTGGGTCTTCCACAAAAAACAGAGTCTGGTTGGTGGTTTGAACCCCTCTGAAAAAATATTAGTCAGTTGGGATCATTATTCCCAATATATGGAAAAATAAAAATGTTCCAAACCACCAACCAGGAGTCCTTCCTTTTTCTGGGCTTGGTCGTTTACAGCCTGGAATTCGCCCGCTAACCTACTCAAGCGGTCAGCTTACACACATTTTTGATGGGCAACTATCGATATTTTGCTGAACCTCCGCTATCAGCTGGTAAACCTGGTTTTACCACCCATATTTCCTATTAAATCAATAGCTTCATGGGCTAAATACATTTTTTTTCAGTGACTAAATTTGCATTACTGGTGGATACCTCCAAAAAATTGTTGGCTAACCATCGGTTTGTCTCAATTAAGCACAGGTTTCCCGCATCTGAGCTGATGTCATAAACCACCGTTGAGCGGCCCGTTTGGCGAACGATTAATGTGGGTAAGGCAAGATAATAGACCACCCATTTGGGAATGGTGACCATACCACCTATAAAAATGGTGATGACTGGGGAATGGTTTGTGATTGTTTTACCCGCATAATATACTATAGTTTCCTATCCATTTGGTTCGGGCATTTACGAGCGGCCCACTGACCTTACAGCCCATCTCTTCATTGCCAACCTGGGGTTGGAAACAACGGACGGTGATTCGATGGGATGTCTATGGAACGAAAATGGAAGAATGGAGATTGACAAATAGTGGCTAGTAGTGGTTAATAGTGGATTCCATGGATTGACAAATAGTGGTTAGTAGGGGTCGATGGTGATTAACCAAGAATTGATAAACAATCAATGGTATTCAATTCTCGGACGCGCAGAGCAACTCGCAAGTAGATACGGTAGACTTGGCCAAGTTGGACATCTGCACCCTTTTTAGGCAGAAATCATCTTCAACTTCCGGCAAAAGACGGTTTCTTATTTAGCTTTCCCATAGGTGTTCTCAGCAAAAACTTACGTATCACTTAGTTACCCTCTGGTAAACTAACATAGCTATGGGAAATCCAACCATTTTATAGCTGGGTAAATCCACTATTTCGACTGGGCCATTTTCAAGTTCGCAAACTGTAAACCTTTACCTGGCCGGGTAAAACACATCATGTCCAGGCCTTCGAACAGCTGTTGTCTTCCCAGGCTTTGTCGCTGAGGTCAGGGCTTTTCAATGGGTGCCCGCGCTTTATACGACTGCTGTGAGGTCGCCTGCGGTGCGGTGAAATGCTGGGATCTGCGACATGCTGGGAGACCTATTCGTCACATATGCAACAGCCCACAACAAGCACCCAACATGGATAGCAAAGTACCTGGCAAAGTCAAGAATGCGGAGATGTTCCAGATATTTCCAGATATTTAACCACAATATGATGACATATTCCCAATGCCAATCCCCATGGTTTTTCCCTATGAAACATGGCCCGAAACTGTTTCCCAGCTCCCCTCGAGGTTCAGGGCAAAGCGGCCAAAAATCGCGGCGTCATCTGTGGGATGTCCGCAGCATGCTCCTGGCTGATAAATTGTGGGGATCATCGGATGGAAAACTCCGAAAAACGACATCGGAGTTTTAACCACCGGAAAATGTTGAACATCTTCACTCAATTCTATATCAAGAACAATATCTATCAATAACTGAAACCAACTGATTTCTATCTTCAACATCTTGAATTGTTGAACATCTTCAATTCTATCAATATCTGAAACCAACTGAATGATAAGCTGAATGATAAGCTGAATGATAAGATACGAAGAGATACCTGGCTTCCCAACCCTTTCAAAAGATGTCAGTGGGCACTGATTCCCCTTTTGCAGTGCTCCTTCTTCTCCAGGTCTGGTCCAACAGCTCCCTTCCTATCGATGGCTTGCTGACCCTTGATTGGCCAATCCAAGATCTTATGAGGTAACGACACCAGGCTTAAGCTGAATCATGTCAATGAATTTAAACATGTTTCACTGGTTGGTGGTTAAACAACCATCTTGAAAAATATGAGTTCGTCAATGGGAAGGATGACATCCCATATATGAAATGGAACATAAAAAAGGTGTGAAACCACCGGCCAGTTTAAATCTGTATAATGGTCCATCATCATTTTCCCTAATGAACATTGCATTTTGTCAGGTAGACCGGGTAGACTCCATTTTTCAGACTTACCCACATCATTCCCCTGAATTCTTGGCAAGAACCTTAGAGGGCCACTTGCACCATGGTAAAGACATTTTCAGCTTGTTGGCTGGTCGCCACTTGGAGGTTTCCATAGTCATGGTGGTACCCCTCAACATCGCTGGATGGTTTATTTCAACATCCCAATCTAAAATGGATGAGAACTGGGGCTATCTCCATTTTGGGAACCCCCCCATTTTTGCTACAAGGTTGTGCCCACCCCCCAGTTATAAGTGGGTTCATAAACCGACTGGATGAGTTGGGTGATTTTCCTCCCGTTGACTCGTTGACGCGGAGGTTTCTGAGGTTTCCACCCATCCAGCTTCGGGAGAGCTACCTGGAGACGGTTTCAATCGAAACTCGTTTCGTGGGAATCGAAGAAAGAGGACTACAAAGTGGGGCCCCCAAACGATAGCTAGGTTGGTGCCAATAACTCCAATAACTATGGTTTATGGTACTTATAACTATAGTTATTGGGGCTTATAAACCAACTTATAACTAGGAGGCCCCACATTGTATGAGGATTTAGGAGGACTTTTGGCGCCGGATTTTTTTTTTGACTTTTCAACCGAACAAAAACCATCGAATTTCAACCAGTATTCTGATACCTAAAGATCCTACCTGTGGGGAATGGATTACCCAAGATTTCCATGGTGAAAGTTTCGCCAGCATGATTTCGGCACTGTCCCATGAGCCCACCATGCAAATGTTTTTGCGATTGTTGGGCTATCACCCATTTTGATGATTAATTGCCACACAACTTCATCCCCCACTGAAGCAGGTTCAACCAATCTTTTACCTCCAATGTGTTCCAGCTTTCATAGTTTACAGCTTCCACCCCCACCCTAAAATCACATCAAATCACCAAATAAATAGCTTTGATTCAAACCCACCAAACATAGGGTTGTTTTTAACAAGTCACTAACCTGAAAAATCGCTGATTTTTTTGTGGCCGCCTGCTGGTCACTGACTATGAGGGGATCTGGATCTCTGCGTTGGGTTAGTAGCGATGGCGAATGATCTGGGTAAAGGCCATAGTATATCACTAACCTGAATAGTTCGGCCATAAAAGGGGATGATTTCCCATATATAAGCCATGATTCCAGGGCTCGGGAGAACAGGGTTCGGTCGTGATTAAATTTACCCAGAATGATGACACCGCTGGTAGCAGATATTTCTCAGCGTAAAAGTTATCCAAGTTATCAACAACAACCGGCACCAAAACCATCGACCATTTCCATCCATTTCCAATCTTGATGATCAACGCCTGATTTCTCATCATTTTTAATGACAAAACCCAGCAGGGTGAACTTCCAATTCTGAAATGTTTGTTGACACCGAAGGGTTTTTTCCATGAAAAAAACCCTCAAAATCCCATATTCATGTGGTTAAAACAATAATAAAACTAGCCATTTGGGAATGGTGACCATACCACCTACAAAAATAGTGATCTCATGTGATCTCCATTTTTTGGGGTGAAATGTCCAGGAAAAATCGAGGCATTTTTTTTTGGGCACCTTGGATCGTGGCTTCGCGGCTTTCAGAAAGCCCCAGCTGTCCTCTGCCCCCCCTGGGATTCTCGATGGATCGTTCTGGCTGAGAATGGATAGTAAGATAATAGGAAAATCAACTCTTTCTATGGTGATTTCATGGGATGTAATGGGATTTAGCCTCTGGTAATTTAATAATGATGGTTAATGATGATGATGAATGGTTAATAATGGTTAAACAAAATGATGGTTAATGATGGTTATATTGGGATACCCCTGGTAAACGTTTACAGTTTGCGAACTTGAACATGGCCAAGTCGAAATAGTTGATTTACCCAGCTATAAAATGGGTGGATTTTCCATAGTTATGTTAGATTACCAGAGGGTAAGATACTATTCACCCGGAACCTGACTAATCATCATTCTCATTCCATCCAGATTATGGAAGCAATGGAAAACCTTGATGAGCTTTACAATCTGGTTCGTGGTTTGAACCCATCTCCAAAATCTTAGTCATCTCAACCAATCATCCCAAGTATGGTCGACAACGACGAATATCACATATTTGACCCACCCCAACCAGAAATACATCGTTTCTCCATTTCGTTTCGTTTTTAAATAGGATTTTTCATAGGACACATCTTTCATAACACGATACATAAATGGTGGATTTTCCAGGGCACTTGGGCGTTATCCGCAAGGTCATGTCCCATTTTTGCCTCGCCTCAGCCCCAACAGGGTATTCGAAAGGCTGGTGCCCTACGTCATTTTTGATAGGTAAATCATTTAAATCATCTATAAACGGGGCCACTTTCCATAGCTATGTAACAAATAACCAGAAGGTAAGTTGGCTTGTCAAACCCAACGGAATATAGCTATAATCATCAGGTGAAGGGTTCAGTTGTAAAACGACAACTAGCTAACTATTGGGACACCAACTGGCAATATATTCATTGTATCACCATATCATATCCCGAGAAAACGGGTTGTTTACCATTTTTTGTTGGTGAAATCCCATGGCGTCACTTTTTAATCCCATGTCATGAGGGTTTAACATAGTTTAACCGTTTAACCACCATTTTTTCCCATCGGTGCTTTTGAAAAACCAATTTTATCCCATTTTCACCTGGATTTTCCCTACTGATTTCCGGTCCTCCCACTGGTTGGCCAGGCGCAGCTCTGTGTCCACTGCCTGGCGCCAGACAATCATCTCCGCATTGCCTTCCAAAGGCATTGCGCTGGCGAAGGCTCCTGGGGAAAAGACCAAAAGATGTTAGAAGTCACCAATATGCGAATGCCGAAGTGGGGATACTATACTATGCCCACTTTAGATACTTTAGATACTCTAGATACTTTAGTACTCTTAAAGATAGATACTTTAGTACTCCTGAGTACTCCTACTCTTAAAGATATCCCTGTGGACGAGCAAAAGGCTGGGCCACATGTAGATGGGAGTCTCCTCGCAAGGCGCGCGGGGAGGATGGCGCTTGAGCCAACTGTATGTCACTTACGATCAGCATGACAGCTTAGGATACAAACATATGCAAACAACGAAATGTTCGCAAACCAACATGCAGATTCGTGTCTTGATTTTTTGGCACCCCCATATCCCCACAAACCCCAACGCTGTGGCACTTCTGTTGGGGTGACAAAAGATCCACGAGCCAAGGGTTCCAAGCTGCTTTCAATGCAATGTCTCTTCATTTTAACGGCGAACCTGTGCTGCTTGGTGGCTTGCACAGATTTCCGGCATCTAGAAACATTTGCAACAGCTGGAGCCACAACAACCCAGTTTTTGGGATTCCTTCAGGCTGAAGTGTTCGTCCCTGGGTAACTGATAGCCTTAGTGGGGGAACCTCGCTCAAGATCTGAGCGATCTTGAGAGATCAACGATGAATAAATTATATAATTCAATAATTATAAAGAATATGTATTTGTAAATCTATATGCACATGTATGTGCATGTGTACACAAACCCCATTTGGGTGCTAAATCTTGTAGAAGCCAGTTCCTGAGATGGACCATGCAATTCCGCCGCCATCGGTCCCTTTTTTTGCAGATTGGAAGCCCTAGCAGCTTCAACGAGTTGACAGCACACTGTACAGCCACGACGGCCGGCTGGTCATTGCTCAGTGAGGTCCATAAACGCCTCAGGTGGCTGTGATTCAGGTCAAAACATGTCACTATCGACCAGCCAACAGCACCGCCGCAGGCTACAGTGCCAGCAATCATAGACTGTAGAGATAAACAATGATAAGCACACGCACACACACACATATATATTTATGTATATATTATAGATAAACAGAACTACCACCCGCTAGCCGCCAGGTGAACTTTCCCTTCCAAAATTTGCCAAGTGGCCGTCCCACTCAGGCCAGTTGTTCCAGTTGCGATCGAACCAATTGCAGCGGGGGCAATGGTTCGCACGCCTGCGACTGGAGTCACTGTTGTGGGTGGCCAAATTGCTGCACGCGTCCTGAGTGTGGAGCGTGGCCATGGCAGGATAAGGCACGTTGGATAAGGCACTTTGACGTTGAGGATGATCCATGAATAGAACATGCTACCAATGAAGAGCATCCTGCATCCACAGCAGCGTTTCCCACGCACGGGACTTATGCTAAGGAAACAGCATGAAATGAAACCCTAGCAACGCAACAGCTGGAATCTCTCACCAGTGATGTGTGGGTAAATTTCCCATTGTTGCCTGCCTCGCTGTTTGTTGCTGAGGTTCCTATTTTTTCCGTGCAAAGGGGAAGCGTTAAAGTTGCTTAGAGCGGCTAATTGGAGCAAGGCAACTTTTGGCATGATTGCCTCTGTTACTCAGCATCAACTATTCCTGGTTGGTGGTTAAAACCATCTCAGGTAGGATGGGAAATAAACAAGCTTCACACCCAGCCAGATGGTGGTTATCTAAATCATGGGGGTCCCCACAATCATGGCTTTCAATACTAAACAGGTCTAATTCTGGATGATTTGGGGTAACCCAATTTTTGGCAACCTCCAGATCATGAGGCCAATGTCTTTTGATGCGATCTTTGGGGTACCCCTCCCGATGCTCCAAGCATCATTCATGATGGGCCCAGCCCTACATCTGCCACACATGCGTGCACGTCGTTCGGGGCCAACCTTATTGTCCGGCGCCCCGTCAGTGGCTGAGGTGCATTTTGAAACCAAAATTGGTTTCAGCACTGTTAGATAAAGCGCGTTTCTGGTTGCAATCATGTGTAAGCGAGTGTAGTCAATCGTCATTAGCAAAGTTTCCACTGGTTCATTGACCCAAGTTCTTTTTCATGACCAAACAATCATTCCTTTCAACAAGAATCAGCCAAAAAACGATCAGAAATCAGGATGCTATCCTCTGGTAAACAGACATGGCTGGAAAATCCCGTGCAAGATGAGGCCCATAGTTAGCTAAGTTGGTTTATAACTATAATCGAAGGAAGTTTAGAAGCTATACTTCCGACAATATGGACAGTTGAAAAGCAGAGGTGAGAAGAGTCAGAAGAGAAAAGATCAGAAGAAAGAAGATGTAGATGCGCGAAAAGATAGGAAAGTCGCGATTCACTGTGTTTTTCCAATGATTTGGGGCTCCGGAGGGTCGAAAAGTAGGCTCGCTAAAGCGGCGGGTGCGGAGCCAGCTGGCCAGATGAGAGATGAAAAAGTGCACGCCGTTGTGGCGCGAAGCACATTTCCAAGTGAAAATGTACAAAACACTAGAGGAGCGGACCACTTTTGGAAGTTGCGATGTCGAAAAAGTGGACGCCGTTGTGGCGCGAAGCAGATTTCCAAGTCAAAATGTACAAAACACACCATGTTCGGACCACTTTTGGAAGTTGAGATGTTGAAAAAGTGTACGCCGTTGTGGCGCGAAGCACATTTTGAAGTCAAAATGTACAAAACACACCAATGTCGGACCACTTTTGGAAGTTCCGATGTCGAAAAAGTGCACGCCGTTGTGGCGCGAAGCACATTTCCAAGTCAAAATGTACAAAACACACCATTCTCGGACCACTTTTGGAGGTTCAGATGTCGAAAAAGTGTCGAAAAAGTGCACGCCGTTGTGGCGCGAAGCACATTTCGAAGTCAAAAGTGTAAAAAACTGAGGGTTTTGAGCCTTTTTTGACGTGAAGATGTCGAAAAAGTAGACACTGATTAACTTAACTAACTTGACTAACTTAACTACCCTAACTTCGACGACAACAGCAACAGCAGCAACAACAACAACAACAACACCAACACCAACCACAACCACAACAACAACAACACCAACCACAACAACTACAACAACTACAACTACAACAACTACACGACAACTACAACTAGAACTACAACTACAAAAACTACTACAACAACAACAACAGCAACAATAACAACAACAGCAACAACAACAACTACAACAACTACAGCTACAACAACAACAACAACTACAACTACTACTACTACTACTACTACAGCTACAACAACAACAACAACTACAACAACTACAACAACAACAACAAAAACAACACCAACCACAACAACAACAACTACAACTACAACAACTACACAACAACTACAACTACAACTCGAAGTACAACTACAACAGCTACAACAACAACAGCAACAACAACAACAGCAACAACAACAACAACTACAACTACACAACAACTACAACTAGAACTACAACTACAACAAGTACAGCTACAACAACAACAACAACAACTACTACCACTACTACTACTACAACAACTACAACTACAACTACACTACACAACAACTACAACCACACAACAACTACAACTACAACAACTACAACTACAACTACAAAACAACTAATTACAACTACAACCATATGACTGCAACTACACTACACTAATTACATTACACCACAACTACAACTCCTCTACGCTACAACTACAACTACAGTTACAGTACATCACACTACATCCAGCAGTTGTGGGTGAGGTGACCACTGCAACCATTGCAACCATTCCAGCAAACACAACTCCAACCACCTTTCGGTCAATCAGTGGCTTCGCTCTGCCATCCCTGATTCACAACAACCAGCTTCTCCTATAGGTTTCCTATTTTTGAAACTTCCGCCACCGCCTTGTGCGGTACTACTGGTAACAATAGTGTATGATACTTAAAATGATGTTTGGATGGGGTTATAAACCAACAAAGATCTGCTTGGGGGGCACCATCCTGTAGAAATAGTTGCGGCATGTTGCGGCTGGTGACCGAAGGGATCCGAAGGGCCAACTCTCGGGGCAAACAAAGCTGTGATTCGAAGTGGATGGGAGAAATGATTGGACGTCTATGGATTTTTGGGTTCGAAAAGCAGAGTTATTCTGAGATCTTCTGGGATTTCGTGAAGAACCCCACTATTTTCAACAGGTAATCTAATATTTAAATGTGGTAAACCGCCAAAAATTATCACCAAAATCACTCATAAATGGGTGGTTTTCCAACCATCTCCAGATGGCATTTTTTAAAAATTGGGGCAACCCACCATTCGCCGACTCCGTGCTTTTGAGATTCCGCTTCTTGGCGGATCTTGCTGGTGAAAAACGTCGGCAAGTGAGTTGCAACGCAAAAGAAAAACGTCCGTAAGCAGGATCCTACCACCAAAGACATAGAAACTTACTTTTCTATCCTTTTTTTTTGGGAATTAACTAAGGTCCAGCCGTGACTGGTGTGTTCCTCACCGGGGGACCATTTGGGCAACGGCTCGTCGTGCCAAGTCATCTAATTCCCGCGCACGTTGGCGCCTCTCTTCGGCCACTCGTTCTGCATGTTGTCGCTGGAGCTCTTCCTATGGCGGAGGCATGGTGAGACATGGTGATGCGACCATCGAACATGGTGAAAAGATGGTGATTGAACAATCAACCATACTGAAGACATGTTGGATTTGATTTAAACATGTTGAAAACGGGTGATTCTTGGATTCAACCATCAATAATAGGGATTTCAACCATGAATAATGACAAACGGGTTTGTTTGAGAATCCATTGGGCTATTTTTTTAGGGCGCATGATGATGAAATGGTGAACCATTGGGGTGCCCTAGTTTCAAATAAACCAAACATGTCTTGGAGAAACTAGGGCACCCCAAAAAGTTTCCAAAAAGTGAATGTTTCCAAAAAGTGAATGATTTATGTTTCCAAAAGACATGTTTGGTTTCTCCAAAGATTTTTTTTGGAAACAGAACTTTTCATGTAAAGAATTGTTTCCAAAAAGTGAATGACCCTTATGGCTCAGAAAGCAGACATGGAACCCATTTTGATGGTACACAACATGGTTATCATCTTCCTGACCGTGTTTATTGGTTATCAGATTACATTTAGAGGTTCTGCATATAGAGACATTCAAATCCAATTGGGGTTGGTTAAACCATCCAAATCCTTATTTTGGATGGCCAAAATGCATAAAAACTCCAAGTTTGGGAGGGTAAGTCCCGATGAACGGAGGGCCTGTTCTCTCAGCATTTCCAATTCACGGCGGCGTTGCATTTCCAACTGTCGAGCCTAGCTGGTGGCTGGGACTGCTGGTCATGATGAAGAGGCCCCCAACAAAACAAACCGTCGTCTGATTAAATACATCCCATCCCTAAATTTTAGCCCTAAATTATAAGTTATTGTTTTAATTTTCTTTGGAAAAAGAACAGCAAATCAACTCACCAAATGTGGTCTCCGCCTCCAAAAATTGACAGCCAGTCTTCAGAATGGATTCCGCAATTTTACCGCATCAATTATAAATCAAAATCGCCAACCTCACAAGTCCTCTTGCAAAATCTGATCTTTTCCATCCCATCTTTCATGGTTAAATCATGTCCAATCCCTATATTTTGGTTGCTTAAAGCCTCATGTTTGACGAGTAAATCAGATTTCCCCCTTATTTTTCATGATCCAATCTCGGTCAATTCTCATGATTTTGGTGGCTAAAACACGTGAATACATCCTAGATCATGATTAAATTCCATGATTGATCAAATATTTTCCATTCTAAAACGCCCAGCTTATCCCCTGGGAAACGTTTACAAAAAACTATGGAAAATCACCATAGAAATAGTGAATTTTCCCATGAAAAATCATGATTTTCCATAGTTTTTTCTATGTTTTCCAGAGGGTACCCTCTGGAAAATGCGGATTTTTTGGACCATCTTCCCGACTATAAACCTCGATTTAGTTCGTGGGTATTTCTCAACCAGCCATGTTTGATGACACCGGAGGGTAAATAATCGCTAATCATCCTATAAAATCACCAGTTTTCATGTTTAAATGCTATAAAATCACATTTTTTTCGTGCTTAAATCACCATCAGACAACATTTTTTTCTCATAATTCACCGTGCACTCCACCATGTTTCACTGGTTGGTGGTTTTAACCATTTTGAAAAATATTAGTCAATGGGAAGGATTATCCCATATATTATAGAAAATAAAAGTCATGTTTGAAACCACCTGCCAGTTCATGGTTCACCTTTAAAACATCCACCGGTGCCTGCGCCAAATCCGCCATCTTCACTTCGAAGTGCTGTCGCAGCTGTAGCGCCTCGCGCTTACGCGCAAAAAGCACCTGTTCTTGGCGCCGCAGCATGCGGGGTGTGGGCCAGGCCGTTGGCAGCTCCAACCTGGGACGGAGATATTCATCAAATATCAGGTGTCAAATCATTAGTTAATCATTATAGTCAGCAATGATCATTAGTTAATTAATGACTAATTAATTATCATTAGTTAACACTACTAATATTATGGTCAATTAACATTATAGTCTTAGTTAACACCAAAATCACCAAAAATGGCTGGCATAAACCATCATGGTAGCTATTATTATATTATTGGGTTGCCCACATTGCTAGGTTAATATATTGATGGTTCATTTTCTTAGGTAACGCATGGTTTAACCATGGGATGAATATTATACTTTGGGCGTCAAAGAACCACACACACATATATATATATAAAGTTATCAGTAATTAACGGTGTTAATACACACGATGAGTTACGTACTCGGAACATGAATTCATCATAATACAATACAATGTTAAATATTAGGTTTATGTTAGATTCAAATATTGTGTAATTACAATCACTATTGCAAAATTAACCTAATATAATTTAAGTTGTGTAATTATGACCATTATCAAATTATCACATAAGTATGACAAAAATATGTATTCTATATTCCTGGTTCATTTTTTTATTAAACAAACACAATTTCTATATTTCATATGAGATTCATATTGTATCACCAGTTGGGCTTTAGAGGATTCAAACGCAACAGTGGTGAAACATGACGTTTAGATAGGAGCTGGGGATGGTAATTACCACTAATGACTATTATGAACACAATTGGGTAACCATCACCAGCATTTAATAAATATCAAATTCAAGTAACGATGGTACTAGTTGTAGCGATTACTGTTACCAATAGTTGGTTTCATACTACTGATTCATAGCTGAAAAATATCGGATTGAGCTGTTACTATTGATCTTACTATCAGTATTAGCAGTGATAGTAACTTCATTTACTGCAGGTTCTGACCATAGGTGGTTGATAATCTTGCCAACTTAGTAGTTCACACTAGTTCACAATAGTTTTTACACTAGATGGATAGATGCACGGGTGGATTAGATACGCGCAAGAAACTTGTGGGCAAATCAGAGCAGCCACCAAGATCTTTTTTCTTGTTGGGGATGGTTTCGAGAATTGAATTGGTTTATTGGCAAGCATGACTATCCTCCTACATTTGAATAGTTGGAGATGGGTAAACCACTTGGCTTTCCTTTTGGCATGTGCCAATGACATCGCAGAATAATTTGGTTTACTGGATTGGTTAAGTGCAGTGACCATAGAATCATGGAGTCATGACAACCCTTTTGATGAACCCCAGAAAATATACTTCTGGACAGTTCACGTGAGCCCCGGAAATGGGTTGCGGAACAGATTTTTCAGCCTTCGAATTAGCTTCGGATGTTACATACATACATACATATATATATATAAATATTGAGCTCCTTTTTGGTGGCAAAATCCTTGAAACTAGTAGATTCGATGGCTGCTAACTCCAAGAATTATACGCCCATATATCTGGAATATATACTAATCAGTTCATATATAGCTCCATTAACATTCGTGAAGCATTCGCTGGCCTCTCTAACATTTTCAGATTCATCAGTTTTACATCGAATGAGTTCTCGGTTGAATCGGCGATTTAAAGCCATGGTGCCCCCAAACATGGACCCTGCAACATAGTACAGCACAAAGGTCCCTGGGATTTTTCGAAGATTCCCCCAGTTCTGGTGGATTTACCACTGGGGAAAAAATCACCCAAGCAGCAAGTCTAAGTAGGTTACCTTCCGGTAATCAGCTCCATGGCTTGCTGGAAAATCCCTCTGGAAAATCCATCATTTAGTTTGATGATAAACCTCTTTTTTGAGGGATATAGAGAATGGATTTACAACCCAACTTTGCTATCATAACTTCGCTTTCAACTATAAACCCACATTTTTCACCGTTCACCGTTCGGAAACTTCACTTCACCGTTCACCGTTCAAACACCGAACAGTCGACTGAACCGAGCCACGCCATGGGCAGTGGCCAGCGGCTGCGTTGAAAGTCGGCAGCGGCCACGTTTCCCTCATCAAAGATGCCATCCTGGCGGCCTGTCATCAGCTCGGGGATTTTCAAAATTTTTCAAATGCTATGTCATCTGGTTGGTGGTAGACCTACCCCTCTGAAAAATATTAGCCAGTTGGGATGATTATTCCCAATATATGGAAAGTCATAAAAGTCATGTTCCAAACCATCAACCAGTCACGTTTGATTATCGAAGGGTATCTGTTAGTTCTTTGCTGAAACTGAATGCCCCTGTTGCATCCCAACTTTTGGGGGCTGTGTCGAACATTTCCATCTTCTTCCTTTTGCCATCTGGTAAAGCCACAGTCAAACATCCACTGTAAAGTAACCCATTTCTAGGAACAGTGGGGATATTTTATTGTTGTGTTTTCCGATGTGCCCCACCTTTTCTCATTTCATCTACACCCCACTGGCACTCGAATTCTGGGCCTGGCAGCGCTGCAGCACTGGAGAAAGCCAGTGCTGCTCGCGTCTCAGCAGATTCGATCTGCTCCTGCAACTGCGAGATCTGCTCGAAGTGTCGAAGCGCCTGCGGCCGCACTTCAAAGTTTGGGATGTGTCTGACAAGGGGATATACCATGATATATCACACAGAGGCCGATTCTACTAGGGAAAATGATGATCAATCAGTAGATTAGATGGTGCCGTTTTTTTTCAGACAATCTGTTTTTCTTCACTGTTTTCCACTGGTCTTCGACCCAATGCCATGACGCCACGTCGCCAAGTCGCCTCTTCGTTGCTCAGGTGCTGCACGTCCTGCCGCAGCAGTTGCTCCCATTGCTGGCGCAAGGCCAGCAGGGCTGGGTCCAAGGATTCCTGGAGTCGCTGGTTGGGAACTGCGGGCCTGGTTGGTGCAACCTGTATTGCTACAGCCAGTAAGTATACCATTGGTATTCCCATTAATTTTTTTGGTTAGTAATCAACTGTATTGGCTTAACTTACAGTAGTTACTGATTGCTAACCCTGATTAAGTCCCAAAGAAACATGCCAACTGCTATTGAGATCTCTGATGATTCTGACGAAGTAACAACTTTGAGTTGAAGTTTGCCATCCTTGCCCCTGTGACCTTCTGGCTGTTTTTTTAAATCTGTGTGCAATACTGAGAGAGATGTGCCGAGTTACCCTTGTGGACATGCAGCATGAAAGTGAAAGTGAAAGCTCCCATTCAGTGGGATTGTTCCATTTATAACTGGGTTTGAAGTATGGTTACTAACTAGTTGCTAGGTGGGATGATCCCCCAAGTAGTACTATACCGCTATACATTTGGGTATGATATTTATAATGTATTTATATTTATATCTACTCGTATTTTCTTTTCCGTTGGGTATAGTTGGTACTAGTGTACGTGAAATAAGCCATACCTAATTTTACCATTGGCCGTTCTTGAAAGGGTGAACCTTATGGATTTATCACGAACTTTTTGACCTGAGGGGATGGGCTTGACAGGGACATGGATGAGGGTATTCAGCCACAAAAATGAACATACTAACCATGAGAGATGGCTGACAAATTGGGGGTGAAACAGCATAGCATAGACTTGAAAGGCAGCCCAAAAGGAGTGGACAACAACTATAAAATGAATTCACTATCGAATTCAATTTCATTTTGGGATGCGGACTGCCTCCAACGTGAACTGACCCATCCCCATATCCCTTCTCCTGACTACATCCTATAGCAACTTTTCGATGGGATCTGACCAACACAAGTTGGGATACAACCAGCAACACGTGTTTCAAAGAGGGCCTGGTTCCCAAGGCCCTAAACTCTGATGCAACAAATTGTGTTTTTTGCAGACCAAGCGTTGGTTGATTCAAACCTAGTATCTGAATGCAAGCAGTTTGAACCGATGCATCCAACCAATTTTCTTTGGTATGACGGTGGTTCAAACGAAGACTCCTGCTGTGGTTTAAATCCAATTTTTTGTGGCTTCAAACTGGCTCGGATTGCGCTGGTGTGGCTGATGCTTTCGAAATGGAAATGCCGCAGATCGTCTGGCTGGTGATGTTTACGAGTCAGAATCACAAATCCATTCTGAAACTAGAATCTCCGATGAAATAAATTCCAGCAAGAAACGAGCAGGAACGCATTCAAGAATCACGTGATTCTTTGTATGGGTCAGAATAAGAGGCGAACTTGGACGGTTCAAGGAAAAGGATATAAGTCAAGGAAAAGGAAATAAAAAGTTGACCCCAAGAGAATTAATCCCAAACCAGCAAGTAACTTTGATAATGATGGGTTTGACTTAACTCATGTACCAATAAGATGCTAAAGTAACGGGTTTTGATGCACATTCATGAAGTGTTGGATTTTTCAAAGCCCTTCTAAGCTCCTTGAAAAGACTGTGTAAGTACAACCCTTGCCCATTGCCTATGGCTCGTTTGGCTTCTGTTCCTTCCTTCCTTCTGTTTGGGCAAATCTCTTGCTCGGAGCTCTGGGTGAAATCATGGCCCGAAACCTCAAAAAGACATTTCTGCCAAATGTGTCCGAATCCTTTCTTGTGATATAAGTTTTTGGATGCCGATTCTGTCATTGGGCCTTCCTGATGCTATAGATGTCCAAGACTTCCAAACCTCAGACATGACACAATGTCAGAGCTGCCAGACGCTGAGCATCAACGGTCCAGGAAGGCAAACCAAAAGGCATATATCAATGCTCCAAGACTGCACCATTTCAACAAGCATTTCTTTATATTTCTTCAGAGGAAGAAAGCCAGCAACATCACCCCCGCATTTTGACTGTTTTTCACCGCAGTGGAAGTGACAAACTTCTGACGAGTGGGTGGCCTCAGACGCTGTGCGGGTGGCAGGGCCATTCAGTTGAGCAATCGATGCCCACTTGTCTTCACCTAGAGCTTGAAGCTCGGCGATCAGTCAGAAAGGAAATTCGACATGGAGTGCGGGTAAAGAATGTGCACTGGTCGGTAGTGCTCCAGGGGCGTGTGTGCCCAACAGCAACTCAAGCCGTCACCAGCAATGTGGTGGGCACGGATGCTTTGCAACCTTGCTGTGCCACCGGTCGTGCAAAAATATGCCCAGATCACGCCGAGAATGTTGACCCATGTTGACTCCGAATTAAGAAAACATCTTAATAATATTCGATTGAGCGCCTCCATTTTAGACGCGCTTTATTGCATTTTTTAAGGGTGCATTTTGCTAAAGTCAATGAGTTTGTGAATGCGGGTTGGCTGCGTGGATTTCCAATGTCATTTCTAGCAATATCTTTTCCAGCAAGCGAACCAAATTGTTGAACGCATTCAGTTGTTTGACGCTACTACAACTACAACTACCACTACCCAAGTAGTCCGAAGTATACCATTCTAGCAGTTACAACATCCATATTAGTGTTTAGCTAAACCATTTCAAGGTGTCTCATATTTCGCACGCAGCTACACGACAACTAGACACTGGCCTGTGGTCGGCCTATTACAGCCGAGCAGCCTCTGCCCCAGCGCCATCTTTTGGATCACCTGGATTGAAAAATCGGGCGCGCCCAATTTCAACGATGCACTGGTTCCAAATGGTGGATTGTGATTTTCCAAAGAACACACACATCAAATTGGGCGTAATCAATCATCATTTTCCATCATCTTCCCATTAACATGGCAATTTTGGGCGAAACTTATAGCACATTTTTTGGATAAAGCCACCTTGCAAAGGTCTGGCGCAGCCCCCGGGTTGAAGACTTCTCCTCTGATCGGCCGAGCTTCACCGAACTTCGCCGCATATTTGGCCACCAAATATGCCCACACACCACCAAGGGAATGTCCTGTCACGTAGATGTTGTCTGCATCAGGAAACTCGGCCAATGCGTCGAAGCACTTTTTCAGTGTTTCATCTGAAGCAATGTCTTCCAGATTGAGCATCACCTGGAGGTCTCGTAGCAAATCCTTTAGCCAACTTTCACCTCGCAACTGCGTGCCCTCAAACGCAAGAAGGACCTTGCTGGCCGAAGAGAATATGGCCACTTTGTTTGTGACCCTCTTTTCCAGTTTCCACGGGCCAACGGTCACCGGGTGCCCACGAATGTCATCGCTGAGGTCATACATCCGGCTACAAACGCGGGCAAACCTGAGTGGCCAAAAAAGCCTCAAAAATTCAATTGATCGGGGGATTCATCATCTTAAATCGGATGGAAAAGAAAGACGCATTTCTGACACCACATAGAATCAGGGGCCATTTCATGTACCTAAATTGGAGGCAGCGAATACATGCGAGGCCTGGGTAAAGGGATGTTTGCCGTGAATGTTGCCTCAGATTGCACGACGCCTCTGTCTGAGAGAAGTCCGATAGTTAAATGAACCATTGATGAAAGCAGCAACGAGAAACATCTTGACCTCGGGCGTCATGTCTCCCACCTTCTTTGCTGAATAGTATCGTAAGGGCCATGCGACCAAAGGGATCACTGTGAGGGCTCCCGCGAAGCCCACAGCCCCCAGAGTCGCGTTCACGGGGGTCATCAGCACTTCTTGTGTGGATGGCATGTCTACGGCAGGAGGTGCAGGTGGCCGTCAGTCTTGAGGGCAAGCTGCAGTGGTGTCAAGTCCAAGAAAGCCAGGAAACAAACTCAGAAGTCAAATTCTAGATAGCCAGTTTCAATCCATCCCCTAGTCACTAGTCAATGTGGATCATGACCATCATTCAATCGTTTGAATCATGTCCACACCCTCTGCTACTGGTTGGTTGATAAGGCTTCCCATGTTGTGTCACTGTACAACAACCTCTGTTTGATATGTCTTTGTGCAACTTCATTAACTCGATATCAACCAGACGTTCTTGGGAATTGCTCAGTAGTCTCGGCTTCCCATTCCCGAAAAAGCTGGGTGCCCGACGAGCACTGCCGAAGCGAAGTGGTGGAAAGCAAACGGATTCAAGGGATGATGTGGGAAAAGAAGCGAGCTTCCCAAAAACAGAAAAGAACTTGACATGATTCACACGATGGTTTTCCAAGGGTTTTCATTGCAGGTCTGACGCAAATCTGGACTTGCCTCTCCCTGAGTTTCCAAAGTTTCAAGCATGTTTGATCTAGGTCTGCCACCATTGTAGGGTTTGTCAAACATGAAATCTCCAGTTCTCTGCAGGTTTGCGATCGTCATGAATCATCACTGCAAACCATCAAACGCTTTTTCGACACTAAATGCTGACCATCATTGCAATCGAGTGATTTCATCATGGCAAATCTATCCCAGACTGGGGTTGGATCTGCATCGCAGCTGGGTAAAAAAAAAGAGCGAATAATCCTGGCCAGAAAGTCCCACATTTCCCGGCGGGAATCATATATGCATGTAATGCTGAATACTGGTGAAACGATGGTCACAACCAGCTACCCCTCTAGTCATCTAACCTGGCAATAGAACATGGAAAACTTGATTTCTGATGAATAGACCAACATCATCTAATTCTGTTTCCGGGAAAATTTCCAGCCAGGTTTAGATTCCCCGAAGGTACAAGCTGAGATGCACACATCAAGTATTACAGTATGGGTGAGGACAAGAGCTGGGTATTTGTGAGATCATCCCATCACATTTTGTTCGATTTCGATCTTTTGGCTGGGATCTAGGCAACTTCTAGCCAATCCTAGACTGGAAATACGCGGAATAAACCTCCTATTTGGGGATTCCCGAATCCCAAGCATTCTTTCTGGTGAGGCTTTCCGGGGTTCGGTTGCTGTCCCCCAACCTGCGTAGCTGCCACGGCTGTTCCCCCGGCCGACTCGGCCGTTGAAGCTTCTGACAATGCCGCCTCAAGTGGCAAGGAACAGGGGGAGCTCACCAAATGGGGATCTAACGAATAAAGCGTTGATGGGATTGAACCAATCAGTGGTGGGGATGTAAATGACATATTTCGAACTTGAGGCGTTAAACATCACCTTTTAGCATTGGACAGTGACGAGCTGCCCCAAACTTGTGCCTTTTATGCAGGAATGATTGGGAGCCTGGTGTTTATTGCCTTGGCTTTCAAAGAGGTTCGGATAATCAAAAATGAGGACTTTCATGATGCTTCACCCCTATGCAGCTGTAAATTTTGGAGCAGAGAAGAGCCATTTTTCTGTTCCAGGTAGGTACCGTTTAGGAGGATGACCTCCAGTTATGAAGGAAGCTGCGAGACACACTGCCTAAGACAAACAGACAGACACACACACATGCAAAGAGAGAGAGAGGTGTATATATATATACATACGATATGAAAATACCATACAATAGAATATAATTAGAAATTGTACAATGTAATAAAAGATCAAATCAAATTTAAATGATATGATTCATACAATGCACAATATATGTAACGTGATACTTTGCTGCTTATCTTGTCATGGCTTGGTTGCAAAACCCACCTCCAATTAAAAGATCAATTCCTCCATTTTTGTCGCAATGGTCGAACACAATATACATATATCAATTTTTACATGACTACATCCACCTTTTTTGCTGGTTGGAACTTCGCCATTTTGGAAGGTCCCCCACTTCTTGGCTTAATCCCCGCCATTGCAGTCCAAACCCGGATGTTTACATCAATTGCTGGTTGAACTCCCATTTGTTCTGGTTCAATCCTAGGGACTGTGCTGGGTTTAGTGGTTGAACATGGTACCATGTTGAATCCACATAATTTTCCGGTTCAATTTGCATAGAGATTGAACCCCGGTTCAGCGGTTGCATCCTTTCATTTGTCTTGACCTCCGGTGCAAAATCTCTCTGAGTGTGTCAGAAAATGAAGTATAGATGGGTATAGGGTATGCCCCTCAAATGGCTGGAAAAGCTGCAAGGATGCAGATTTTTGTCTTTTACCAGCTTCCCCTAGCAACACCATACCCAGAAATGCCCATTGCCTGCGGCACATCGTCTCGCCGCAAGTCGTTCAACTCAGCTTCTGCTTTGGAGAGGTTTTGCACGTGGCGCAACACCGTGGCATCGTCCATCACAGTTGTGTCGATCCTGGCGGGTATTGGTGGTACCGGTGCAACCCTTTTCCCGTGTTCGGAAGGTTTCTGGGTGGTATGTGTCGCTAGTCAAAACATGATTGGTGAAGTGATTGGGCATGCCGGCAATTATGACATGAATTTCTCCTGAATAGATCTAAATAGTTGGATTTTTCATAGGTGGAAGATCCATTTTGAGATTTCGACAGTTACTGTGGGAAGATCTGAGCATTTCTGAGGTCCGACAGTTGGAAGCAGCCAGTCCTGTTGAGCCTTGCAATCTCATCGGTCAGTTCCTGCCATGGCTAGGCCCTGATCTCAGACATACTGGTGGTTCATCCCAGTGGGTTCCACGCCAGTTATAAGTGGACTAACCCTAGCCCATTTATAGCTAGGGCCTCTAGGGTTATACCCTACAAACTGGGATGAACCACCAAGTAGAGGTATACCCAATGCTATAAAGCTCTATTGGGGGAAGTTTATGGCATTGGGTTTGCCACATGAACCATGATTCCATTATATCCCATTCATTTCCCGGTTAATTTCCCCATTAACCTGCCATTATTGTTTGTATTCAGCCATAGAGGTGATCATCACATGGAAATTCATGGGGCTCACGGAAATCTCCATCAAATCTTCATTAAACCACCATTTTACCATGCTAACACTTGGTGGTTCATCCCAGTGGCTTATAACCCCAGTCATAAGTGGACAAACCCTACCCCATTTATAGCTAGGGTTATAGCCTACTTACTAAGTGGGATGAACCACCAAGCATGTCTTGAAACTTTACACCCGGTCCTTGGCCCGTTGCATCTGCAGCGTTGAGCGCCGCTGCGCTTCCTCTTCCCGCTGCTGCAGCAGCTGCTGCTGCTGCAGCTGCTGGCTGAAGCGCTCCGTCAGCTCCGTGCGCACGCTGAGGCGGTGCCGTTCCTGGGTATGGGGATATGTTGGGGTTGTGATATTTGTAGGGCATACAATGATTGTAATGATGTATGTATATATATATATATACATATATAATTTATCTAGTTCCAAAAGACATCTGTTAGTCAGTAGTGTCTAGGTGTGACGGGCGAGCAAAACAATCCCGACGACGGTGGCGACGACGGCAAAGACGGACGACGAAGACGGCGGCGACGACGACGACCGACAGTGACGACGATACAGCCGACAGCGACGACGGCGACGACGACAATGACTGCGGTCGTCGTCATCGTTGTCACCGTCATCACTGTCGTCGTCGTCACCGCCGTCGTCGTGCAAAACTAGACCTTATTTCCAAAACTAGATCTTATTAAGGTCGATTTTTCGAAATATAGGTCTAATTTTGCCGTCGTCGCCGCCGTCGCCACCGGCGTCGCCGCCGTTGCCACCGTCGTCGTCACCGTCGTCATCGTCGTCGCCACCGTCAACGATGTTGTCACTACCGTTGTCACGTCGTCGTCAGCGTCGCCGTCAGTGTCGTCAGCGTCGCCGTCAGCGTCGTCATCATCGTCGTCGTCATCGTCGTCATCATCGTCGTCATCATCGCCGTCATCATCGCTGTCAAAGCCCCCTCCTAGTAGACTAGAACCCCGCCCTTCACATGTCTCTTGGAACTAGTTAATATATAATGTACATTGTGTGCATATCTGTATATAATATATCATATGAAACTTATATCCATCATGTAGCATGCGGAGACCCAATACATCGCCAGTGATGAGAGGGATGAAGCCACAGCTACGTATATAGGGGGATCTAGCCACCGAAATGTCAAGTTAACCATCTGATTAAACACTGGGAACCGAACAATCAAACATGGAAATTTCACTGATGGAGGTCAAATAGCCTATCTGGGTTTGATGGATATGTTCTTCCAAGGTTGTTGGTGTATATTGGAGTTTCTATATGCCGGGTACATGTATGGGGACAAAGACAACGTCCGGGGAATGATATAACGGAGATGTATACATAAATCATGCACAATCATCCCAAAGTATATAGATGGAAAAAGGCTTGTTCAAAGATATTACCAATTGTCATAAAAATCTACCTACTCCAGGATGACTATATGAATATACGTATGTATATATATATATATACATAGAGAGAGTTAGCACCCATATATTACACATGAATACCGTGTCTATAGGGATCAGTCCATGAACCACTTCCAATGATCCCAACAGTGGTCCTAAACACGATTTTTGGCTGACCACGATTTGAACAGGTCATTTAACAACAATAGTTGTAACAAAACACATGGATAGATATACATATGTACACAAACACACACATATATACATATATATATACACATATGCTCATGTGTATATACATGCAGAAAACAACACACAGAAACATGAACAATAGGACACCTTTAATATAATGAGGCCCCACCCACTGCAGTCCAAGGGTCACATTGCATCACGGTCCATTGCTCCAGGCGTGCGTCCAGCACCATGACCTGTTGCAGCTCCGTGGCGTTCAACGCACGCCGTTCCAAGCGATCCAACAAGTCCTCCAGGCATTCGCCGCAGATGCGCTGACCAGCGTCTTGCTGGGTCTCCTGGGAAAAACCAGGTTTAACCATGAAGAAACACTTAACACAAATGGTCATGGGATTTCGAAGATGGGATGAACCAGGTTTAACTTAACCATGAAGAAAAACGAAATATGGTGAACATGGGATTTTGAAGAATTTAAACATCATGATACTGAACATGGGAAGTGAAACATGTGGTAGACATATGTAAGAAAGGGGATTTCACCCACAAAGAATCATAAAGAATCAACATAATGACAATATATGTATGTAACCACTCTTTCCATCCAAAAAAAGGATTTGAACAAGTGAATATGATCCCTGGCTGTTGGCGAATTGCTGCGTCAATGGATTGATTTGAGGAAACATGCTACAGGAAACCACTGCTTTTACCATCAACTGTGAAGGATTCCTGTAACATTTCCCATTTTCTAATTCTGTGACTCATGTTATGGAACCAACATAGACCATATCAGACTAAACTCAAGGTTCGTCCGAATACATCCCAAAAATATCTTGCCCTCCGGGAACCAACCATGGCTAGCTGGAACATCCACCAACTAAATGGAGGGTTTTAATCTATAAGTGAGGGATTTTCTCAGCAAGCCATGTTTGATGACACCAGAGGGTAAGTTAAAGAGCAGTTGGTTCCACGCAACAACGGCCTCATTTTTTATAAACCGTCCTTTGACCTGGGTAGAGATTCTATCACACCGACGTTCAAAGCAAATCCCAACCTATAAATTAATGAGCTTCACATGGCCCTGCAGTCGATCGGCTTGTTTACCCAACCAGATTTCTAGTATCATCCCACTATTTCCGGAACATCAAATCATATATATATATAGCAAACCTGACCCAACTTTACAATATGTTTGTTGTATTCAATGAAGCTTCAGGATGTGATCCTTTTATTTGTAAGGTACATCTTCAGTTAGCTCAACTTGGGGAGCAACAAAGATCCACATCACGAAAACGGTCAACCTTTGGTGGGTTGATGCTGGTTTCTTTACCGTACATGGGGAATCCAAGGGTGAAAACATGTGGAAAACACATGGTTTAATTAACATTAATTAAGCGACCATAATCGAGATAGACTCACCAACTATTTTTTGGGGAAGGATATCTGGTATCATCTGGTAACATGGGTCGCGAATGATTTCTGCATTTCAACCACGCCCAATAATTAACAACCCACAAATGGAACCATGACATACTGGGATCTCTCATATTATCATTGCCAATCTTAGATACCCTGCAAAAAATGCCATTCTTTGCTGGTTAGTAGATATTCCCATTAATACCAAAAGACTATAGCGGATTAAAGTAGCCATCTAAGATTGACCTAGTTTCATAGTTAGCTAAGTGGGTTTTTAACTCGAATAACTTGTTCTTTGACGGACTTATGACTATACTTAACGGTGCTTAAAAATGGTTTTAAACCGGCAAAAGTATCTGGGAGGGCACCACCGTGTCGGATCCATTCATCCCCATATAATCCCCATTAATCACCATTAAAGAAACATTAAATACCATTAAAAATCACCATGGTATTTAATGTTTATTTAATGCTGATTAATGGGATTATATGGGGATGAATGGTGATTAATGGTAATTTTTAATCATCATTAAAAATCCATTCATCTCAATTAATCCACCATATAATCCCCACATCATGGCTAAACCATCCTCTTTTGTGTTTCCCAAGTCACCGCATCTCCCAGTCGTTCGAAATCCAGCGCCGAGTGCGGCGCGCAGCTGCTACACACCAGGCGCCCGCAGCGACGGCAGTGGTGCCGTCGCTTGGACACGGCGAAGGCCACGTGGCAGGCGGGCACCATGCAGTGCTGGAACATGAAGTCTGGAGCCCAGGCGTCCGCCTGTCAATGTTAAGCTATGATTGTGAGATTGGAATGATTTTTTGAAGCATATGTCAATTATACTGTACGTCTGCATGTTTGTATGTCTGTCTGTCCGTATGTATTGCATTGTATTGTATTGTATTTGTATTGCATTGTTGTGTTGTATTGTATTAGTATTGTATTGTATTGTATCGTATTGTATTGTATGTATACGTTTATGGGTTGTGTATATTTATGGCTTGTACATACAAGGCGTCCGTTTGATGCAGTACGAGTTGCACATGCCTCATGTCTTCTGGTTACCAAACTGGGTGAATAAGTGCAACAAAATGCCGCAATTGAGTGAGGAACAACGGTTGACTTGGTCAAAGAAATTCAACGGGTCAACCAAAATTTGCATCGATTGGTCGCAAAAAATGTTTCAGGTCAGAGATACGTATGAATTGGGTCAGACATTCGGTCAAATTTGGTCAGAACAGAACTTGACTTGGTCAACACCATGGCTGGTGTTGTTCCCAGCAATTTCTGGTAATCATCCTAATTATATGGATGGGGTTTCAATGTGGACATCATCTATAAAACTGGGCGTTTTTCATTGCCAGGCTGGATTAACAAAAGGGTATTTCTGGTCATTGGTGGCTTACAACAACCCCACTTTGGATAAAATGAAACATATAAACATATAAACACATTATATATTGTTGGTAGCTTTCCCACATGAGTTATTACTTGCCCAGTGCTTGGAAATTCATCCCACTTTCTATTGTACAAAACTATTTTCAGTATGATTCGGTCATTAAACTTGATGATAACCAATTATGGTTACTGCAGTTCATGAAGATGGGGGGTAGCGTCCATAACTGGACAACAAATGATTTTGGAACACCCTAAAGCAAGTAATTTGTGGAAACAACAAGCAATTGAGTGGGATGATCCTCCCATTAGCTATGCCCGAGACATAAAAAATAGTTCTGAAGTTCTCCTCTGCCAAAGATATACCCATACTGTACCATGCATCATCCATCACCATGTCTTCAAATCACAGTAAAATCGCTCATCTTGTGGCCAATGGCAATTCTTGCTATTCCCTTTTCGTTTTGTCGGGGTAAGTAGAATTTATCGCCCCTATTACACTCCCAATACTCTCTCTCTCTCTCTCTCTCTTTTGACGGGTTAAACACCCACTAGCTGCCATTTTGGATGCTTAAATCATCATCATCATCATCATCGCCATCACCTCCCCCTACCTACTATTCCCATTGTATCTCTAGTCTGATCGTTAAACCAACACTTTTGGCCAATATATTTTCCGTATATTTCCAATTTCCCCTATATCATTCATTATATTCTGATGGATAAATCACAATTTTCCCAATATTCTTTTCATATATTTCCAATGTGTCCCCCTATGATATTCACATTAAACTGCCAATCTCTGATGGTTAAATGGTAAAATCATTTTTTCCGAACATTCTTAAAATATATTTCCAACTTCTGATCGTCAAATCACTATCTTTTGCAGTTTTTCCATATGCTTCCACTTTCTGATGGTTAAGTTCGTTAAATCACCACATTTCCCATATGAACAACCTCGGGAAACTCCAGGTTCAAGGAAACATCTGCGACTTTGGAAAGGTCCCATCTCTTACCAGTTTGCAATGGTTTTATTATATGTTTAGTTTCCCATTTCCCATTATATAACTAATAATGGTTAATAATGGCTGGTTTCTAAGGGTTTCTGATGGTTCAATCACAACATTTCCCATATGGAGGTTTCCTAAGCTGAATGGTTTATTTCATGGAAAACACCAAAATACCAAACAAAGATAGATGATGATTTGGGGGTACCGCTATTTTCGGAACCCCCCAACTCGTTGAACTGAGGTTCGGGATGGAAAATCATGAAAATAGCATCCATTTCAGATCAAATAGATGAATATCGATTTATTCTTCACATCCATTTCCCATATTTTTCCCATATTTTTTCCCATTTTTCTCCTGTTTCCAAGCGCTTTGCCTCCACAAAGTCGCAGGCCAGCGCCGTCTTGGCCAAGCGCACCTTGGCGGCCAAGCCCCAGCGTGGCGCGTCCGCGTGGCCCAGGACACGCACATGCTCCCCGGAGCCTTGGGGCTGGGAGACGACCTGCTTAAGGGATATCATAGGGATAAGTTTATTGGGAAATAGATAGATTAAAACAAGAAAAGATAGGATAGGGTAGGATAGGATACATTACATAAATACACACATACACACATACATACAACCATATATACATTACAATACATTACATTACATTACATTACGTTACATTACATTACATTACATTGCATTACATTACATACATTACATAAATACATAACATAAATACACACAACACAACGCAAAACAGTGGCCACAAGCCTATGGCTGCAAAACAATGATCACGCAGGATCCTTTTGCAAGACTTGAGCCAAAGTAAACATCAACGATCAACGGATTATTCACCCGGACCGGAGCTGGAAACCCTGGCTGGTCTAAGGGAACTTTACCCTTGAGACATGCATGAATCGAAAGGGATGGTGACAACCTTCAACGAATCTTCTGCGATTACCCTCAACACTGCATTTCCATTTGGAACATATGCATTGGGGCGGAGCCAAATGGCTCAACAACCCAAAAGGTATAAGAAGGCATAACAGGCATGCAACACTTTCGACATGGTTGAAATATTCACTGTGGTTTTCCTCGAGTTCTTTCAGCTCCCCCTTCTTGCACAACGGGGCTCGACACCGGTGATCAAGTCTTAGAAATGGCTCGGGGAAAAATTGACATGAGTTTCAGAGCTGCATCCCACTGGTTCGGTGCCAGTGCCTTGGTAAACGGATCAGCACGTTGCATGGAAGTCTTTATGTAGATTATCAAGACGTCTGGACATTCGAAGATTTCATACAAGGCTGACAAGTTCAATTTGTGCACCTTCTTCATGTGTCTCAACTTGGGCGAATAGCCTGCCTTGATGATTTGAATCACGGATGCATTATCTTGATAGCAGGTCAAGATCATCGGTCGATCAAGAACTGTTTCCCACAACTCCTGCATTGGCAACCCTTCTCCAAAGACTCCAGAGTCAAGGCTTAGCATCTCAGCTTCACACGTACTCCGAGCGGTTGCAGTCTGTTTCTTTGAACCCCAACACAAAGGCCAAAAACTGTTTGGACCCTCGAGGGCCAGAAACATTCCTGATGTGCTTTTAGTATCATTCGAACTACTTGCATGGTCGGCATCAGTATACAAGTTCAATCGAAGCACCTTAGGATCATCTCTGATATACCCTTTTAAGACGAAATGGGAAGTTCCATGAAGATAGCACATTAGACGATGCAAACGACGGTCGTCAGCACGAGACCAGGTGACAATCCTTCGAGTGAGCTCGGAAATAGCTCTTTGTATGTCTGGCCTTGCAAGTCTCGCTGCCCAAAGAATCTTCATTAAAACTTTTGAGGCTTCACCTGCCATTTCGCCCCGAACCTCAAAGTCCGAGTCGACCAAAGATCCCTCTGGAACAAACGGTGTGGCTGCCGGTTTCAAAACACAGCCGCTGAGTTCTTGATATGCCTGGCATGCGCTTTGCACAAACTCGGTCATTTCAAACTCCATGGATGTCCCTGACGAATCCCTTGTGACATGGTGATTTCTCCCCAAAACTCTATCTACCGGGGTAGGAGGTTCAATTTCAATCTCTTTCTCGATCAATTTCCACAGCTTTTCATGCTCCGCCTCAGGACCGCTAACGATCATGTCATCAACATAAAGTGTAAGAAGAAGGCGGAATTGTTTCAGGTAATATGATGATTGAAATGTGTCGGCAAGATGAACAGCCCCCAAAGATTTCATTATCTGTTTGAACCTTTGGTCCCAATGAAAGCCTGCTTCCGGGTGACCGTACAAGCTCTTTCTGAGCCGTACGCATGGCCTTTGCATCCATCGGAATTGAGGTGGTGTCAGTTCAATTGGCAGTTCAACCCAAGTGGGAACAACGGTGTTCAGGAAAGATTGCGTGTAAGCACGCACCACATCGCTCTGTGTTGTGCAATGTCCTTTCAAACTACCATACGCAAGGTTGGCGTTTATGCCAGCCAATCCACTTGGATTCACTTTGGCTTCCTGAAGGACTGCCAAATTATTTTCCTGATCTCTTATGTCATCACCACGGAACACCACCCTTGCTTTAAGCTTTCGCAGGCTGGGTGTCTCCCAATGCTTCACTGAGAGAATTGTCATGAGTCTACCTACGTGCATAGGCTCTTTACGCTTCATCAATTCACTTCTTGGAATCACTTCACTGTAATCCCAAGTCCCATTTTCCAAGATCCCATTCACCTCTTTATCAATGGCCTCCTGGTAGCCAGGATGCTTGTGCCAATCCTTTCGGTCAAGGAGAAGGTGAACACCTGCGTAGACGGATTCAAGATCTGGAAGATTAGGCTGATGAAAAACGTGTTCTTGCGATTGGCCTTTCAACACTTTTGATTGGCTAGCATGACAATGTGTGTGATCAACCACTGGCATGGCATAAGTGCCTGATGGATATAGGCATTCACTGATGTACCTAGACATAGCTTCAGGATAAAAGGCTGTCTTTGGTGTTTCTTTGCCTTTGGCATGGTCATGTTTGAAACCATGTTCATGCTGGCACCTACACTTGTTCAAGTTGCTTGCCAAATGAAACGAAGACGTGGCAACATGCCAAGGTTTAAACATGGGTTTGCCTTTCGAGCTCTTCAATCCAAAGAAGCATCCATGACACTCTGCAACATACAGGTTGTGACGTTTGAGAAATGCAACAAGCTCAGGCAGCATCCACCCTTCTGCGGATTTCGGCCACTCGAATGCAATGTGGCCCCCTTGCTCAAGCACAATCTCTGACACTTCAATGAAATGCTTTAGCAAAACTCTAGACATATCCCTTTTCTTCTTCAATTTCTTGGCAAAAGGTTTCCCATACTTTGCGATATTGACACTCTGCCAACGAGACCATGGATCACAAGGCAGTGAACCCCACAAAGTGCAACCTGGAAACTGTTTCACCAGCTGTTTTAACGACTCAACATCTTTTGGGTCTGTCAGGTCAGTCACATCAATACTCAACCTGAAATGGTCGATGCCTCGGTCAGCATTTACCGCTCCCAATGATGATTTGGATGAACAACAAAATTCAAACATAGTTTTGGTCTTGGTACGCAACTCCTTTCTAGCCTTGGAATGGTTAGCAGTGTCTATAGTCGAAAGCATGGCATGCAGTGATTTCTTGGTTTCTGGACTGCATTCTCTGATGAAATGCTCTGCAGCTTCATCCCCTCTCAACAAGCTCTGCTCCCCCCTCGCGTTGGCTACTGCTGCTTGAATGGTTGCCCTTTTTGAATCAACATCATGAACAGGATAAAACCAAGTCCTACCAGTCCAACTCCTCTGGCTGATTCTTTGATAAGGATTCGATTGCCAATCGTCTGCATAGAAACTAGTCCTATTTTTGCAACACCATTGGGTCTCCCTTTTCGAAAGAACATCCTTGGCATCGAAAGGACAATCATTGCCTACAGGTGCAAACAACTTCTTACGTGGTTTGACATGGACTCTGCACCATGCACCCTTGCTCTGATCAAATTCCCAAAAGTCGTTGGAGGGCTCAGGCTTCAACGGTTGAGCCTGACCAGCTGGGACCTCAGATGCCTCAAGAACCTGAACTTGAGGACTTTCCTCAGCTTCGAAAAGGTTCATCATTTCTTCAAACTCCTTTTCCCCTTTTGATTTTTCCTCAAGGTTCCTCTTTGGTCCATCATGTACCGGCGCATGATGGCCTTCTGGGGCTTGAGAACTGGCCTCGGGGCGAGGAGCCGGATGGCTCGACACACCTTCCGCCCTTTTGGAATCAAGAGCTTTCCTTTCTGATTCAACCCTTTCTTTCTCCAACAACACTCGGAAACGTTCATGGCAAACGTCGGAATGTCTAACACCTTCGGCTATCCTGTCACATCCACGGCAACCAACAGTTTTTCCAAAGCGAATGGCACGATCAAGAGTTACATAGGTTTTCCTCACCCTAGCTGCTGTAGGAGGAGCCGGCTCCTCATCAAAAGGCAAAGCAATCTTCGGCAGATCACCTGAACTCCCTTCAAGTTTGGCCTGCTCGGCTTGGAACAAAGGAAACATGTGGTTTTCTGGCACAACGATTTCTGATGCATGCACTTGAACTGGCCTACCGTATCCTTTTGATTTCAATCGGAGGCTCTCATAGTCAAGGACCAAATGAACCTTCCTATGTTTGAATGCAGCATCAATGCGCCAACCAACAAAAATTCCGGGTAAAGTCCTAGCCTCAAACGCTGGCTTGCTTGTGTGATGAGGTGGCTTGTAGTAAACCAAAGCTCCAAGAGGTACCCTAAGACCT
The DNA here is from genome assembly GCA_947184155.2 of Cladocopium goreaui. Lineage (NCBI taxonomy): Eukaryota > Dinophyceae > Suessiales > Symbiodiniaceae > Cladocopium > Cladocopium goreaui. The sequence goes on from CAMXCT020004735.1 coordinate 323,166, forward strand.
TCAAATGATTCACCGTCGTTTGCAATTTCATAGCATGTTTGACCCTGTTTCAACCCTTTGATTTCATCAGAATCATTTGGATGGATGGTTGCGAAAGTTGTGAAACTCTTAGCAATGCAAAAGTACTCAACACTCCTAGGCCAAAGTTCATGGGGAAACCCTGCAGCTAAGTGAATGGCTCTTGTCCCTTCCTTGATTCTCCGAATACCACTTTCCAACTTTGCATTATGGAAAGGGTCATTTGGGAGACCAGGTTCAGGGAGCCAACCAAGCTCTTTCACGGCTTCCGTGAGCTCCAAAGCCGAATCGGATTTGACTGAGCACAATGCTTTCTTGTGAGCTTTAGCTCCACCAAACTTTCGCAAACATGCTACGTTGTTGGGGATTGATCGTGAGGTTTGAGGAAACGCTTGGTATGCCCCACTAAACTCATCCAAGCAAATTAGACAAGCTTGCTCACCCTCCGACCCTTTTGACAAGTCACTGCCAACGATGATATGATCAGCTCTCAAGCGATGACCAAAGTGCTGTGGCGGTTCCTCTTTGGGATCGGGATCACCCCTACGACGATGATATCTTGATGTCATTTTTGCTCTCATACAAATTTCACAGCTCTTGCTTTTTGGGTAATGAGTCAAAGAGTGATTCAGTCTATTTGCAGCATCAACACCCTCATCCTCTGAAGATTCGCCCTCTGGTGGGCCCCCTTCAACCTGCATATCCTTTGGGGTCTCAGCAGGAGAAGTTGGAGAACATCCATCATCACCACCCTCATCACCTACAAGTTCTTTGGGTCTAGATTTTTCCAAAACGGTTTTGGGGTCATCCTCAACACCTGCATCGGTAGCAAGAACATCTTGAGGAACATCTTTAGACGAACTTGAAGGACCACTTGGTTCAGATGAAATAGGCTTATCTCCAATCTTACCAACCATAGCAAGACATTCAACATACTCTTCAAGAATCGGGACATATTCAACCACCCTTGTCGCATGCACTTTCGCATCTTCAGGGACTTCTATCTTAACATCTTTAACCCTGTCTGGTTTGATGAAATACGGCAATTCATCCGGCAACCAGATCCACGGCTTTTTGAGGTCAATCACTTGCTGTCCCAGCGAAATTGCGGGCGGGCAATCCTTCAGTGCATAGAAAATTCCATCCCCCATTATCTCTCCACGAAGCTTGAGGGCTTTGCTACATGATTTCACCCCTGCACCTGTCGAGAACTTGAGGTTTTCTGGTGCATCAGAAAGAAAGTGTCCCCACTCTTCAGGCATCATCTTTTGGGAAATGAGATTCCTACCTGCTCCTGAGTCAATCAGGAACTCATGGGTAGCACCAACTGGATTGCAAACCATGGCCATTGCAGCAAAACACTTGAAAGCTTTCTCCAACAACATGGGGTGATGGCCGAACTTCTTCAAAGGTTTCTTGACGGTACCCTTCACTGAAAAAGTCTTTGCAAACTTGCATCCCCTCTTCCACCAAGTACGGCAGGCCTCGACGACGGAGCTTGCAACGCAGGACTGGACACTGGCCTCTGTGGGAGGAGCCGAATGGCTCGACACACCTTCCGCCCTAAGTACAGAACTAGCTGCAACTGCACCTGAAATCAATCTTGCTGCCCCTGCATGGACTGTTGCTGAACCAGCCGATGTTGTTTTCTCTAACGGCTTAGGCTTTGAACCCTTGTACATGTTATTCTTGTCATGCAAATACGGACACTTGTCACCCTTCGAACAGGCATCAAATGCGAAATACATGCAAGGCTGCTTGGATTTCTCTTCACGAGAAAGCGTTGGTGCCGAACCCTTGCCCCCTTGGTTTCCAGGATTGGAGGGTTTGGCATCTCCTTTCTTGCCTTTTCCCTTACCTACACCTTTGCCAGGGGCAGCAGGAACCTCTTTCGATTGTTTTTCAGACTTCTGCTTTTCTTTCTTCTCTGTCTTTTTGGTATCTTCTGACTTAGGCTGTTTCTCCTTCTTCGGATTCTTTGAGGGATTCTCTTCTTTGGCATCTTTCTTTGCAGGATTCGCTGGAACCTTGTGATCTCCAGTCGATTGCAATGCCTTTTCAACATGTCCCGTGTTTTCATCAAGCTGTTCAATCTCAATTGCTTCTTCCATTTTCTGGTACAACCATTTCCAAGTTCTTTTGGACGAACCTGACTTTGCCTCCCTGAACTTATCAATGGAGAGTGCAAGCTTTGGATGGCCCTTCAGGTTTTCGAAAAGAAGCGAACGCAATGCTGAGTCAGCTGGCATGTCGGTTTGCTCTAGTGACCCGACACAATAATCGAACTTGGACTTGAATTCAACAAGAGACTTGATGTTGGTTCCCTCAATCCTCAAAGCCAAAAGATGGTGTTGAGACAATGCGGCACCCCTATCCTTGTCCAATTTGTACTTTTGGAGGACTGTCCACAATAGAGCTCGACCCAATGGTTGCTTCCCTTTCTTCTGGTAAGCTTCTTGAAGAGTCTGAAACTCAAGTGAAAACCTAGTCCCCCTTGCAGCCTCAAGCAATTTATGTCCAATCATCCTATCTAAAACCGGAAACTTACCTGGCGGCAATTCGGCTGTTGAAGATGCTGAATGACATGCTGAAACCCACTGAAGGACCTCTGCTTCATCCTTTTTGGACAATTTGCAAATGGCTGAGTACACGCTATTCCTATATCCCCTAGATTCGGCAGCATTTTTAGGAATACTTGGGAACTTCATGGAATCGTATCCTTTAATTCTCATGGTCATCTTTTCATGCTTATATGGATCAACATTCTCATCTCACGATGATGAAGAACTAGACGACCCCTTTGGAACACTAGGACTGCCTCTATCTGAACCTCCTGGATCACCACCTTTGTCGGAACTCTTTGAGGACTCAGATGATGATGAACTTTTCTTGGACGAAGGCTTAGATGATGGCTTCCCAAACGAATGCTCGATATTCTGAATCATCTCCCTGATTTGGTTCAACTGTGATCCAACATGAGAAGGAACTCCCTTTGAGTGCTTGGAACTGGATTCCTTTACCTTTGGGCTCCCTTTCCACACCCCTGAAGCGGAGCCAAATGGCTCAGCGCCTCGCTCTGGAACGGCATCCTGGGCATACGAGAACAAAGGCAATTGAACACTGGAACTAACCCCTGGACCGGTGTCTGTTGGGTTGACCGAGTGCTGATGGACTGGAGTGCTAATGACAAATTCCGCGCCATTGTTGGCATCATGCGTATATCTCATAGCTTCAGATTGCATTCTGGCCATTATTCGATTCTGATCATCCACTCTAGCGGTTAAAGTTTCGATGATCCTCCTTTGCTCCTCTACCTTGACCCTCATGGATTCATTCATCCTCATCAATTCACTCATCCTACCTTCCAAGTTTGAGATGTGGGTTTGGGCTTCATGCCTAAGACGATCTGTCTCTTCACGAGCTTGTCTCCTAATCATTTCAACTTCATTGGAGGCCATCTGAATCACTTGAGATGCTTCAACTTGCGTTTGGGCAACCTGTGACTGCGACTCATGGACGACCCTCGAAGCTTCTGAATGGATTTGCTCAACAGCAAGCCTAGCTTCAGCCCTGGTAGCATCCCTCTCAATCTCAACATGTTGACATGCTTCTTGCAACAACTCTTGCCTAGATTGTTCAACCATTTGGCTGGCCTGTGCAAGAATGAAGGGATCCATCGAAACATGCAACTCATTCTTAACATTTGTTTGGGAATGTGTTACATATGTCGAACCCTGTGCACTGGATGCTGGACCTTGGAATGGATTCGGCGGCACTGATGGGGACCCTGGTTGAGACGAAGTTCTAAGAAACTGTGTCAAAGTCTCTGGACTTACTTGATTCTCAATCGGATGAACCCTTGGATCTGGAGTAGACATGGAAATCGATTCTGACAACTGTGGTGACTGGTTTAGTTCGGTACGAACTTGCATGGCCGTGGTTGTTCCACGGATTGACCTGGACCTATCGGTTTCCGATGAATCCAAATCCTCACTCGAAACTATTGGTTCAAATGACGTCATTGTGATTTGAAAATGGCTAGGCAAACGTCTCCCAAACGGTAAAGGATAACTTTTCACCTCAACAGCCAGTCTTCAATCAACTGCTCGGACTCAGCAAAGAACGAAACCGCCGGAGCACGGCCTCCAAAGGAGGGTTTCCGCGGAAGCTTCACGTGAATCACTGAAACAGCTGGCGAATAATTCTGGACTTCCTCAAGCACCTCGACTTTATCGTCTACAAGAAGGATCTGCTGTTCCGACAAAGTGCACTGCGCACAAAAATCGCAAATGATAGCCGATTTACCTTCCCAACCCACAGCATCTCGTCTGCAGATAACGATAAAAGATACTAATGAAGAAAAACCAGTAGTTGCTCTGATGTAATTGATGGTTCTGTCTCGGGTCCGATCAGTATCGATATAACTGAGAATTCCGACAAACAACTGAACGTAGTTCTGATTGGCTTTCCCAATAATGTTACTGATGGTCCTGAGGTTCGAGGTGGGTACCTTTCCCAGCGTGTCGGTCTTACCGTCACGTCCACGATCCACCACCTGATGCCAGTCTAAAAAGAGAACTTTGACGATGCTTTTATCCCGGATACCAACTAAATCAACTTGCTCGATCCTTTCCACTCGGTCAGTAAAGGGTCTATAGCAATGTTGCGAAGGATAACAAGGGCGATACGTCAATTGAAGTTCCCTCCTCAGCGGAGCTGCCTTTGGCTCCGGAACCGCCACCGCTCCCGATGAGCTTGAAGATCCTCCTGAAACACCCGCCGCCTCAAAAACTGTAAATGTAACCCCTTCGAAAGAAAATTCCCCCGCCGGTCGGCTAGCACTCGCAGCTGAAGAGTTCACGTACGGATTTTCCGTCTCAAGATTCTCCCTCACAACTCGAGATGAAGATGAACTCGGTGCCACCTTCGCTTTCGGAGCTCCGCGACTTCTAGATACTTGTTCTGAAGAAAAATTTTCGTCCTCGTATCGAACAAGAGTTGAAGTGCGAACCTTTGCGGATTTGTGATTGTTGAGATAAGACTCGTCGACCACGAACGGGTATTGATTGCTCAAGAAACCTTCCCTGAGACCAACCTGAATGAACTCACACTTCTGTTGAAGTCCACGCTTTCCCGCCCGTCCGAAATCTACAAGTTCCCAAAGCCAGTCAGAAATACCACTGCCTGCCGGTGCAGGAATGTTGTTGTAAAAACTCGACCAGAAAAATCAAAGCCACCTACGGCTGATAACCACGCAAAACAGTGGCCACAAGCCTATGGCTGCAAAACAATGATCACGCAGGATCCTTTTGCAAGACTTGAGCCAAAGTAAACATCAACGATCAACGGATTATTCACCCGGACCGGAGCTGGAAACCCTGGCTGGTCTAAGGGAACTTTACCCTTGAGACATGCATGAATCGAAAGGGATGGTGACAACCTTCAACGAATCTTCTGCGATTACCCTCAACACTGCATTTCCATTTGGAACATATGCATTGGGGCGGAGCCAAATGGCTCAACAACCCAAAAGGTATAAGAAGGCATAACAGGCATGCAACACTTTCGACATGGTTGGAATATTCACTGTGGTTTTCCTCGAGTTCTTTCAGCTACACACATACATACATACATACATACATACATACATACATACATACATACATACATACATACATACATATCATTGCATTGCTTTGCATTGCATGGCATTACATTACATTACATTACCATGCATACATGCATACATACATACATACATACATATCATTGCATTGCATTGCATTGCATTACATTACCTTACATTACCATGCATACATACATACATACATACATACAGACTTACTTACTTACTTACATACATACTTACATACATACATACAAACATTACATACATTACATACATTACATACATTACATACATTACATACATTACATACATTACATACATTACATACATTACATACATTACATACATTACATACATTACATACATTACATACATTACATACACTACATACATTACATACATCACATACATTACGTACATTACATACATTACATACATTACATACATTACATACATTACATACATTACATACATTACATACATGCATACATGCATACATGCATACATGCATACATGCATACATGCATACATGCATACATGCATACATGCATACATGCATACAATACATACAATACATACAATACATACATTACATACATTACATACATTACATACATTACATACATTACATACATTACATACATTACATACATTCCATACATTACATACATTACATACATTACATACATTACATACATTACATACATTACATACATTACATACATTACATACATTACATACATTCATACATTGCATACATCATACATACATACATACATACATACATACATACATACATACATACATACATACATACATACATACATACATACATACATACATACATACCAACATACATACATACATACATACCATACATACATACCATACATACCATACATACATACCATACATACATACCATACATACATACCATACATACATACATACATACATAACATACCAAAATAAAACATTACAAACCATAACACAACACAACACAACATAACATAACATAACAACACATTACATACATTACATACATTACATACATTACATACATTACATACATACATGCATTACATGAAATTACATAAAATTACATTACATTACATTAATTACACTACATTTCATTACTTGACAAAACATACATACATACATATGCACATACACACATACATACATATTTATGTATGTACGCACGGACGTACGGACGTACATACGTACATACGTACATACATACAGACATACAGACAGCCAGACATACATACATTACATACGTTACATTACATTACGTTACATTACATTACATTGCATTACATTACACTACATTACATAACATAACATACATACATACATGCATGCATGCATGCATCCATGCATACATACATTACATTACATTACGTTACATTACAGTACATTACATTACATTACATTGCATTGCATTGCGTTACATTACATTACATACATACATTACACACATACACACGCATATATATATATTTATTATAGGGGTATGATGGAAATATTCTGGGACATATTACAGGAATCTGCAAGTTATAATCCATAATGTCCCCAAAATATATCTTTATACTCTTCGGTCTAATTTAGCGTTTTGCAATGGAAAATTGTCCATTGAGTGCGTTGATTTGCCTATTAAACTAGTGATTTTCCATATCTATGTTTTATAGTATCCTATAAGGGTATATAGTGGACATAGGGATTATAACTTGTAAAAGAATGATATATTATTGGGATATCATAGGGATATATTAGAAGGACATTTTTTTGGGACTAAAACTTGCAGATCTGACTATAATGGGTAATATAGGGAGAAATTTGACATGGAAAATAGAGAGGAAAACATGGTGATTGTATCCATTGAACCAGCAGAAATTGGAAGTAGAATGGGGCATTTGTCGTGCAAAATTGTGAAGGCTTGATATCACACTTCCTTGGATTAAGGCTCCGATCTTCCATCAATGAAGCAGAATGGTTGGTGGTTTGTAGTTAGCCCTTGAACAACTGTTTTTTTTGATATCTTAAATGTCAATGTCAGTCGTCACACTACATTCGCCAACGGTAACAAACCAGCATCAATAAAACAACCATAGGGCCATCATTAATGCGGTAGACCCAAAAATAAACCAAGCTTCAAATCACCAAAAATTGGTGGTAGAAACCATCCCAAATGGTAGGTTTAAGGCATTGCGTTCCCACACTAAGCATTCTTGACCATCAAGTACCATACATGTACACTTGTTACTTGGAAGCGCGGTTCCAGTAGCAATGTGGAAATATATATATATATATATCGTACAGCTTGAGTATTGTACAAGAATTCACTGTATAAGAATTTCAGGGGCTCGAACTCAAGGCGGGCTACATATTTTCAGCTATACCAAGCACATAGTACTTTGAGAATTTGTGGGTCCCTGGCCTGGGATAAGATTGCCAAATTCTTAAATTACTGCTTATACGTGAAGTTTGCAATTCCCTTTTGCGGTTTATTTTTTTGTGGTGTGACCCCTTATGGTCTTATGGGATGAGTTCGGGCTTTGCAGAAAAACAATTTGTCAAGCTCCGAAAAATTGTTTTTTTCCGCACATGCTTGGACTGCTTCCAATCCACGCAAAATCTATATGTGGATAGACTTGGGGACCTGAAACATTGTTTTCCCCAATAACTGGAAGAAAACTGAAGCTTTGCAGAAAAACACTTTTTCAAGCTCCGAAAAATTGTTTTTTTCCGCGCTTGGACTGCTTCCAACCCACGCAAAATCTATATGTGGATAGACTTGGGGACCTGAAACATTGCTTTCCCCAAAAACTGGAAGAACCGAAAAATTGTATTTTTCGTACATGCTTGGACTGCCCGCGATCCCGACACCTTAGCCTAACGCTCTGCCGACTGAGCTACGCGGTCTTTGGCAGGTTTGCCAAAAACAAGGCCATCAACAATAGCTAGAATAGCCAAGAAACTTCCGGAAACCGTTCACCTCCTCCAACCACCCGACCCAACCGCCCCACCCACCGTACCCACCCCACCTTTATGGCAGCTAGTGTATTTTTTTCCGCACTGCTCTCATGAAGCTCAGACAAGCCCGGCTTTGCAAAAAACAATTTTTCAGGCTCTAAAAAAATGTTTTTTTTTCCGCGCTGCTCTCATGAAACTCAGACAAGCCCGGCTTTGCAAAAAACAATGTGTCAGGCTTTAAGAATATATTTTTTCGCATGCCTCTTGTCAAATCTGCCAACTCCACCTCGTTACCTCGTTGAAGCTCGCTCCAAATTGCGCAGATGCATGCAATACATAACTAAGAATGCTCTAAGAATTTGAGGGACCCTCGACCTGTTATGATGGAAATTTGCCTGCATTAAACAATAAGAATTTGAGGGACCCTGGGCCTCAAGCTTTCGGATTCTTAACCAACTCTCGGGCTGTATACGATAGTTTTAGGGGTGAAATATTGTTATATCCCAACTTAATAAGCATAGTTATACCCAAAGAAATTACCTCAATTTCACTGCCAGCACTGCTCACTCACCCTCCATGTCATCCAGGTGTCGTTCGTAGGGTGGGGCCGAGGCGATGGCGCTTAGCTGTGCTATTTCTCCTACTTCAGCTGGCACCTGGTCAGCTCAACCATAGGAAAAATGGAAGGCCAAAGGAAAACTATAGGAAGGTTGCGATTTAAACCGTAGAAAAATGTGGATCCCCATGGGATTTAAAACTGATTTAATAGCTAAGTTGGCGCACATTTCTTGGTTGACATTTAGTTTTATGAGGGATATAACTCTAGTTAATCGGGCCTATAAACCAACTGATAGCTGGTGGGGCCTCATCTTGTGAACAAATTTGGTCCTTTTCATCATCCAAAAGTGATTGGGCGGAAACTTAGTACTCAAATAATTGCTTATTTGCTTGTACATATGTATACAGATATACACCAATTTTTGCATCTGTTAAAAGAAGATCAGCGGAATGCCAATCTACATATCATCAGCCATTTGAAATGAGTGGGCTGTACCTGGTATGTATTCAATGTATGTATAAGCCCACATTTTTGAAGCAGTATATGAAGATTCTTGGGGTGGCCATCACTACCAGGCACCCAAATCAGACTTTGGATAGCAATCTGATTGTTAAGACATTGTATCCTATGGCAAGGCCGAATGGTTCGAGGCAGCCCGAATGCGTCGCAGTACCACGAACAATTTCTTCGGGCTCTGTGTCAGTGCTTCTGAGAAACATCTGAAATAAATATTGGACTTTGCAGTGATGCAAGTTCTCTCCACATATCTCACTACATGTTCTGCTTGATCGCCGTCTAGGCCAACTATCTCCCCCTTTTTTTATTACTTCTGAGGCTCATGTTTGCAGCTGGGTGCCAAAGCTTCGTGACTATCCCAAGCTATACCCATGAACCAGCCATATTTCGCATAATTTCTCTATTCCATACCTTGGACACAGAAATTTGCCCACTGACAATGGCCTAGTAAGGGTCCTCTATCAAACATCATTGCCAACTTTTGGTCGGTGGAAGCTATGTCTAAGCTATAGCTGGGAAATTAACATTTACTGAGCAGCCAAAACTTCAATTTTAGTGGATTAACACAAACTTTTGGTGGTTCAATAAGACATAAGTGAATTATCAAGCAATACTTGACAGGTGTTCAACCCCCTTGTTGGTTGATAACTAGTTCGATGATTACTTCAGGGGGGTATTCACCTGAAACAATACGAAATGAATATAGATGATGATTCATGACTATTGATGATGATCCTACCCTTTATCTGCAGGTAGTCGTCTATTCTACTATATTCCAATCTTTGAGCCATGGATGGTTAATATACAAATAAATATATACATATAACATAACCATTCTAGATAGTACAATTAATCATTACATGAACCTGTATTCACCTTTGATGGCAAAAACACCGTTATCCATCGTATTAGCATTATAATAAGTAAACCATTTAGCCCATTGTGAAATTAATGATATTAATAATATTAACCATAATTAGGTTGTATTAGCCATGAATTTAACAGTTCTATTGACAATGATAGAAACCAACAGAATAATCATGGTTCTTTTCTCCACCATATAGATGGTTAAAACCATGATACAGACCATCATTAGGTTGTATCTACCATGATACGAACCATGAACTATCAACCATTATTCACCATCTACATTATATTAACCGCTATATTAACCATTATGTTATGTCAGCACTAATGATATCAACTAGACCTCATTATATATCAACCATGGATCAATTATTCACCTTTGGTGCATGGTTGGTCACCAAAGATTGGTTATTAACCATTATTCACCTTTGATTCACCTATTAACCCCATTGTTAGTCCATTGTTAGTCCTATGATGGCTAGAACTCAGTATATGTAAGTGTGTTTACTCCACAATATTCAACTATATTAACCATTATGTCAGCACTAATGATATCAGTCTTTGCTGGTTAGTAGATATTCCCATTAATACCAACAGACTATAGCGGACTAAAGTATCCATGTAAGATTGACCTAGTATTTACCCTCTGGTAATTTAACATAGCTATGGAAAATCTCTTTTTTTTTAATGGGGAAATCCACTATAAATGGCCATGTTCAATAGCTATGTTAAATTACCAGAGGGTATCAACCATGACTAACCATAAATTTGACCAACCCTCAATCTTTGATGCGCCTCCGCCTCGGGCCTCGAGGAAGCACGTCGCTGTGAGAGCTCCACCTCCCGACGCCTGAAGCGTGGCGAATGAGCATAGTTAGTGCACCCGCGATATGTGTATATATATATATATATCCCATAGGATCCATGTATGGTATATATGCTAACATTGGGGGTATATGGATGGTAAATGTTACCATATATAGCAGACATGGATCCTATGGGTATATTTATATATGGATATAGGTAAAGATATATAAATACAAACACACATAAATATAATTTAGATATACGCAATCACACACACATATATTTATATATATATACACATATGTAGAAATACACAACGCATAAATAAATATATCTTATATTTACATGTATACCTATAATGTATCATGTTTAAAACTCCGCTTAGGAGACTTACTAACCATGATTTTGAAGCACTTGCTGTGGGATATGACCATATAGATAGGACAACCTCTAATCACCAGCAATAAACGCAATAAAATCTGGGCACATGACAAATCCAGATCCTGGCTGAAAGTCCTTTGGGAACCTTCAACAACATATGAAATCAGTTTGGATGTTTGGATCGCCATTTCTGGACGGAACATGGTAAGCACGTGACGCCCCCCGCCGCGAAACATGGTAAGCCACCATCTAAGCACCCAACCATCTCCCAAAATCGGGAGATGAACTGAGAAAAACACGTGTTTCATCAACAACTGAAAAGACAACAGCGAAGAAGGTGGGTGCAACCAACAAGGCACATCGTTGGCTTCAGCATGTGGTTGGGTGCAGGAGGATTGAACTTTTCAAGACACCACACCCAGCCAAGCCTTTGTAGATGCCCAGCACATTCAAATCTACAACGTGGAAAAACCAGTCTTGCCATATTTGCTTCGAGGCAATGGCATATTAGGAAAACTTTGTAGATGATGTCAGCTTCAATCCCATATCAAAATCCTTTTGTTTAGTGACGCACAAATCCATTTCTCCAAATTCATGAGATTTTCAGAGCTCCAAACCAAGAAAATCCAGCACCCAATCACCTTCGATTAAATCCCTTGCCAAAATTTCATGTTTCACCTTTGGTTGAAGATTCAATCACCATTGATGACATAAAAACAATTTAATCCCCATTTATCACCATTAAATCACCATTAAATCCCGTGAAATCCTTGAGAACCCCACTGAAAAATGCCATGAAAACTCTCCTCCCAGCCCCTTCCGTGCCGCGCCTGCGTTCCCAATCCTCTCGCGCCTCTGTTGAGAGGCGCCCTTCTTGGATCGCTGATCGAATCAAATCCAGGACCAATCCTGGTGAAACCATGGGATTGATAAGGAAAAATCGAAGGAAAAATCGATGAACACCTAGAGGAAACCAGGGATTTACGGGAATGGATTTTGGATAGAGCTCCGAGCATGAAATGCACTTGAACATCGCAATGATATATGGGCACCTACAGGGTACCGGCGGCGCACACGTAAATTTTAGGTAGGGAGTTATGGATGTGCTTTCTCCAAGCATAGTGAGCAACTCCGCAAAAAGAGAAGGGCAACGCACGACATGCTAATCACCTCTATACATAGCACCGGAAACGTGATAATCTTATCAATTTCAACGGTTAGATGGTGACTGAGGGTTTCTTTGTACTACCCTTGGCTTGATTTGCCCCATCTACAAACGAACCCATAGCATTTCCGTATATAAACACACACACAAATAAATGAATACATGCATAGCTAGAAATAGAAATGAAGAACGTGGACTTATGTACAATATTTGTAGTGGTTGCAGATTTTTATTCTATCCATCTATTTATTCGGGTTGGCTTCTGATGTCGAACCCTTGCGGGACCAGGGCCCTCAGTGGTTCTCGCATGCACAATCCGCCAAGCATCGATTCACACGGAGGGTTCCATCCTGGGAGTCACCCAGTTTTTACTGTAGGGCAAAAGCATGTGGGATCAATGTATCAAAACATCAGGCAGCTAGTTAGTTAACGTGCCAACGTACCTGTGTATCTATTTTATTTCTCTCTCACTCTCTATCATTTTTCCCGAACAGCAAAACTTCGCTATGGGGTCTTTAGCCCAGATTAGCTCCGGTGCGATCCGGTGCAGCTTCAACACCAGGTTCCGGACAAGGTTCCGGAGGGTTCTGGTGCAGATACCTCGTGAGATTCTGGAGGGTTCCGTTGCAGATTCCTCGTGAAGTTCCGGAGGGTTCCGGTGAAGATACCTGCTGAGGCTCCGGAAGGTTCCGGTGCACCTTGTGAGTTCCGGAAGTTTCCGCTGCAGATGCTTTGTGAAATTCCAAGGGGTTCCGCCGTTTTTTTTTTCCATGGCATAAGCACTTAATTTTTTTTAATGGCATAAGCGCTTAAACTTTATGGCATAAGCACTTTTTATGGCAAAAACGCCGAAGCTTTCAAGCTGTTGGGGATAGCACCTGAATTTATTTTTTGCTGGGCCTTTTGAGATGATCTCGCGGCGGGCAGGCGGTTGAATTCACCAACCGGTCAGTTGCGTGGTTGGTAGTCCGGCTTCATGTCTTTGGCGGGATCTACCCAACCAGGCAGGGCAGCCAATTTCGCAGCAAGCCAGCCAGCTCGCGCCTCTGTGGAAGCTGCTGAATTCGCTGCCACACTGCGTGCGCAAAACAAGCACAAAGATGGCTAGGGTATGTGTTCCTTAGCCTGTGCCGTTCTGAAATGGCCGTTCTTGTCACTTGCACGTCCGATCAGGGCTCCCTCAGGTCTCGGCAGCTGCGGCATCGCAAATTGATCGAGAGAGTGGGGGGTCTGGTTGTTGGCATACAGCAAGTTTGTAGGCTTAACACCTAGACCTAGAGTCACCATAGAGCCATTGGCGCAATGTGCGGCGCCTAAACAGAACATGATCATTTGCCACGGTCGTTCTTTTTGCAAAGGTAGGGCCGGGTGCTCCAAAATCACGGATCCACCGCAAAGGGCAACCGGGATGCAAAGCCAAAATTCCCTCAGCAGCAAACAATTGCCAACTGACAGCTGCGAAGTTCCACCAGCGTCAGGCCAGGTACTCCCCAGCATTCCAGTTGTCCCCCTAAGCGGCCGCGGTCCTCTAATGGGCCTCCCATTTTCATCCAGTTGCTGCTCGAAGCGGGCGCTGGACCAAGTCTCACAAGGAGGCCCAAGGAGCATAGCAAGAATCTTCCCACTTCTTGCAGCCGTGAGGAGGAAGTTCCATAGCTGCTCAGAGTGCACGTTCATGAGCCCTCGTCGATGGCTGTGTCAACTGACAGCACGTAAATGGATGAATCTCACGAAAATGTGCTCGAGCCCAATAGGCGCTGCATATGGGCATGAAAGTCGTTGTCGACCCGCTGACCCGCATATAGGTGCACGACATAGTAAGGACCCTGCTCAGGGGCTGGAACTCGTCGAGGACGAACCATCATGCGACATCCACGTCCGAATTAATGGGGTGGGATCGTGCCTGTCGCACATTGCCACTGGGTAGTTGTGGTCGCGGAGCACTCCCACGGCGGTTTTTTCAGTTGACTCATCCGTGTGCGAAAGTTCCACATATGTATATCCGCAAGGAAAGAAAAATGCGCCTGCTCCAAGGTGCCCCAGACATCAGTAGCTGCGCAGCGCTCGCTGACCTAATAAGAAGTCCTTCTCGATCCAGTGGATAAGAATTCTAGCGCTGAAGAAAAGGTTGAAAAAGCGGTTGTGAAAGGTTTCCTGAGTCGGGTCATCTTTAGCGCACCATTGCTCAAGGCAGTGTACAAACTGCCGAAAAGGTCAACTCTGGATTGGTAGACGGATCCCACCATGCATAGTCTGGTTCAGCCTTTTCACGCAACTCAGCTATAGAGGTTCGAACTCGTTGACGGTCACGGGGGTGGGCAGTTGGCCTTAAAGGCCCGTGGTTTTGTCGTAGAGTCGGAAGTTGATGTACACCTGCGAGATGAGGAGGTAGCTGAAAACAAACTGGTTCGCCAGGGACACGTGCTCCACAAATGCGCTCCCAGCATTTGTTGGCTCGGTAGCGCAAATGTTGCACAACCCTGAATGTAGTGTGAAAGGTCTTCGAGCAACCGGGGCAAACCTCCGACTGCATGTAGTAGCTTTCAATTGCCCGCTTCCCATGCATCTTGAAGGAATGTACTGCGAGCTGCTGTGGCGATGAAAATGCTGCATTACACGGATGACAGACGTACTACTGCTGGTTGCCAATGCTGTGCGTGTCTCCAGATTGTAAAAGTCGCATTCCAAACGGCTCTAGCTCACATACCATGTTGTGGTGGGAGAAACGAATGTGATAGGCAATACGTTGCTGTGCAATGCTGTAGGGCTCGTTGGATAGTTCGCTTCCAAGAGTGGCATTGACGTAGGTCTTGCCAAACAGCAATCCACGTGGCGCGATGGCTTAGCATCTCGCATGACAATTCTTTGAAAGTCGACACCCGCTTCAGATCTTGTAGAAGCTCCGTCTGCCATCCTCTACCTGTCTGCAGTTCTGCTACAGGGAAAGCCTTGTGACATGTCAGGCCATGCTTGGCAAGATGTTTAAGATAACCAAGTCTGTGACGAGCAAGAAAAATGCGAAATGGGACAAGGCCTTGGCTGGATAGAAAGTCCTTGTCGGACATCTTTGTTTTAGACCAATACCCAATATTTCAAATCCTCCTGTAGCAGTCAACAACCATTGTTTCGAGCTGTCGGAATGAAGCTGCCGATAGTTCTGACATGTTCTGACAATATCGCGCTCCCATAAAGCAATCGGGAAAGAATAAGGCTTTGAAAAAACGCAATTCGTCCAGATACTGGCAGGGCACGGTTCAGAAAAATGGGTTTCTTCATTTGCTCGAAGGCTTGTCTGGCAGCTCCAGGTCTCGCTTGGACCTCCTTGTCGATGTCGAGGTTCACGGCGAACTTCACTCCTAGGTGCCGATAGGAAGCAACCACTCGCACAGAGAGCACGTGCGTCTCAGTGGCAACCGAAATGACAGTCGGATGGTTGTCCTTCACAAAAAGGTCCTTCCTGCATTGTGATGCTCCTTCACCTCGATTTTCCCAGGATCGAGGTTGAGGGTCAACCCTCCTTGGCCAGCTGCGCCGTGACATCCGGGCGCAGCCACCACAAGCTGCTCGTGCGGACATCCTGCGCCGCATCACTGGCGGCCAGGAGGCGCGCAGCCCCAGCCGCCTCCGACTCCTTTCGAAACGTTGATCTCCACCGCCTCTTGGTGTTGGCAGAGAACGTTGTCCACTGTTCCTTAACACCATGGCCATTAAGTGTCGCAGGCTTGAATCAAATGCTTGAGCCAAAATGGCTACAGAAACTCTCTCATTATATATATATATAAATACATGTGTGTGTGGGCATCGGTTTATATTGTATAAGGTCTTTGTATCTATCACATCTACATGCACCGTTATAAATCCTCTACAGTGGATACCAAGGGTTGACACCTTGGATACTCTTAGCATTGCCAAAAATCACCCCCCACTATCCCATAGATTTCTCAAATGGCGAATTTCTAATTGGGAAAATGAGCGCCTCAAGCAAGCCCAGGTATCGTAACACGCACTCACGCAATTTTTGAAGTTAGATCCGCTAAAGGTGTAGTCGATAAGTGGCAAAGAACCTACAAGTGTATACAGTCTTAAACAATGTGGAACATAACCTTAACAGATTTCAACATCCTGAGCCCATGCAACAGATTCTACGGGTTACCAAGCCGCCAGCTCTTCGCCAGTGATGGGGCTGGTCCGCACATGGAGCTCCGTCCGCGCGCCGCAGTCGGCCTCATCGTTGACGCTGAGACGTCCTGCGCCACGGCGCCACGGCCAAGTCGAGAAGGAAAGTCGATGGAGGAGCGAAAAATGGTAGGTCTAATCGGTTTCACCAACAACAATGGGATTGTTGGGGATAGAATTGGTATATACTTGGATAGGATTTTGTCTTCTGGTCATTTTCCAGAGGGAAAATCAGCATTTTGAATAGGTAAGTCATCGAAGTACACTGTTACATGGGCCATCTATACCATAGCTATCTTAAATTGTCAGAGGGTAACAATGGGATAGTATGGGATAACACAGCGATTAACTTGCCAGGTAACAACACATATGGAACTATTGCCTTGAGATGTGTCGTTGAGATTCTGGTTCTGCAAAACTTGTCCCAAAGCCTACCCTCCCGCTTTTGCATCATCACCAATGCAATCTTTATAGATCATACACATTTTCATAAAGCATCATCATCATCATCATCATCAAGATCAAGAAACAACTTAATACCAAACACTTCATCAGTAGAATCATCGTTGTCATCATCAACCGTCGTTATCTATCCAGTGGATAGGAGAGAGAGCCAAGGAGCAATGCATTTTTTATGGCAAGATAGAGCTACAATCAGAATTTCCCAGCCACATGATAGTTATCTATGTATATCCTAATATGTTATTACTATACAAGTTGTTTTAGCCTACAGTATATTAACATAGACCCTGCCAGTTGTCGGGGTTGGAAGACGAGTTTCCACTATAAATTGCTCATTTTCAGGGTCAACAAGTTAATTTACCAGAGGGTATATGGTAAAAAAACCCATGATGTCTTCACGATTTCCCCCAAAATGCCTCCCGGGAAATGCCATGGATTTTGGGCCTTCAAGTTGATTAGCCCAGTGTTGCTGGATGCTCTGCCGCTCGTAGGTGTATCCATCACCAGCCAGCACAGGGTCAGCGATGAACTCGCGAGTAATGGGACACTGTAGGGCTTGCCTCAGCTCGTTGGATTGTTGGGAAAATCGAGGAACCCCCTGGATTTTTACATGTTACCCTCTGGTAAACATACAAAAAACTATAGAAAATCACCATTTATAATGGGTAAATCAACGATAAATGATCATTTTCAATAGCTATTTTGACATAACCAGAGAGTATCATGAAATATGGGGTTTTCCGGCTAAAAATTTCCCGCCAATGATCAGCAGTCCGAGGATGGTTTCTAGTAGCGCTCACAAGCATCAAGGCAGCTAGTCAGCTAGTCCTGGTTTTCATGGGTTATTTCTGGTTTTACACTGCGTTGGTCTCGAACTTGACCCAATTCCCCACAGTCATTGGTCTTTTTGGCTTCAAGTTCACTTGCTCGTTGAAAACCCGCATTTTTAGTGAGTCAATGAGGTCCATGTTTGAAATCCTCGGTTGTTCACTGGTCATAATAAGCCTCTCCCAATTCTGGGCAAGCGACAGGTTTTCGGTAACGGTAGGTTCGAGAGCACCTGTGGCAAATGCGAAAAAACTGCCACCATGACCCGGCGTGACCTGGATCATGACCTAATGACGACTGGATGATTTGGAGGTACCCCCATGACTTAGGAAAGCGGAAACCTCCATGTCAATTGTAAACAAATGATGGCGAGCTTTCAAGTTAATCTTACATGCTACTGATGAAGAAAAATCCGAAAATGAGTTGGCAACCATGATTTCACCCTGACGAAGGTTACTATGTCGTAGTACTACATACTATAGGTGCAGGGTACCCTTGGGTTCATTTCAACGGCTTACGATTATTGACCTCAAAGAGGCATACGCGTGTCTACTTCAAGAAACGCCTTACTGATTTCAAGTGATAAATATGGTTCTGAAAATATCGCGTGGTGGTACCCCATAGCAATCACCACCATAGGGGGCACCATGGCACCAGCCTTGTGGACCAAATGGACCCATGCTGGGGCAGCCCTCATTGCTGTAGTTTTGCTTACTGGTTAAACGTAGGGAATGGATGGGTTGCTGGGGGTTGCTGGGATGATTATTCATAGTTAGCCAGTGGATCATTCCCGAAGATTCCCTGCTAAGCACCAGTAAGTTTGTCTCTTATTGTCCCGGATTATCCGATCACCACTGTCTTGTCTTAGAGTGGTCACCGCTGGTCTCTTGGTAGCTGATACAGCGTGCCGTGCCTTGCCCATCCTTCACAGCGGCTTCTGGCATCACATCATGTGCTGGACACTCACCACACATGGCCCGCCGCCAGTGGCATGCGGCGGAGCGCGGCTGAGCCGAGACCTGTGGTTCTGCTCAAAAAATCTGAGATTTGCCACAGGAATTTAGAGGCATCTTGCCAAATATGGCTAAACTCGCACAGTTTTCATCCAAAAAAAAAATGAAGGATAATTCACTTGATTTGATTTGAGTTGATTTGGCACATCCTGTTGGAAACGATTGGAAGCAGAATCACTCCAAGCACGTGTGTTTTTTTCGTTTCTTGCACGCGCGTCGACCCTGTTCTGATGGTACGGGTGCCATCTGGACCGTGGCACCAGGCCTAAATTACTTTCATTTAGCAAATTGCAATCGCTAGCAGCCACCTTTGCTGAAAGCTGTGGGTCTTGTCTTCAAGCCAACAGTTAGTTTTTCGTTCGCACAGCTTTGGTAAAAAATGGTAAATAAAGGGTGTTTCACAGTTTCACCATGTTTCACCTGCTTTATTTTGCCTATTTTGTTCTCAAGTACTTTCTTAACCATGACTGACTTCAGCGTCTGCAAGGAAAAGTTGCATCGCCCTGTCCAACTCGACAGCAGCTTGTCGCTGCGTCAAGTTCCATGCGGGCACTAACGCTGCAAACGCTGCGAACTTCCCGTCTGCTCGTGGTTCGTTGTACGAGGACACCCATCTTGGGCCGTCTGCAGCATCCCGCTGAAGCGGCCGAACTACACAGACGTTCAAAGCGCAGCCGCGTAGCCGGCATCGTTTGGAAACACAAAAAGCGTGTTAGCGTGTTTTGCTGATCATTTCAATGAAGAAACCAGCCAATGGCGTGTATATATACATTAAAATATATATATATATATATTATACATTAATATATATATAATATATATATATATATATATATCCACATTTTTCCATGAACTCTACAGCCAAGAACTTTGGGGTAAGGTCCCGATGGTACATCAATCGATTGAGAGCCGCTGCAGTTTGCTCTGTCCTCACGGCAGGACATCGGAAGTTGGAACTGGAGGCTGGGTCAAAGGGTTGGTTCATCCCAGTAAGTGGCTTTTTTCCGCCCGGTTATACGTGGACTAACCCTACTTAGCCCATTTATAGCTAGCGTTATAACCTACTTACTAAGTGGGATGAACCACCAAGTACAATTGATGATTTAATGGTGATTTGATGGTGATTTAGCGTCAGCCAGCTCGCTTGCCAGACAATCCGTCAGTTCGATGATATTCCCGTACCATAAGATTTTCAATTGCAATGTTTGATGACCAGAGGGTAACTTCTTTTTGGCCAGTAGTGGTTGCTATGGCTGCTATGGGGTGACAAACCATTCTGTTCCGTTCTGTTCTTGTCCTGTGCCCTGTGAAAGTGTAGCAAGTGTGGCGGGGCAAACGCTATGGAAAAAGGATACCAAGAATATCCTCCGGCAATTCAACATAGCTATGGAAAAAGGCCTATGTATAGATAATTTACATGGATTCACCTATAACATATGGTGATGTTCCATAGCTATGTTAAATTACTGGCAGGAGATTGGGCAATCAAACATGACTAGCCGTAAAACCACAATTTTTACTTAGCCACCTGGGTATCTTACAGATGACAAAGGGGTTAGATAGTTAGAAAGCGGGGGGCCCTCTGGCATCCTTCCTTTTCCAGAAGTGCGCCAATCTAAAACATCTTTGAAACCACCAGCCAGCCATATCATCAGTTTCTGGTTGGTGGTTTCAACCCCTCTGAAAAATATTAGTCAGTTGGGATGATTATTCTCAATATATGGGAAAATAAACAATGTTCCAAACCACCAACCAGGTTTCAATGGCTTATTTTATGTACTTTTCCAGTTTCATGCCGTTAAACACAACGGGATGGTTTCTTGGAATGTACCCTCTGGTAAACTAACATAACTATGGAAAATCACCATTTTTAATGGGTAAATCTACTATAAATGGCCATTTTCAATAGCAAACTGTTAAATTACCAGAGGGTACTCCAAATTTGGAGATTTTTGTTGCACGCCGGGTCCGCCCCAACCGCTCCAACCGCTCCTGTGCTTTCCAGTTGCACCTAAAAGGACAGGCTTTTGATGGAGTGAGTTCCCATTTTTCAGTCACCTGAAACTGTTATACCCTCTGGTAATTTAACATAGCTATTGAAAATGGCCATTTATAGTTGATTTTCCCATTGAAAATGGTGATTTTCCATAGCTATGTTAGTTTACCAGAGGGTATAACAGTTGCAGTTTACTGACACATTCAACGATTGATGTCACGATTCCACATATTGCCACTCAAAGCTACGCAGGGGAGATGGGATGGGTATTACCTCGATTTACCAGCTGCTCGGCCCTGCTTCCCGCTTTTTCGGCTTGGCGATTCGTTGGCGATTTGGTCATCTCGCCCTTTTTGGGCGGCTCCATGTTGGTCGGAGAAGATGGGTTTGAGAACGCATCTAGGCCTTATTTCTCTGGGGTACCCATTACCCAGAATTGGCATAGATCTCAATGAAAGTTGGGATTTTCCATGGTGGTTTACAAGTTGGTGGCTGAGCTTCAAACATGTTGGCGATGGGTAACGCCATTGTCACCTGTAAAAGTGTGGTATCAGACCAGGGGTGCCACTGATCCTTGCGAACTCGTGCCTTCAAACACGGGAAGCTCCAGAAATTGGGGACCTCATCTCTCATGTGCTTAGCTTGCTATGTAGCAACGATTTTGGATGATTTTGGTGGTGTTTGCTGGTCCCCAATTTCAATCCACACTCAAATCTGTGTCATCCTAGTCAGGATGCAAAGTCAGGATGTGCCTTGCTGGCTAAACCAGTGCAAGGTTCCCTCATGGGAATCCGGGTAGTCAACTCCAGAGATAGGTGGGATATCCTAAGAAGACGTCACCTGTCATCGCCGTTACACGCCCGTATCATTCCAAAAAATCACATGGGACTCGACAGTGCCACCTGCTTCCAGACTGTCAACCCTGGATATCGATAGACCCCTGGTTGATTATATAATTCGGTGGTTACCCTCACATACTTCTCACCTGCTACTAAAGTGGTACCCTTAATTAAACAACCCAAGCCCAGGAGTGGATTAATCGGAACTTGCCATTGAGTTTGAGGGGTGTAGCCATCATAAACCCATGAACAATCCATCAAAAACCCAGCAGAAAACCTATTTCAGCTGTTGATCATCATGAACCCGCCATTTTTCACATTTTTTCAGTTTTTTTCATGGTACAGTTGCACAGTTTCTGTTGAAAATACGCTTACAGAGTTCATGGTTGACCCTCCATTCACCATGACCATCAACATCTTCTTGGTGGAACCAACCATGATTCCCATGACACTTCGAAGTCTCAGAGTTTTTCCGAGATGTCTATGTACACATGGACTGGCCCTACTGAGGCCCCTACTGTGAGAGCTCAAGTAGCTTGCAGGGATCTTGGTAGCAAACATACAGAACATATATTATATACATCTATATAATATGATGGTAACAAAGATAATAACGATAATTGTCATATATATATATTCATATGTAACAACAAACATGATAATAATTTCAATAACCCAACCATAGTCGCAATAATCATATGAATGATAAAACCAATAATGATGACAATGAGCATCAACCAGATCAATTTTAAAATAATGATAACTTACAATAACCACAACAATCATCAGCAACATGTGATAAAATGATGGATAAATTATCATAATTCACTAACCTGAAAAGTTCAGCTATCTTGGGGATGTTTCCCCTTGCTAACCATGATTATAGTGAGCT
Source organism: Cladocopium goreaui (assembly GCA_947184155.2). Lineage (NCBI taxonomy): Eukaryota > Dinophyceae > Suessiales > Symbiodiniaceae > Cladocopium > Cladocopium goreaui. Next base: position 346,290 of record CAMXCT020004735.1, read on the forward strand.
ATTCCAGTGAGATCGTTGACAATTTGGAGATCATCCGAATCATCCCATTGACTCGACGGACGAGGTCATTTTCTCAAATTCACCGAGAACTGTACAAGTCAAACAGCGCCAAAAACAGATCAGGAATGAAGTGAACGAATCCTATCGAAATATCCCAAATCATCCAAAATCATCTAAGATCATCCAAGATCATCCAAAATCATCCAAAATCTTCATTTCTCCGAGTTTTTCTGGGTGTTACTTTCCCTCACCGCAGAAACACGCTGGATGGCATCTCAAGTCCCAGCGCCGGCATTTTCATCTCAACCGCCTTAGAATCGCTGGGGAGTTTTTTCTACGGTCCATGGGATCCAATCTTTGGTTCACTGGGTAACAAACCGCCAAAGCGATCAATGAAACCCTGGCTTGAGTGTGGATGAAAACGAGTGAACTCTGACTTAGGTTTCAATCACGTTGCTCCTTGCGCCTTGGGTTTTTGGTGGATTTGTCAATAATTGTCATGTTCAACCCTATTTTGGAATTACCCTCTGGTAATTTAACGTAGCTATTGAAAATCACCATTTTTAATGGGTAAATCCACTATAAATGGCAATTTTCAATAGCTATGTTAAATTACCAGAGGGTATGACCTGCAATTGACCAAATGTTCGATGGCTCTTGGTTCTTGGTCCTCACTCCCAGAATTGGATGAAGGCACATTTGGGTGTCACACACCAAAACGGTTGGTATTTGACATAAAAAAACATGAGTCCATAGCAAATTCTGAGATTCTCAGAGGGTAAAACTATTTCGGGATGTTTCCCCTTTCCGTGGCCAGCATTTTGGTGAAATGTTCGCCGCACACCTTGTAACTAAAGGCATCTGTTTGCCCAGCACTGTCCGCTGCGTCCTGGGAACCGAGCGCAAAATCACCAAGAGGATTCAGCCAGTCTCCGGCAAACATGGCACTGGAAAATCCACCATTTATGACGGATTTTCCGATTAGACCCTCTATGACTCTATTTAGTTCGGGGATTTCGCAGCTGAGTTGGTCTTTCTTGGGGCCACCAAGCCATCGCAACTTCAGGTGTTGAACGGCACCCACTTGTGGATTTCTCAAAAAATGTAGCCTCAGTTGGCCCACAAATTGCTGGTCATCTTTAGCACTCATCCAGTTCTGGGCAAACTATGGTGCCCATCATCTGGCTTCGCAAAAGCAGGGCCCCCCAAAACCTAATGTTGGATCATCAGTTGCCTCGTAAAAATTGCAATATTTTGAGGATATTCCCCATCTTCATGCAAACCAACATTCCATTCTCCATAGCGGAATCCAACATGTTTTAGACGATTTTGATAGATAAATCGCAATGTTTCAAAGACTGTTTCACGGTTAATCCATCACTTTTCACCATTTTTCGTAGCTAAACCCATGATTTGTCCAACATTTTCATGAGTCTAAAGTGCAACACCTACTGTCCAGCATTTTCCAACATTTTTTTTTTGGGCATGGTTCACATTAGTTCACTCAGATGACTCCAGCCGTTTTCCGGGCCAAGTCGCGGCCTTTCGCCGGTGCCATCCTTCCTCGCCCCAGGTTTCGGGCCCGGCCGGCGCCAGATGTAGCAGAGCCAGGTCAGGGAGATATGAAGGGCGACGACTGCCTGATGGACTTCAGCCATGAATGGCCAATCTTAGATACATGCAGGAAAAAAATCTTAGCTGGTTAGTAGATGATCTCATTGATACCAAAAGACTAAAGGATTAAAGTGCCCATCTAGATTGACCTAGACTGGTGCAAAAACGGTGGAAATGGTGGAAAAACCATGGGGGTTATAAGCTGAAAAATGGTACCAAACTTGGACAATCCACCCATAGAAATATGGTGAAGAATGGGGATTTCATCAAACATAGGGACTATAAAACCAATAACTTAATGTTCCCCAAACAGTGTGGCCACACTGAGGGGTTCTTACGGTAACAGTTAAGGCCGGGTGTTCAATCGAGGTGGTATCATCCGTGTTCGGCCAATTACCTGTAAATTTCCATGCAAAATGGCTCTTGTGACATGTCCAATGTGCATTTCGACTGCGCAGGCTCGCACGAAACGGGGTGTCGCGGATTAGCGTTTGGCACTTTCCCTGTAAGTTTCCATACAAAATGGCTCTTGTGAAATGTCCATGTGCATGTCGCCTGCGCAGGGTCTACTCTTCTGTTTCTCATCCGCCAAATTTTCCGTTGATTCCTTGAAGCACACTGTTTGGGGTCTCTTGCTGGGATAATTTTTTTGGCCAGAAATGGGGTATGCTGTATGCCCGAAAATGCTTATCTTGATTGGGAGGAGGGCGCATTTCAAATAATGAGGTCTTTGGGAGGTACCAAATCTTTAAATAGATCCATATGGAGAACCAACCCTTTTCCAAGGAACATGATTTGCAAATGGTGCATTTTCCATATCCCAGTTTGCGGGTGGTAGGTAGTGTTATCCCCTCCAGCCAGTCTGCAGATAAATGAAGGTTGTGAAACGGGGGTAGGTTAGTTAAGGGTTAGTAGTAATTGCAGGTAGGTAACCCCTATTTCACCAAGAAATATGGGGAATTGAGTTCAGGATGATCTAATCGGCAAATGTGTTTTACAATGAATGGCACTAGTTTCAAATATTTGCTTGATTTCACTATAGGTATATCACTTCCTGTATCCATATCACAGGCATGTCTCACCAAACGTATTGGGAGTTGACCACCCAAAAGTTACAACAAAATAATGTTACGGAGAGTATATAGATATACGGCAATCTGTAATTATATACGTACTTGACGACCGCCATAGACTACATTTTTTGATCATCTACCCAACAACAAGCATTTAAAAACAACAGATTGGATTATACCAATCAACAATAGAGATTTGACAACCAATACATTCATTTCCATATGGATCCGGATATTCGTCACAGAACACTGGCTCACCTGGGCTTTTGACACTGCTAATGTCGTGTATATCTAGGAGTTGAGGCATGTATGTGTGTATATATATATATATTATAGACACATGCGTACAGGCTCAGGTTCGCGCATACACATGTGTATGTATAATATGTATATATATATACATACATGCCTGTGTGTGTGCATGCGTGTGTACGTAACATATTTATACATCCAGTACATATGCATCGACATATCATGCACCTAGCCATCCTGAAGCACTAAATAGAAAACAAGTCCTTTAGCTTCAATAACTTCAATGTCTTGACTACCTTTTTCTACTCCGGGACAGATTTGCCCTTGAGACCGGAACTAGCTGACCAGTACATCGTAAAAAAGCTCTAAAATAAGTGTGACTGGTAACAACATATCAAGCCACGTCACTTTGGTATCCTGTCACTTCTAGAATCTTCCAGATTTCAAGCCCCTTTTTTGGTATTCCAATGTACGCTGGTTTCTCCTGGTTTTGCCGCTCAGATTGCAGCTGGGCTGCGCAGCTTTCGTGCATCCTCAATGAGCTTGGTCAGGACCTCTGGGTGTAGAATGGTACCATTGCTATCCATGGTGTGACAGGGCGACAATGGCAGTGATGATGACTGATGACTGATGACTGATGAAGAAGAACTGCCAGGTGAGATTGCTTCCCACCCTTGGGGCCAGGGTCCCACTATATCACCAATGGATATATATGCATCAGCGGCTCATTGATTCCGCACTAAGCCTGGAGAAATCATCAGCGGCAGATGATAACACTTTGTAAAGCCCACAATTTTTGCATCAATAAGCCATCAAGAACGAAACGATTCTCCGAACTTCCCATCATTTTCGATGATTTTCTCGACCCAGCCGGGCCTTCTGGGATGGCACATGGGTGGGATAGGCCGGCATCACCGGGCATGGTATTTGGTGATTGGACTTGCGCCACTCGAACACCTCCCGGAGACCCCGGCAGACCCTGCCGGTTGGAAGATTTGTGGCCACTAACAACATGGGGGATTTTCAGGGTCGAACTGTGAATTTACCAGAGGGGTAATTCATGGAAAGCATCAAGTCAGGTTGCTGATGTTTCTGGTTCCATTCCCATTTAGCTAAGCTTTTCCGATCGAACTCTTCGAGTCTTGATAGGTGAGATTTTCTCATCACCAGGATGCTGAAGCTGATAAAGACAGCAAGCAAATTGGGGTTCATATTATATCATCCAAAAATGTGGCATCCCCTAGCAGCCTCCCAATGGTAGGTGCTCATATCTACCCGCCATTCTTGCAAGAGGTTCAGCTGCTGCCGGCGTCGCTGCCGCAGCAAGGAACTGGGGCCCGCGGGGGATGGGGGACCAAGGGGAAATGCTGGTGTTTTGATCCATGACATTTCATGATTTCATGAATCATTTTTGAACATTCCTAGCATTTGAACATAGCAAACTTTTCCAGAAGTGAAGGCATGCCAAGAAAATCAATAGCATTTTTTTTTGTATCCAAGTAATCATTACTTGCGTTTTTTGAGGCTATCTCTAAGTCCAATAGGCTTTGTCACAGATGGCACCAGCTAGCTGGGAAAGTCAGCATGACTCACCCAAATGGACTGGGGCGGTGAGAAATCACCGCTGGACAAAACAATGTCACCCTTATCAAAAGATTACCCTCCAGCGTCAAACATGGCTGGAAAATCTACTACAAATGGCTGGTTGGTGGTATACCTACCCCTCTGAAAAATATGACTTCGTCAGTTGGGATGATTATTCCCAATATATGAAAAAATAAAAGCCATGTTCCAAACCACCAACCAGGGAGGTTTGGGAGAATCATCTATAAATGATGGATTTTCCAGCAATCCACGTTTGATTACCAAAGAGTTAATCAAGTATAGCCTCGCCCCCGCCAAGATAGAAAGTGGGAAAGCTGTAACAATTACAGGGCAAACATCATCTATAATCCATAGCATCCTGGAAATATTGCTATCTTTTTAGAGGTTGCTAATGGTTCACTGTAATGGTTGCTATATATCTAACCGTACCCCAGGTTTGAGTGGAACCAAACAAAATTTCAACTCACCCGGCCTCGGGCTATGCAAGCGATGTGCATAGAGATCCACCGATGCAATGCATATCATTTCCATTTTATATTTTCCCCTTCTGTATAATCTACTAAGCTTTGCTTGATCATTTGGCTGTGTCGAAATAGGGTGCCTTTAAAGTCTGGATGATAAGTTCTCAAAAACAACGAAGATTTGTGGTACCCTTGCCTTACCCTCTGGTAAACTAACATAACTATGGACAATTACCATTTTTAATGGGAAAATCCACTATAAATGGCTATTTTCAATAGCTATGTTTGTTTACCGGAGGGTAGGCATTTTGATCCATACTCATCTTCTGGCAAGATACTTCAGGATTTGGTTCCGCCAGCTTTCAGGCAAGAGGGCCCGATTCACCTGCGAATCCAGAAGAACATCGCAAACATATAAAGGCCACTTGGGATAGTACCCGCCAGTAAACGAACAGTTTGCTATGCAAAATGGAGTTCCCGGAGCAAATTGTTTGTTTACCAAAGGGTCATCTTTCACAGCAGATTATTGCATCAAACATATTGGACATCCGTGATGGATGACCCACCCAAATGTTCTGCAGGATGCTGGCTGCTAAATGGCTAATGAAACCCAAAGCCACAAACCATCCCCACTTGGCGTTTGCTGCATTTGGGCATGCCCCTAGTAATGAGATGATGTATGATGTAAAATTACCCGCAGTCATGGCTGGTTAATGGGAAGGTATTCCACTTAATCGATTCCCCAGTCCTAGTGGATTTTCCATCGGGAACATCACAAAAATCATCTTCAGCAAATCCATTAATCCGCATTAACCACCATTATCATTAATCAGCACTTTATTATCATGTACTATTACCATTCTTATTCACAAGTATCATCTATTATCACCACCATTCATCACCATTACCCTCTGGTACCCTCTGGTAAACTAACGTAACTATGGAAAATCACCATTTTTAATGGGAAAATCCACTATAAATGGCCATTTTCAATAGCTATGTTAAATTACCCTCTGGTAAATTTAACACTTCGACCCTGAGAATAAGCGATTTAGTGGTTTCACTCAGCTGGAAGCAGCGCCCGGCACAGGATGGGCCACCAGGCACAGTTTGCTAAGTTGGTGAACATAACTATGTTATAACAATAGTGTATGATACGCAAATTGGTTATCATAACCAAAGTTGGTTTAGATTTAGATACACTATTGTTATTATAGTTATAAACCAACATTAAGTTTCGATGTGGCCCCATAAAGCAAGAACCATTTCACTGCGGGGCACCATCATGCAAATCTCTTCATTTCAGTGGATTCAAACAACCAAAATTGGTGGTTCAATAAGACATAAGTGAATGACAATACTTGAGCAGTGTGAAACAAATCCCATCATTCCTTTTAATCCTGGTTGCTTTTAAAGGGATCATTTCTATTGTTGGATTATTAGAAACCCCCCATATTTTAAAAGGGTCGTTTTTTATCCCCGAACTCATCATCAACCCTGCCTCCAGTTATTTCCTATATTTCCAGTTGAATTATTTTTAATATTCAAATTGGAGATTTAAATTTACATTTGAATGAAATTTAAAATTGATATTGTCACTTGTCAGGGCTAGATCGCAGCCACTGGTCACTTGACATTGGAGGACTCACTGGGGCGAGTCATTCGCGCCTGCTCCGGAGTGACGCCCTTTGGACCACCCTTCCGCTTGACATCGTGGTGAGCCTCCTCTTCCAAGAGCTCCTGAACATGCTGAGTCCAATGTTGGGCAGTGTGCAAGACATGGTGATGTAATGGTGATTTCATGATTTAAGCATGAAAAATCTGATTTAATTTATATTTTGGTGATTGAACCATTAAAACAGAGTGATTTAATGTGATTTCAGCATCAAACATGGTGAAACACAGCGATTCAACCATCTATAATTGGGATTTTGGGTCTTAAACAGGGTATACTACAGATATACCACCCAAATGACAATTCTAGCCGGAAAAATGATGCAAAACTGTCACATTTTTTTGGGTACCATATTTTCAAACCCTACGTGGGGTAGTTTATCTTGGATTTTCTCAAGGGGCCCTGAGAAAAAATCAGAACACCCATATTATTCTTGAGCAAACCCAGGTTAAAGGGGGTTGCGCCAATCAACATGCCAACATGGCGATTCCTAAATGCTGGCAATGCACATCAAACTGCAGAGTTTTTTTGATTCATTTTGGGGTCTTACCACGGAAATGATGTAAAACTATGCGCAACATCGTGGGGGTTGCCAAATCAATCATTTCGAATGAACGCTTGCAGTATCTTCCATATGAACATGTTTGATTCGATCTACAACATATTAGGGAGTGTCTGAAAATGGGTGGCACCACCAAATTGCAATTTCATGCAATTTCAATATCCAAAAATTATGATTACCCTCTGGTAAACTAACATAGCCATGGAAAATCACCATTTTTAATGGGAAAACTCACTATAAATGGCAATTTTCAATAGCTATTTTGACATAACCAGAGGGTAACCGGCGGATTTTTGGGAACCCAATCTTCAGACAGATCAGTGTGGTGGCCGACACTATTCACCCACACAAAAGCACAGTCGTGGATCCTTATTATACAAACTATCACCTATCCCCCCAAAAAACAATTACACACATGAAATAGAATAAATATAAAGATAGCTACAATAACTACAAAGACTCATAACTTGAAAAACTTCAAATGCTTTCCTTCAAACCTAAAAATCAACCTACCCATCTGGTCGTTTCTACCGTTTTTTCAACAATTTCCATGCTCCTTTTCCACCTGTTCCCGCTCAATCTGCAGCATTTGAGCCTGGAGCCATGGACATGGCTGGAGAAATCCTGCACCACCAAAAGGATGGTTGAAACATATTGAAACCCTATAAATAATGGGAGAAAACGCCGTTTTCAACTGGTGATGAACGGATTTCGCAACGGCCCATCCACAGTTACTGGGTGCCATACTAAGGAACAATAGAGGCGCCAGTTCGGTACACTGGTTGTTATGATCTACCATCTGGTAAACTAACAGTTTGCTATTGAAAATGGCCATTTAGTTCGTGGATTCACCCATTAAAAATGGTGATTTTCCATAGTTTTTCGTTAACGTTTACCAGAGGGTACCTCTTGTTGGTTGAATGGGGGAAACCATGGGAAACCTCAACCTATGCATCATGTTTCCGGGGATTTGCGGTAATCAAACACTGGGAAATCCAGGATCCAATTGATGGAGGTACTGGGGATATTCCCTGAAATTTAGCCTTGAAACATAGGCCTTATATATGGGTAGGTACCTCCAATTTAGGTTCCTGAAATGGCCGTTGATATTATACAGCTTGTAGATGACCGATTCGTGATGGAAGTTGACTGTTCATCCATCGTGCGACCCCGTTTTTATTACTTCCCATATCCAGGTCCTTGACCAATGTCAGATGACACGTGCCACTAAAGAAATGCCTCAAATGTCTGCCCAAACTTCCAGAAGAACTGTGATTCTCGCCATTCCTTGTGTATGATAGGCCACATCCTTCAATTGTAACAAAGCCAGGGCATCATCCATTCTCTTTCCTATGCCTGAATATATCCAACAAAAACACTCCATTCACCTGCCCGCCCAAGGTTTCCCCAGTAAATCCACTGATTTTTGGTTTAACTTTATACGTCATTCAACCCGGTTGATGGCCCTATACTAGGGACACGGCTTTGATGAGAATACCCTAACGAACCACTATTTTTTGGCGCTGCCCTTTTTTGACAGTTAACATCAGTTAACCATTGTTGACAATCATGTCAGGTTTAATGTGGATGAAGCATCAGTAACAAAGACAAACCATCAACCACCAACCAACAGATTAATTAACCCTTATTAACCCATTAAACACCTATATATATATATCAATCATCGGGCCTTAGATTAACCATTGGATTAGGATACCAGTGGTTGATGCTTCATGACCAAAGATGTTCAGCACTCACCAGAATACCACGAAATAAACGTCATTTTCACCACTAACCAGTCATGATTAACCATCATTACCCGCTGGTAAACTAACATAGCTATGGAACATTACCATTTTTAATTGGTAAATCATCTATAAATGGGCCATTTTCAATAGCAAACTGTTAGTTTACCGGAGGGTAAACGAAAAGTTTGATCCTTAATACCCTTAAATACCCACGATTCACCACAAGCTTCCTGCAGGTTTACGTGGATCATTAACCCATGATTTCAGCCTTTTTTTTACCCTCTAGTAATCAAATATGCTTGGAAAACCTTTAGAAAATGATGACTGTCCCATGGAAAACTGCAATTTATACATCCAAGGTTTCCCCCAAATGGTTGGTTGTCATATGTTGTAGTTATATCATGTTATCTGGGTAAATTATAATATTTCACCAACCTGAATTAAGGCCCATTTGGGGATGATTCCCCTTATTAACCATGATTCCAGTGAGGTCGCAGTGAGGTCGTTGTAATTTACCCAGATGTTATATCCCCTAGTTGTCATTGGTACCGGACGATTCCCCCGGGTCGCCAGGAGAACTCGTAGCTCCAAGTGGTGAGGTTCCCAAACGACTTCGCGGTGTGTACACACAGAATACCCGGCCTGGTAACCTGGTTACTGGGAAAACCATCATTTTTAATGGGAAAATCAACTATTTCTATGGTGATTTAATGGGATGTAATGGGATGTAATGGGATTTAGCCTCTGGCAATTTAACAGTTTGCGACATTGAAAATGGCCCATTGGAAATAGTTGATTTACTCAGCTATAACATGGTGGATAGTTCGTTTTTTTGTAAACGTTTACCAGAGGGTAACTTGCTCAACTAGGCTTTATGGCGATATAACCTGGTTGGTGGTTGACCTACCCCTCTGAAAAATGATGTTGCGTGAGTTCGTCAGTTGGGATGATGACATTCCCAACTGAATGGAAAGTCATAAAATTCATGTTCCAAACCACCAACCAATGGGAATTCCAGGATCCTAAGATGGAGGTACTGTACCATATAAGGCCATATTTTGGAGGTATATCCCCTTACATAGGCGCTAAAACATAGGCCTTACATATGGTAGGTACCTCCATTTTAGGATCCTGAAATTCCCATTGAACCAACCAGTAACTATAGTTCATGGGCTACATAACTGGGGGGCCTCACCTTGTATCGCTCAGCTCGCCCAAGGACATTCACCACTCGATAGTTCATATCCCATTCATGTCCCATTGATATCCCATTCATTCCATTCATACCATTCATATTCCATCAACATTACATCATTATTCCATTACATAGTATATATATATTATTATAATCCTATAGTAGGATATATTCTACCATATATTATATCAGATAATCATTAGATAACCTATAGGATAAATATCTTATTACTAATATATTAATGCTAGATACTATATATTATCTAATATATATATATATCATTATTACTAATATATTCTACTATATATATATGCTTTTCCATCATGTTCCCATTACGCAGTCGAAATCGGTCGCGTAGGTCGATTTTCCCAGCCATCGCCTTCACAGCGACTCTGATGGCTTTCAGCCGTAGCAGGGCGCGGCGTAGGAAATGTTGCAAGCGCTTCACGCAGCCCTCGGGAGGCGCAGCCAAGGCTTTTGCCAATGTCCTAAAATGGTAAAACTAGAGGGGCCGGGAGCTGGTATACCCTCTGGTAAACTAACATAACTATGGAAAATCACCATTTTTAATGGGAAAATTCACTATAAATGGCCATTTTCAATAGTTATGTTAAATTACCAGAGTGTATTATCATTTACCTGTCGTTTTCAAGGGGTTTCTGAAGAAGCCCCTCTATTAATCAACCAACCAATGGGAATTTGGGACATCCGGCTTTTGCAGACTTTTTGGAATTGAAAATTGGCCAAACATCTGGGGAAATCAAAATCTGGAGAGAACAGATGGGGATTCCAGAGATTCTTTTCCAGGCTTTTCGAGCTCAAAATCGGGGAAACACATGGGGATATAGTGGGAGTAGAATGGGACAAAATGGAAATGTAATTGGAAGTATAATAGGATCAAGAAATACGGAAACCATAGTTGCCATAGCATTAAAAAAAGCATTTCATGGGGGATATTCCTTGGCGGATATCATGCGATAAAAAAAATGCTGGTCTGTCGATCCCATGCTGAGGAAACCCAAAAGTTGGTCGTTTAACCATAACAACGGAGTAGTAACATGGTAATAACAATATGATATATCAGTTACTTATGGAATATATATATATAATTATATATATAACTATATATATATATATATAACTATATATATATATATCCGGATAAAGGCCATAATATTTCACTGACCTGAAAAGTTCGGCTATCTGGGGATGATCCCCCTTCCTGACCATGATTCCAGTGAGGGAGAACAGTGAGTTCGTTACAATGTGGGCCCCCTAGTTATAAGTTGGTTTATAAGCCCCAATAACTGTAGTTATAAGTACCATAAACCATAGTTATTGGAGTTATAAACCAACTTAGCTATCTAGGCCCCACTTTGTATAATTTATCCAGACAACAAGGAGTGAAACGTGACGACACGGTGAAGATGAATGAATGGGATATGATTCTGATTTAGCGAACCCAGTGCCATCAACTATACTCCGTGTGCTCAATGACGTGCCTTCAAATTACAAGCGCAAAACAGCCACAAAGGGGTTTTTCAAAGTTTATTACTAAACCTCCACCAACTTTTTTTTTGAGAGAATTTTTACGGACCACATCCGGTTTCAGCTCATCCCCTTAACAAAAAAGGGGTGGCCCTCCATGGCCCTCCCAACTTTTGATCGGCTGCATCCTGGTGGCATAGACATGTCGCAGCATTCTTTGAATGGCAAAGGGATACCATTTCCTGCAGCTGGCATCAGAGGCATCTGAAAATCACTTTATGGTTAATATATGGTTAATAATGGTTAACATTTATATAATATATGGTTAATATATGGTTAATATATGGTTAATGATGGTTAATAATATATCTGGTTGGTGGTATACCTACCCTACCCCTCTGCAAAATGATGGGGTGAGTTCGTCAGTTGGGATGATTTTCCATTCCCAACTGAATGGAAAGTCATAAAATTCATGTTCCAAACCACCAACCAGACACTGTACTTGAATCGCTTTGGTTTGTCCAGAACATCTTTGGTTTTGAGTGTCCTGTGATCGTATGATTGGGTTCCAAACCACCAACCAGTTAAAGAAGACAGTCAACAACTTGAACACTCGGTGGTTCCACATTTGGGTCTCAATATTTTGAGGTAAAAATCGGATCAAGTTCCAGCTCAGCCCTACGTGGAGTTGGATACCTACCCTCCAGTAATCACAGGTGGCAATGGAAAATCAGCAATTTACAGTTGAATTTTCCCACACCTCCATTTAGACATGTCCAGCTGCCATGTTAGGACACCGGAGGTTGATCTTTGGTTTCGGGATCCCAACTTGGGGCTGCAGTTCCATTTCTCGGTGGTTAGATAACCATGGTTATGGACTGAAGGTTATACCCCAGCTTGGGGTTGAAATCGAAATACCAATTAGACACCTCAAGTGCAGCCCCAAGTACTTGTTGTTAGCACCAATGCCTTAATGATCATGAATCATCAACCTACCAGGGTAGATCGCAGCCACTGCTCACTTGAAGCTGAGTTGCTGCAGCATCAAATGAATACACTTGGCCTGCGCACGCTTGCGACGCACTCGCAGCCGCACCTCCAACCTATTCCGGGACCCGTCACGATTTTGGTGCTGGGTTTGGTGGCGGCCAGGGTTCCAAAGCATCCACTCGAAAAAAAAGAAAGGCGGTTTTTTCATGGGAATTTGACCATCAAACCATGGTGAAATTTCATGATATTTAGCAATGACATATATGAAATCTTGTGAACGTTGATGATTTAATCATCAAAGATGTTGTTTAGTAAAGATTAAACCATCAAAGACAGGGGGTTGAACATGATGACAAAGCATCCTGAAATAGGGTTTTAAATGGGTTTAATATTATAATATAGCCAATATCATATTCAATACCTTAAATGGAACCCGAAATTCAAGAATAGATCCAATAGGAAAGCAGGCTCACTGCAAGGCCATACTCACTCTTGTCTACGCTCTGGTAGTTAAATGTGGGAATGGGAACTCCCTTATAATCTTGTATATAAATAGAACTTTTAATGAGAAAATAATCTATGAATTGGGCATTGCGGCATGCCCATTCCCAGAGACTGAATTCATTGCTTCAAATCTTTGTCATGTCACTGCACTGGAATCTCTGCACAACATATGGCCATACGATACATGAAACGTCCGTTAATCAGTATTTTCCCTACTAATTAACATTGCCACGCTTTGTTTCTTTCTTTAAACCATCTTCAAACACACCGGATCATGTTGGTGGCTCGATATACCAGTATTTCCTTGTTACATCTCGAAAAAATGGTTGGTATATTCCACTCATTCCCTTATCTTCCCATCTACCCGCCATTCTTGTTTACGGTACACACCGTCAATCCGCATCTATTATTGGCTTGTGTCCCATTTGCTGATGGGTTAATATCCCACAAAAATAATTAATATATATATATTAATATACATTCTTTACCCTCTGGTAATCAAACATGGCAATGCAACGTCCAGCATTTATTCACTTTACCCTCTGGTAATTTAACATAGCTATTGAAAATGGCCATGTATAGTTGATTTACCCATTAGACATGGTGACTTTCCATGGTTATGTTAGTTTAGCAGAGGGTTTTTCATGATTTTTCCATAGAGTTTTCCCACTCAAAGTCTGGCGCACACGCCCTCAATGAAGGTGATCCGTCGCAAGAACTGCAGCACGTCCTTCTTCTCCAGCAATGGCATGGAACGGAGCAAGGGTCCATTGAATCCATGGGCCTCCTGCGTCCTAAGTCTCCGATAGGTGGTGACAATCACCAAGGCCTGGTTTTTTTGGGGGTCATGAGGAACCATACCCAACTAACCCAACTAACCCAACTAACCCAACTCATATGGGTATGGATCAATACCTATAGATACATTTTTAGTGGGATGAACATCCATAAATCCCAGCTATTTTGGGGTTCACTAGGTACCAGGGTTTTGACCCATCCCCATATTTTTGGTGGAAAAGGCAACAGTTCACAGCTCACTTCCATACTGGGTTCACAAGCCTTGAAGATCCTTGAAGTATGGTCAACTTTTTACACGATGAAATAGCTGGTAGAGTTGGAGTTGAATGCCGCCATCAACTAATGGTTACCCTCTGGTAAACAAACATAGCTATGGAAAATGGCCCATTTATAGTTGATTTCCCCATTAAAAATTGTGATTTTCCATAGTTATGTTAGTTTACCAGAGGGTAAATTCGAGTGGCACGAGTTCTCGGATGTTGTGAGTGAACCCCTCCATTAAAGGGGCTTGTTGCATGATCCTGGGCTTCGCTAGTGAGGCTGCCTGCAGAAATCATGCGGTTACGATTTTCCCCTGCCCAAACTCCGGTGCGAGGAACCAACCGTTTCTTCATGAGGATTTTTCCCCCAGAACTTCTCCGCTGCCCCAGCAACTGTCGAAAAAACGACGGCGAGCTCTGACTCGAAGGACTCTTCGGAGATCGAGGACTCACAGGCGATGCCTTCAGACCATAGGAACCCGGCAATTTCAGGGAAAATCAATGGGAATTCCAGGATCCTAAAATGGAGGTACTGTATCATGTAAGGCCATATTTTGGGGGTATATCCCCTTACATAGGCCTAAAAAATAGGCCTTATATGTGGTAGGTACCTCCAATTTAGGTTCCTGAAATGGCCATTGAGAAAATGACCATTTGGTACATTCACATAGACACTGAACATGGTTAAATCATGTGAAATCAGCAATTTTGAGAAACCTAATCTTCCAACTATTTGGCAGGGTCTAATGTTAATTTACGGGTAAACCATGAAATTTGAGGGTACGATATTTTCAAATTTTGGGTTGAATTGCTTTTAGTAGCCTCTGCCAACCATTTCTCCCCAATGAAATTACATATTCTCAATTTTCAATGGCATTTACATTGATTCTTGGGCACAAATCATCGGTACCAAGTCGAACACGGTGAAGCGTGAGCCCATTTGGATCCTCCCGCAAAACGAAAAACTGGATGTGGCTTTAAAAAAAAGCGAGCCAGTTTACCAATCTATTCATGATACCCTCCGGTAACACGGCAATGGGACTGCCAGGTTTGATTGCAGGAGGCTAGTTGTCAACATGTGTCAACCATCTTATTTTTGACGTACCCTCTGGCAAACGTTTCCATAACTATGGAAAATCACAATTTTATAGCTGGGTAAATCAACAGTTTCTATGGGCCATTTTCTATGTCGCAAACTGTAAACGTTTACCAGAGGGTGATATCCCATTATTATTCCATTATTCATATGAGATATTGATGACCCATCCCGATATCATCCACTGGATTGTCCCATATATTCCCATATATTATGGAAAATAAAAGCCAATGATAAACCATCCCCAAGTCATCAGCACGGCTTTATGGGATTCAACCCATCACACGGCGTCGGCTTTTCATGTCACTTTTTTACCGTTCAGAAATTCCAATGGGAATCCCCATGGTTTTTCCACATTCACCATGACAACACTCCCAATGGACCACTTTCACCATTGATATTCCATGAAATCCCCATTACCCTCTGGTAATTTAACATAACTATGGAAAATCACCATGTTCAATGGGAAAATCCACTATTAACGGCCATTTTCAATAGCTATGTTAAATTACCAGAGGGTAAATCACCATTAATCCCCATTGAATTACATTCATGTGGGTAAAACTCAATAATAAACCATCCCCCAGTCATCATCATAAATAGGTGGTATAAACCATTCCCAAATGGGTGGTTTAGTATTGTTTTACCCACATTAAACCAATGTCAACCCATCCCTGCTAAAGTTCCCATTTCCCATCCCGGTCGTCCAGTCGCGTCCCGCAGGTCTCGCAGCCGCTCGCGCATGACACGGGCATAGCAGCAGCCTAGAAAGCAGCGATGCTGAATGGGTGCGCCTGGTGTAACCGTTGCAGGTGATAACTGATATAACTGATGATTGATGGACATATAGTGGTGATACAATGGTGATTTAATGTTGATTTAATGGGATTCGTCTATATATATTAAAAAAATATACATAGAAATGGAATTTATAACCATCCTCATGGAGTATTGATGGCAATGGCTTAGATGATCTTATTGTAGGACTTGGTCTTTCGATTTGGCTCAGCTGAGTCACGCCAGATCATCAGAGCAGCTGCTTTGGCGAAGGGTTTGGCCTCCGGCGCTGAAAAAACTGCATGAAAACTACCAGCCGAAAAAAAACTGTATTCAAACTTTATTCCCATGATATCCCCATGAAATCACCATGAAGTCCCTACTCAACTCCAATGAAATTCCAGATGTTTGAAGGATTTGAAGCGAAATTTGCAATGGCCTGGATGCCTTTCTCCTGCAGCACGATGCTGTTGAACCTGGTCAAACACACCTGGCCGCTCGGTTTTTTCACGTGTGTACCCCCAGTTCTTCCTTGGCAACGCGACACGAAAAAGGGGCAACGTGTGAGATTCAGCCGATCAAATTAACAATCCCCAAGTAGCATGCTTGGTGGGAAATCCCAAATATCCCAGGTCATGCTAGTTGTTTATGCCAGCGGGGGAGAAAACCGCGCCAGTAGTCGTGCACGTTTTGTGAAACACGCACATGCTACGTCACGCCAGGATACGCCAGGGTTTGGGGTGGGGGGTGTTACAGTAACCTTCATGTCAACTTGCCGCCCACGCACATGCTACGTCACGCCAGGGTTTGGGGTGGGGGGGAGTCTGTTAATGTTCATGTCAGCTTGCCGCCCACATATATTTTTGTTTATATGATGTAAATGTTATGTATGTTATCTATATATATATACATATTGTTACATATCTAATGTTTCATATGTTGAGTTTATGTTATTTGTTGTTGCTTTTTGTGATATATGTATATATTTATATATGCATAAGAAATTCTCTTTTAGATATGGTATGCTTTATATAACGATATGTTATGTACTATATATATGTGATCTTTGAAATATGTATATATATATATCATGTAAGGTTATGTTGCAATGTGTTGTATATATATATATATGTTATCTTCTAAAATATATGTGTATACATGAAAAAATCTGCTATGTATATTATACATATTATATATATATGTTATGTTATGTTATGTTATGTTTTTCTGCCAGTGCCCAGGAGAGATCGAAGCAGACGGCACGTCCATTCATTCCTGGAAAGGGGCGTTTTGTATCAAGAAAGGAATTAGAAATAAGACAGTTCTAATACACACAGGTGGAGTCGATGCAATGTGGCGGCTGTCAAATTCCATGTAGTCTTCCGACCAGAGCCGACAGCCAAGTGAACCCAAAGCTGATGCGAAGCATCAGGGTCTGGCAATGGCGCTGGATGAACTCCAAAGCAAACAACTTTTTGGAGATCACTGGTCGCTCTTTGCAGAAGCGAATGGCCATGTGAAAGGAGGAAAACATCGCGCGAGTTTGGCAAAGCAAATTTCCTGTAAATTGCAGGAGTTGATCAAAAAATCAATGAAAATTCGCTGGGATTTTAGTCACTTTTTCTTCAGTAGATCAATAGTCTCGCCATGGCAAAAACAACATTTTTTTCAAAACGCTCACAAGCGCGTTTTGCGGTTTTCTCCCGACGGGTTGTTTATGGCACACCGGGTTGCCCACATTAGACACATAAATAGAAATAGTATGATTGTCATTGAGTCATTTCCATCGATCCCAATTTTCTACCATTTTTTCTTTCACTTCCAAACTGTTTTTCAACACATATGGAGGTTTAGGAAAAAAATGGGGGTACCCTTCTTCATCATGGATTTTTTGGGATCACTCAGATGGGTTTGTCTGAAAATAGGGTTAATCTTCCCAATGAAATAGCCATTTAAAAACGGGATAATGATCAGCAAAACCATTGGGTAAAAAGGGGTACACGACATTTTCAGACACACCCAGATGCTGCAGCGCCTGGCTGAGGGAACTGAAACCATCCAGGAGATTGGTGGCGCGATGGCAGAAAGCTGCGACGGCACAGATCTGAAGGAACTGCTTCCGCCTCTCCTGCGATCGCGGGTCGCTAAAAAAGGGCATTAAAAATGGAGATATGTAGCATGGGGTAGCATGGGGCCTGGTGATGGTGAATTCTGGCGATTGATATCGATTGATGCTGGTTCTGTGGTGTATAGTTGATATACTAATGGTGATGAGTATCAGTTCATGGAAGGAACCCTGGGTGGGGGTCTCCGGAACCCCAGCTGGGGCAACAGATGGCGATGGGGTGGGTGGGCTGGAAGGGAATAGATCACCATGAAAAATCAATGATATTCGATTTTCATCAATTCATGAATGATAGTGGGAATCATCCAAATGGCCTATTTCACCTATTTTCATCTATTTTCAACTTCGTTAAATATGATCATTCAGCCAGCAGCCAGATTGATAGTCAATTAATTCCATCATCAATTACATTCAAATATATTCCATTCATGATTGATAGTTAATGTGTTAATTAAATCACCATTTATTAAATCACCATTTATTATAGACCATAAAATAGTTCATTAAATCCATTATAGATAAATCATGGTGGATAGTTCATGAAATATGGTGGATTCATTAAATCCATGAAATCCATTAATAGACCATTATTTTATGAACTATTTTATGAACCATTTTATAGACCATAAAATCGCTCATTTCAATCCACCATTTTTGACAATTACCCTCTGGTAAACTAACATAACTATGGAAAATCACCATGTTTCATGGGAAAATCCACTATACATGGTCATTTTCAATAGCTATGTAACAAATTACCAGAGGGTAATTCTTGGTGGTAACGCCTTCGCTCTCCTCCAGTTGCTGTCCCAAGCTGAAAGAAAGCAACGATGTGCGGCGCTGAACTCCTGGCCGCGATGTTAAGGGTTGCTACAGGAAGGGCGCCCTTAAAGTTATGATCTAAATAGATTCATAATAGTATATATATATAATCTATAATAGTGGTTATAATAGCAATAATAGTGATTATATATGGTTATGATTTCATTATAGACCATTTAAATAGGTCATTAAACCAACATGATTTCATTATAGACCATTCATAATTAACAATGGTTAATATCCCATAATATCCCAATATTCTAATCTGGTTGGTGGTATACCTACCCCTCTGAAAAATATGAGTTCGTCAATTGGAAGGATTATCCCATATATGAAATGGAAAATAAAAAATGGATCAAACCACCAACCAGTATGTTTGTTGGTTTATAATCCCATCTAAATAGAATTAGACGTATTATCACTGACCATCTCAGGAACCTAAATTGGAGGTACCTACCATATATAAGGCCTATTTTTCAGGCCTATGTAAGAGAATATCCCCAGAAAATATGGCCAAAAATATGGTACTAACGTACCTCCATCAATTGGATCCTGGAGATCTCCCATTGATATTACAGATGATTTTGATGGTACTTATGTTCACCAACTTAGCAAACGGGGGTCCCATCCTGATGCAAAAAAAAAAGGTGTTTTTTTCAGGGTGTGATTGGGATATCATGGGATCGATGACCAACTATTTCAGGAGCCATGGGTTCAATGGTTAATGATAATGGTTAATGATGATGGTTGTTATATGGTTAATGATGATGGCTATTATGTGGTTAATGATATTTCTATAATTTTCTATATTCTATCAATGGGAGATCTCCAGGATCCTAAATTGATGGAGGTACGTAAACGTACCATATTTTTGGCCATATGAATTGTGGGGATATTCCCTGAAATTTAGGCCTGAAAAATAGGCCTTATATATGGTAGGTACCTCCAATTGAGGATCCTGGAATGGCCATTGATATTAATGATCAATACTGTCGGTTACAACTACAATCACGGGATATTTTATATAAACAACCCTACATCTGAAAAATAATGCTGGGTAAATTAGAATAATTCACTAACCTGAAAAGTTCGGCTATCTTGGGGATGTTTCCCCTTGCTAACTATGATTATAGTGAGGTCGCAGTGAGGTCGTTATAATTTACCCAGATAATGTTATGCTCACCAAATCTCTCATGGAACCCCTTTCAATGACCATACACCTCACAACGTCATTTTTTTGAGACCCAAAATATTGGGGGATCCGTGTTAGATTTTGGGGGCCGTCTGTACATGTTGTCATATGATGTTACATTGATATACAGTTTAAGTATGACTGATAGTTGCATTCCATCTGTTGACATTTTATTTTGGACTTGGGTCTCTTGTGACGCCATTCACTGCCTCAATGGCTTTTTGACCTGAAACCATCTTGGCAATGTCCAGCTTCATGCCTTCTTGGCGCTCCTGCTTAGCTTTGACTCTTTGCACCCCCACAGCAGCGAACCGAGAACTCAATCAGGCTAGAAGTGTTCTGGCTCTTGTCCAAGGAAGTTATTGCACTGACATGCCTACCGGCACAGAATGTGTCACAGAATGTGACAATGCCTTCCTTGACATGCCATGACCTCTTCTCTCCAGACTTTGGAAGCCCAAACTTCTCCATGAGGGTTTTGGCACGAGCAATGCTAGAGCACCACAGTCGTCACCACCTTGGCTTCACGGCCGAGGCATAGCCCAACCTTCAGAACCCCGACCTCCTGAGACTCTCAAGTCGTCAAGGACTTGTTTAGGGGAAAATCCAAAGCGCAGACCAGGGTTTTTCCTATGACATATGGGGGTTTCCGGCTTCAATTTTCCAGGAAAAAAACCAATCTATCGATCCTAAGGATCTGCAACTTTTCAGCTGCTACATAATTCATGTTGGTGACGTTGCAGTATATGCTGAAACATTATCTGGAATGTATCACAACTATAATTCTACAATTGTAGCATCATAGTTGTACAAGTATAATATTGACTGGTGGTATAATATATTATATGCCCTCATGTTCGATATCATATCTGCTGGTGGATAATTAACCATTTTTTTCTCCTTTTTGAAGCTTCTCACAAAGGGGCTTGAGCGCAGAAACGTTGAAACCTTTGAAACCACCAGCCAAACAAGAATTAGCTTAAACTCACTGGATTAATGGAAACATCTACAAGGGTCCAATGGGTTTTCCCAAAAACTAGGGTTCATTGATCCAGGGTTCACATTCTTCATTCCGCTAGGATTTGCTTCACGAGCCCGCCACATGCTGGATTTCCGATTGCGGAAGGAAACACCACCGGAACAGCAAACCCAGGCCAATTTTGGGTCACCAAAATACCCAAGAGTCGTGGTGGCTTCTACCCTATGAAATTCAATGTTTGATGGTGAATCACCTGCCCATCTGTGCCATCACCTAAATTGCCAGAGGGCACCCTACATTCACCCCATTAATATCCCAATAAACACCATTAATTGCCATTAATAGCCTTTGAAATTATAATGGAATTTATATGTTAATATAGCCCATTGATTGTTATATTCTTATGCTCCATGAAGATTGTTATACATCCCATCAATATAAATCACATTAAATCCCACATCAAATCACCACCAATCTCATTATGTAAATCCTCATTAAAATCAGCATGGATTCCATCAAATCCAACATTGATCTTCTAAAACCTCCATTAAATCTACATTAGACCTCTATTTTGGAATATCCAATTCACAACCTCATTAAATACTACAATTAATCTCATGAAAGTCTCCATAATTAATCTCATTAAAATCCCCATTAAATCACCATTACATTGCCAATCTTAGATACCCTGCAAAAAATAAATTCTTTGCTGGTGAACGTAGATATTCCCATTAATACCAAAAGACTAAAGGATTAAAGTATCCATGTAAGATTGACCTAGTCTCATAGTTAGCTAAGTGGATTTATAACTCCAATAACTTGTTTGTTGACGGACTTATGACTATACTTAACGGTGCTTAAAAATGGTTAACCCCCTTTAAATCCCCATTAAATTCCATTAAATCATCATTAAATCACCATTAAATTCCCATTAAATTCCATTAAATCACCATTAAATCACCATTAAATTCCCATTAAATTCCATTAAATCACAATTAAATCCTCATTAAATTCCCATTAAATTCCATTAAATCCCCATTAAACCTCCATTTGGACTGGTTCATCATGGGCTTTACCACGATTTCACCACGATTTCCCTCGCCTCCGGAGCCTCCAGAAGCTCCAGAAGCTGCTGGGCGCAGGGCGCGTTTGTAGTTCTCGAAGCGATCCATGCGTTGCAGGTAGCGATCGACTTCTTTGGAACTCTTCTCGTTGTGTTCCTGGAGGAAATTCGATGGAAATCATGGGATGTTTTCGGATACCCGGCCTGGTAAACGTTCACAAACGACGAACTGGAAAGATCCAGCATTCTTAATGGGAAAACTCACTATTTCGACTGGGCCATGTTCAATAGCTATGTAACAAATTACCAGAGGGTAGAAAATTGGGGGATTTTATGAGATTCATGGGGATTTCATGGGATTTTATGGAGATTTCGTTCGGATTGAATGGAGATTTCATGGGATCTTTATGGGATGTCTTGGGAAAAAGCCAGGAAAGCTCAGGGAATCTAACCATCGGATTGGAACAACATCTCTTAATCGGAAACAATGGTGTTTTTTTGCATATCTCGTTGGTGGTTGACGGCTACCCCCCTGAAACATATGAGTTCGTCAGTTGGGATTATTCTTCCCAATATATGGGAAAAACATGTTCCAAACCACCAACCAGATATGTTTTTTTTTGAGGTTTCCATAGGTTTCCTGGTTGCATCTCGTGAACCAATCCCATGACCTAAAGGGACCTCGCATATTCTTGATTCCGAATCGTGCAATCTTCTTTTGCACTGCCAGCGGCACGGTTGTTTGACATGTCACAGCCCCCAAGGCGTGACTAGTAGGTGCAACGTCCTAAGGACGGCTCACCATGAGCTGCAAAAGCTCACCACACACTCCCAGGAAAAAGGTGGAGGAGGAGGTGGCGGTGGACAACCTAGAACACTTGAGTACCAAAAACGGCAGTAGATTACAGACTACACTCATCTCATCAAAAACCAGTCAACTGTAGATATGATTCCGAATCGTGCAATCTTCTTTTGCACTGCCAGCGGCACGGTTGTTTGACATGTCACAGCCCTCAAGGCGTGACTAGTAGGTGCAACGTCCTAAGGACGGCTCACCATGAGCTGCAAAAGCTCACCACACACTCCCATATCCCATAGCCACTATGTTGAACGCAGTGAACGTGGAAGGGTGCTGGCCACTTTCTGTGCGACCAAGGATGCCAGTTGCTCAGGGTACGGTTGCGCCTTGAGCGTGAGGAACATCCCATGGGCATCTGTACCTGTCAGGCGCACATGTGGCAGAAGGGTGCGTGAACATACTCCCCCTTGTGAATTGCAACGACGATGGAGTTCGGAAACAGGCCAAAATTTTCCAAGGATACGGGTAGGTTTTTGCCATGCTTCACCGTATTGACAGAAATCTAACACAGCTTCCAGAGGAGAAAACTTACGAACAAATTTCTGCATAGGTGGCATACTCCATGCGTAGCTAGAAAGGGGATTCTCGAGTGCATATGGAATATGAAGATGTTCACAGCAAGCAATAATACGAAGTGTAAAACGCAACAAATTGTTCCCTTGCACCACTTTGTGACGATCCAGTGAACTCAACCAAGGAAAACCCCACAGATTGTCAATGTCCCTGAGTGGCCCTGGTCCCAGATTGTCCCACTTACGTGCGCGAGAAAAACTTGTGCAAGGCATGCCCAACCAAATGAACCCAATACGACCAGCATTCATCCAGTGCAAAATCTGATGTTCCACATGAATATCGAGTACATTGTGAGACGGAAACAGGCAAATGTCAATCGGAAAAGCTGCTACTCCCTGATCAATCAGTTTGGAAGTGATCCTTGCTGTACCAGCGAAAATCTCAAGGCAGAAAAATCGAGGAGGAGGCATTGCAAAAACGTCTGACCAGCCAAATCCCGCTAACGACTGCGGGCACTCATCGTGCCCCGGAGTACGGCTTCCATGTTTCTGAGTGACCACTGACAGTATCCCAGATTGCTTGGTGATAACTGGCACAGAAGTTTCTGTAACTTGCCCACTTTGCCGTACCTCCGGACACTTTGATCTGTTGCCCATCTTCCACGGGCCTTGACGGCCAATGGCTCTCTTTCTTTTGAGTTCAGATCTTCTGAGGCCCCACCGTGGCGACACTGATATGGATGGAGCCCTGTGACTCCCAACTGTGCCCCAGACTCGGCGAACCTTTTGCGGTACTCGTCGGCAGTGAAGGGGAAGACCTTGTCCAGGCTCGAGTTCAGGCAGTCTGCTCGGTGACTCAACAATTCGCCCAGATATTGGCGAGCCGGACTGTTGAAGGGGATCGTGTTGTCGAAGATTCCCACCTTGTCTGCCCGGCCATCTTCTTGGTCCCGAATGACCACTGAGTACCATTGGTACTGAGGCCCCCCCGTCCTTCACGGGCTTCACCACGTCCTTCTTGGCGATGCCGATGGATTCTCCAGGACGCAGGTAGCAATCGTGATCGATCATCAGCTTGAGCCCCATCAGCTTCCTCCCGGATGCGACAAGCTTCATGGCCATTCCTGCTGCCAAGAGCCTTGGCAATGGGAGACGAGAGCATGCTGGACGCTCCTTGTGCCAACCCTTGAGCGCACGTTTGCTTCTGACTAACCTTCCTTTCAGCCCAATGCTCATGTACTCTGCTGCCGCCACGGTCTTTTCGCCTACCGAGGCTGACTTGCCTTCCACGAACATCAGGTCCAGGTAATCTGCCATCAAAGCATCGCATTCTACCGCACCTAGGGGCCAGGCTGACCCGTTGGCCCGGCAGAAATTCACGAACTTGTCCAAGTACATCTTGTATTGACTCTGAACTTCCACTGAAACTGACCTCATCTCCAAAGCTGTGAGCATGTTTGCTTGAGCCCTTTTGCCTACTAGGGGCTCCTGGTCCACCGGCAGACGCGTCACTACTCTCCTCGGAAGGGTCACCTCTTTCTTGCTTGAAACCGGGTTCTTCACAACCCTTTGGCACTTCATTGGCTGAGAAGGCAGCGGGTGAACTCCCCGCAAGGATCGTGTTGCAGTCTTGGCTGGCCCAGTCGCCACTGTCGGCGCTAAGGTCCGCTTCTGGCTCTTCCCCTTCTTGCTGACCAAAGGGCAGCCCGAGGAAAGGACCCGGATCGACTTGGCCCCGCGATGGACCATCCGATGGGTTGTATTCCGACGGCACCCAACGAACCCTACATGAAAACGATCCCACCAAAGCAAGAGCCGACAATTGCTGAGTAATACGTAGCATACTAAAATTTTTTGCACGGCCTTTGTTTGCTGCCATTGCCAAAGCCAAATTATCAACCAGAACTAGATGTCGTTTATGACGATTGGAAGAACTACGGCACAACCTCTTCAAACACAATACCAATGCCCGACCCTCTTTGAGTGTGATGTGCTCGGATGTGTTGTCCCACTTGCCCATGAGAACAGTTCTCCAGTGATCCTTATTGCAAACATGTTTGGGAACTTCGGGAAAGTCATCGTTAACAGCCACATCATGACAGTCATCCCACTCACCCCGCAGTCCCAAAACTGTGCTCACATCCACCAGCGGGTCCCTCCCGAGGGCACGTTGTCGCGGTGCCCAATCGTGAGGCTCCAAGCGACGGTATCTCCATCGCTCATTCCACCTGCCGATGGCCGCAACTTCATGCTCAGGCAAGTCACGAGCACAAAGGCCATGACCATCTGGACTTGCATCACTGCAATACACCGTCTCAGACCAAGAATTCCGAATATTGGCAAATAATAAAGGTACCAAACCAGCAAAAATGCGACACTCCCTTGATTCCCTCCTAGTCAAATACCGTGTACTCCCACCTTTGTCAACAAAGTCATAAAGGCTACGAAAAACCGACATGCCATTGCGATTGAGAGTGGAGAAGAACATTGCATGTCCCAACAGCCTCTGAATTGTATCCGGAGAGGTCGGATGCTCAGCCACATGCTCGAAGGCCTGAATCAGGTTCCAAGCTCGCTGCTCAGTCATCCTAACTTCTCCCTTGTCTCCATCGATCACCCCACCCAATGTGTTGAATAACAATGACGCTTCTTCATCCTCATGTATGATGAATCCCATGTGAGAGAGCTCATCGACAATCTTAGACTTACCTTCGTTACAGGAGCGTTCTTGGAGAGAGATGGAATGGATATTGTCACAATAAGGCATGCTAAGGACTTTCTCTTCGTCAAGGAGAGGAGCAGGGAAGCCATCACGCACCAGTTCATCTTCGCGAATACCCAAACTTCGACAAACGGCTGACTGATGTATATGTTGTACCAAAAAGAACGACCAAGAAAACCCCATGGGTAATACTGTAAAACATGCATTGACCAAGCCACCAAAACCAGCATCAACACTACCACCAGAAATATGGCGCACCTCCTCAGCGGTCAGGGGGCACTCTAAGCAGAAGTACTCTTGAAGGCATTCCGGAATGTGCACCGCATAAAAGCAGTCCTGTATGTCCGCACCACTCACAAATAGCTGCTGCCCAGGCTGCAACTGTAACTCTGTGAGGGATGACAGACTGCCAAGCTGTGTGTAAGGTGACGGCCTAAACATTTGATTAGTCATCCTACAGTCCAACACCAGTCTCTGCCTTTGTTTGACCTTGCCATCAATGATTTTAGACTTCTTGGAAACGGCAAAAGCACCAACACAACTACGCACCTGAGAAGTGAATCCCAAAATTCCCCTATCATAAAGCAACTTTGCGAAAGAAAGGAACTTGTTCTTATCATTCAGGCTGGGGTCACTATAAGGGTGCAAATGGCCAGTGTTAGAAGAAATCGAAGTCCACACATCATCATCTTGCAGCATTGTGTCCTTGAAATTGTCCACCACCTCCCTAAGTGGAGGCTCAAGTGCATCCAGCAAGCAGACCCCTGCTACCCCGGATGGAGGCAGAGAGAGGTCATCGCAAGACAGAGGCACCACTTCACCTACGCCAGGATCTGAATCTCCATATCCAGAGCTGGCCACCCGAAGCGTCTGGAGAGCTTCCGAGCCACACGCATTGGGAAGGGCACCAAGCTTCTTTACAGCAGCAATGATATCCAGCACAGCAAGCTTCTGAAACTGCGAGTACTCACTGAGGTCGGACACCACCCCCACATCAGCCAGGAAATCCCTCCCCGAAAAAAGTGAATTCAAAGCACGGATGGCATTGTTCACTCGATCCACCACATGCTCACGACGAAGCAAGCGACGATACACCGTCCTGCACACGATCTTGCCACACAACGCCGGTCTGGCCAGAGTTGGGAGAGGGAAAACATCACGCTGCCTGCCATCAGGGCAAGGACCATGAAAAACAGGGCTAGACCACTTGCTCCGCTGAAACGCAACCATCTTGTGAAGAAGAGGAGGGGTGGCACTGGTTGCAAATGCCACCCACCAAGCCGAGGACTAGGCAGTCGCGCCCCCTCCCCCCTTTGGCGGGGATTTGGGGGCTGCCTTTGGATGTCGATTCTTGCCCTTCGCTTCTTCCATTTTCCTCTTCTCCTTCATGATCTGCGATTGTGCTTGTAACTGTTTGCTCACGTGATCTGTGAGCGTTGGCACAACGATGCCCCCACCAGCCTTATAGGTCTGCCCCATATAGTGCTCGGCTCCCAAGTACGAAGGGGCTCCTGGGGAGGAGCTGTGGGCGTCTGCCAGCAACTGCCTGCGCCGCACAACTAGCTCCATGGATGCCAAATTGCTGATGTTCAGGCAATCATATGTCACCGCGGCATCCAGGACACGCGCCAAGACCTCGTCCTCGAACACGCTGCGGTCATTCTCAGGGATGCGACTGCTACCTACCCAAACATGGTGTTGGGCAGTACAACTTTCTGCCACCGAAGCCACTGCTCTGGCATACTCCAGGGTTGTGCGAGGCTGGAGAGGAAAATCTTCGAACTCTGTCATGGTAAGCTCTTTGACACTCTCTCTGAATCCTCTTTGTCGCTCTCCATTCATGCCGTAAGTGACCGACAGAGTCCTAACGTCGTCACTGACTGCCCTGTCTTCACCTTCACAACTCTCGGTAGATCGCGCAAGTTGCACTCTTTCATCACAAAACCCAGGGACCTCCTGCTCTGCAATCTGTCTAATCAAACAGGGCCGGGTGACATGGTCAGTATCCGTCAACTCCATCAACCCCCAACCATTGAGAGTTGGATGACCAGCAGGAGGGACAACACGCTCACCAATCTTACGACCAGCTATCCCTTCAGCCAAAACCCAAACCATAGCTGGGGCATTTGCGCCGACACCTGGGGCTGGTGCCACTGGAGCAGCAACTGCCGCTGGAGCCGCTCCAACCACAACTGGAGCAATGCCACGACGACCCCTTTCCAGATCAGCCTCGGCCCGGCCTTCGCCCATGTAACGAGCGATTTCTCCAGCAGTCAACGGCTGAAACCCATACACTGACCCTGCTGGCACTCCCGCTGGGAGAGTACCATCCGCCGGACCTACCCAGAAATTTTGCAAGTCAGGATTGCCAGCACTAAGAGTCTCAACATACATGTCATAGTCCGGAGTCAGGATGACCCAGTCATCCTGTTCAACCAAAGCCAGTGCCAAGCGCGTGTGAGTTACCCTGGGGCGCCTTTGCCCATAATCCATGTATGTAACAGAGCCCGGTGCCAGAGCCATACTAGTTGGCTATTGACAGGCCCCTTGAGGCACCAACCACACCTTTTGACCGTCCCTTCACCACGTCTACCGAAATTGAGCTATCTTTGCCAGTGCTGGGATCCCACAAAGAAACTTTCAGTGCCAAGGCGGTATTGCTAAAGGCCACCCCCAATCCAGCAATCACCAGTAAATAGATGACCAAATTTCCGCCCGAGAAGCCAGTCCCTTCGTTGCCAGGAAGCCCAGTCAGGTTGCACTCGCACTTGCACACCGGAATCTCCGGCGCTCGGACACCCCAATCTCTGAGCGCCCAACCGGCAACGAAACCACCGAACGCGAATGCCCAATTGATTTCCATGAAAACACAAGCAACAACCTAGAACACTTGAGTACCAAAAACGGCAGTAGATTACAGACTACACTCATCTCATCAAAAACCAGTCAACTGTAGATATGATGCTTCAACTCTGAAACCGACAAGGTTGTGCCCCCCCAGGCAGATGTGAACGTTGGTTTCCAAACCCTAGTAAGTATAGGTGTATCTACCTACCATAACCATAGTTATATAAGTTAAGTTGGTTTATTAACCATAGGAATAGTACCCTCTGGTAAACGTTTACATAACTATGGAAAACCACCATTATCAATGGGAACATCCACTATTTCTATGGCCATTTTCAATAGCTATTTTGACATAACCAGAGGGTAGTTCAATATATCTACCATAAACCATCGTGAGTTCTTGGAGTTATGTGGCCCCGCTGAACGCGAGATTCATCGCTCACTAAAGCACCAGCGTCACCGTGATTTTTATTGATCTGATCGTCCCAACGCACAAATCCGGACCCGGGTAGGAACACCCATTCCGTATGTGGTTTTCTGTAAAATCTGATAGAACATAAAGGCAACTTACTATTATATACTATGATACTATTGTTGTACTATTATCATATCAATCTTTTTCAAAATTACTAACGGTACCCTCTGGTAAACGTTTACAGTTTGCGAACTTGAACATGGCCATAGTTAAATAGTTGAAAATGGTGATTTTCCATGGTTAACCTCTGGTAATTTCACAGGTTGCTATAGAAAATCCCTATTTTTAATAGGTAAACCATCTATAAATGGGCCATTTTCCATAGCAAAACGTTAGTTTACCGGAGGCTAATGTTTGATCCATTTTACTCAAGTTAACATAAGTTAAATAGTTGAATTACGCATCATTGAATGGTGATTTTCCATCATTTTGTGCATAGTTTAACAGAGGCGAACGACCAAAAACAACCACGTCCTGCAAGGTGATTTGCCGCTTGACTTTGGCAGCCTCCAGTCGCAACCTCCTGGGACAAGGGGGATGGTGGAGGGGTCCCCAAGACCATGCATATACCTCTGGTTATATAATGGTTAATGATGATGATGAATGGTTGATAATGGTTAAACATAATGATGGTTAATGATGGTTATATTGGGATACCCCCTGGTAATGACTAACAGTTTGCGAACTTGAACATGGCCCAGTCGAAATAGTGGATTTTCCCAGGAAAAATGGTGGATCTTTCCATTGTTATGTAAACGTTTACCAGAGGGTAATGTGGTTCAAACAATGCCATTTGCACCATCCCAAAATCACCATTTTTATGGGTGGTATAAACCATCAAAACTGGGGTTAAAACAATGGAAATCATGCGGTTAAAACAATGTCGTAAACTGGTCGTAAACCACCCATGACTGGGAATGGTAACCATACCACCTATTTATGGTGATGACTGGGGGATGGTTCAATGATTTATGGCATTGTTTTAACCACATTATATTGATATACACTATACTAATCTATACTATACGTATGTTTTGCAGTCGGAAAAAAGTGCCTTCTCTTGAGCAACGCCTACTTCTTGGCGGTTACGAAGTTTTTCTTCTGATGTTCGCCACGTCTTCGGTGCACATGTCAGTGGCAAGCAATTTCCATGATCGCTGATGGCTGGGTAGTTCTCCAGCCAGACATATCTGGTACAGTTGCCCTGATGGAAAATGGTCCGTTTGTAGATGAATTACCTACAATGTGGGGCCCCCTAGTTATAAGTTGGTTTTTAAGCCCCAATAACTATAGTTATAAGTACCATAAACCATAGTTATTGGAGTTATAAACCAACTTAGCTATCTAGGGGGCCCCACTTTGTATAAAAGATAATTGTTTCCATGAATCACTAAGAGTTCCCGGGTGCCGTACATCTAAGGGTTAAACTATGTTAAATTCCACCATTTTTGTTGACGTCCTCATGTTCGCGCGTTCAAACACCATTTTTGTTCCATGAAGACAATAACTCCATCCTGCTAATTTTAAACACCACCATTCTATCATTCTCTGGTCCCAAAGATGTTGTTTCATGCCCTACTGAACCATGGTTTCTGGGGGGTGTTTAGTTTTTTGGGGGAAGGATTACAACCCAACTCGATATCACTTTGATTGTTCCCTGAACTGGGAATCAGAGGATCACTCTGCATGATGTTTTCTCTATTTCAAGTGCATCAACTTCAAATTACCCTCTGGTTATGTCAAAATAGCTATTGAAAATTGTGATTTAGTGGTTTTCCCATTAAAAATGGTGATTTCCCATAGTTCTGTTAGTTTACCAGAGGGTATATAATTTACAGTAATAAACCCCGACTATTGATTAGGCCGGTTGCCCACAAAATTTTGTGAAAACATGCGAAAATCAAAATTGGTGCGAGTATCACCCGGTACGAGCATCACCCCTATCTGCTACTGGGGGTTTACCTATCCTGAATTAATACTATTTGATTGATGATATCCTTAGGCTGATGTAATAAAAAACACCAAAAAACCCTATAAATAGGTGGTATGGTTACCATTTCCAGTCATGGGTGGTTTATGACATTGTTTTACCCACATGATTTCCATGATACTTCCAGTATTTCCCACTATTTCCTCGTGGTTTTCCTGTGGATAGGTTGTAACTTGCTATTGTTTTACCCCATTCTTGATGGTTTATACCACCCATAAAAATGATGATTAATGTGGGTAAAACAATCATAAACCATACTCCAAATCACCATAAATAGGTGGTTGAACTATGGTTTCTCTTAACTTTCCAACAGCACTGGGATTCAGTGCTAAGCACCTCGTCTCCGCCTGTTCTGCTAGCTTCACCCTCCGCCGCTGAGGGAGGAAACCTGGGGAAAAAGCCACCATGACTGGGGATGGTTGAGAGCATTTATGGTGACTTCGGGATGCTTCATGGCAGGTTTACCACATCTATTTGGTGGTGCAATAACCATCTTGAAAAATATGAAAGTCAATGGGAAGGATTATCCCATATATTATGGAAAATAAAAACTGTTCCAAACCACCAACCAGACATAAAATGGTACCGGGCGACACCTGGGAATAAGATGGAATAAATCGGCTGTTTGAACAGCGTTTAAGCAATAAATTACTGTGGGGATGTCACCAACAGGAGAAACGTTGGATAGGTAAGGGAACAACAAAATAGAATATTGGGAGTTCAACCAGCCCAAGTCAGGTAGCTCCACGCCAACAACAACATTTACAGGGCCGAATCTTAACCCTCTGACATGGGGGGTCACTGACATGGGGGGTTGGCTGAACCCCATGAAAACTGACCGAAACGATCACTTCACTGACTGAACTGGTGGTGAACCACCAACTGAAGGATGGAGATGTCACCGCAAGGCATGGCATGTGTTCAAAAAACAGGGGACAAAACTGCAAAATCGCAGGATGCCATGTGATGTCGATGAACGTCATCATAAAATTACTTGGACACAACTGAGAAAGTTGGACATGAGCAGTAGCAATGGGGCAGTGGTATGGAATCGGACTGAAATCACAATGCGCACAAACCTAGGCGCTTCCGGAATCAGAACAGTAATAGGGACTTGAAAACCGTACAACATTGCAGGTGCCCCCATTTGCACCCCGGTCGTCGGATACCTTCATCGTCAAATCGGACACACATAGAAACTGGTCCAATGTTGAGCGAACTTTTCAATGCGATCCATCGCCAGGATCAATTAGTTTTGGTGACCTTGTCTCATGTCCATGCACGATTGATCAGTGATTTGCTTTCTTAATTATGCGGCATTCATATTTTGCACAATCATCATGCAGAGCCGCAATGCAAATGTCGGATCTTATGGATTGTTGTGGAATGCTTCTCACTTCTAACTGATTCGACAACTCCGTTTACCCGATCTTTTTCAGAAATCAGATAGTGTTGGATGGTGCTTCTCTTTTGAATCTTTTTTTTGAGGAATAGGTTGCATCCCTTCTTTGGTTTAAAGTCGGCTCATCAACCACAAGCAAACTTTACAAAACCCATTAAAGATGATAGCAATCAACCAGATTAGGCCGGATGACCATACCATTCGCCCTAGCGACATGTGATCTGCATTCATCTGCTGCTTTAACCCGTCAATGACCACTTATCACTTTAGAATATTTAGCATTCTCCATCAGCTGGTAAATGGTCGTCTTGGCGGTGACTAATTAGCATTTTGATTCACCAGTAGTCTGTGTAAATGACCCATAGTAAATGTTATTGGTAACTATATGGTATAATTGGTAATTTATCACTTATTGATAATTGGTAGCTATCGGCATTGACAACCAGAACTAAGTGATTCAGCAGATCAATGACCAGTTACCACAAGTCTGGCTAAATGATACTAATTCACTGACCTGAAGAGTAAGGCTTTGAGATAGTGACCCTAATCCAATTACCATCATGGCTTCGGTCGCGACGTCGTGATGAAACTTGATGACTTCCTGAAATTGACTTCTTGAAAATTTCCATGTACCCTCTGGTGAACTAACATTTTGCTATGGAAAATCACCATTTTTAATGGGAAATTCCACTATAAATGGCAATTTTCAATAGCAAACTGTTAGTTCACCAGAGGGTACCCAGACCAGTCGAGACCACCAAAAAACCTGCTGCACCAAGAAACTCTCCAAATGACTTGCCGATGGCCTGGGAATCGCCAGCTGCGAAAAGGCTCGTGGTGGAGCCGGCTCGAACCTGAGAATAAGATGAGCCGAGCACAACTCAGTTGAGAAAACCCGGAGGATAGTATAATTATATGTTTAGTACTTTAATACATATTGCAATATATATATATATATCAACATATAATAATCTATAATATATGGAGCTTGGTTTTATTTCCTTTATTTATGTTTCTGGGGAGTAACCATAGGACATTTTTCTGCTATCCCATGACTCCCAGCGTCCAAGCTCCATGGAGTGAGAGAAAATCCAGCGAACTGACATCGGAGGGGAATTCTCAAGATAAGCCTCTGGTAAACGTTTATTTTCCATAATATATGGGAATATAGGGACAATCCAGTGGATGATATCGGGATGGGTCATCAATATCTCATATGAATAATGGAATAATAATGGGATATTACCCTCTGGTAAACGTTTACAGTTTGCTATTGAAAATGGCCAGTTATAGTTGATTTAACCATTTTTTTTTGAAGTATTGGATTTACCCTCCGGTAAACGTTTACATTTTGCGAACTGGAAAATCACACCATTTTATAGTTGGGAAAATCAACTATTTCGACTAGGCCATTTTCTATGTCGCAAACTGTTAAATTACTAGAGGGTACCTTTTTGGAATGAACAGTCAGGAAGTCGCAGAAAAACAATCTCGACTTTTGGCCATGGACATCCTCCTCGTGATCTGCATGTTGCTTGGCGTTTTTCGGTGATCCGCAAAAGAAGTAGTTAAAACCTATCGCCAATGAGAGCCCAACAACATATTCCATTAAGCTGTGAGAAATAGCCGTCTTCAAGGTTACCCAGTAAATAGTTGCTGTAGTGGTTGCTTCGCACCATTAAAAAAATATTCATTGTTCAAACTCCGTGGCTAGCCATCTTCAATCCCCATCCGGCCCATCCAAAAAGAAACATCAAAACCAGATTTCCCAGAGGTGGATGAACACCGGCGCAAAACCAGGTGATTTGGGGATTACACCAAAGAAAATCTCCAATGATTGGTGGGTTCTATCTTATTAAACACCATCAAATTCATCACAACAGCTTCTCCATCAGCCAGCACTTTTTGTCTGAGACATGGCATGTGCAGGCATGATCTTGAAAGGAAAAGGACGTCCGAGAATTTCAAAGAGCTCGGAACATCAATGCCATGCATTCCGACCAAGGCACCTCGAAAGAGGGTAATTAGGGCCAGAAAGCAAGGGGGGGAGAACTTGAGAGGTAGCATTGCATGAACGGCTGATTCATGCCGTTTGTGAAAACCGTTCAAGAACAACAATCACAACAGCTTCTCCATCAGCCAGCACTTTTTGTCTGAGACATGGCATGTGCAGGCATGATCTTGAAAGGAAAAGGACGTCCGAGAATTTCAAAGAGCTCGGAACATCAATGCCATGCATTCCATGAGCCTTGGTTGTCTCATAATCAAGTACTGGTGAAGCCGTTATAAAGAAACTGAAGAGAACACAGGAGCAGCTTAGTTACCAAAACGCAAACGCAGATTGAAAGTCCACATGTTATCAACAGCTTGCATCAGAGTATATGCTCCCGTGTGTGCCAACTTGGCAGGGTAGGGTTGAGCAAGGTGCATCCACAGCTGCCCGGATTTCGGGTCATTCCCTTTCAGGATGATGTGGTATTGTTGACTACGGCTGCAAACCCCCCCATGGCCGGTGCAAAGCTTACACAAGCTTGGTGAATCAGGAATGAACCATCCTTGAATTCGTGTACGCTTGCGCCATCTAGCTCCATATTGGCAAAAATCGCAAATAAAACAACGAGAACACGGCAAAGAAGACAACCGAATGATAGAAGGAATTTTCCAAATCATAGAGCTAGATGGGTTTTCGAAGAGACATGGTATGTGAAATTTGACGCAGCAGGAGATGACCCTGCAGGTGAATTTTGCGGTGGCATTACCCAAACGAACCTTGTCGAAGTCTTTAGGGGGGACACCAGGAATCCCAAAAATATGATTGCTATCCCTGAAAGGGCCCCAAGAGGTTCCGACAGGTTCATGATGTGCACTCCAAGTAGTACCAGGGGTAGCCAACCACACACCCAAAACACAACCGCTACGGATCCAGCTCAAAATCAATTGTTGGATGTCTGGGTTGCAGAGGTCAAGACGTGGGTCAGCAGAAATGTCAACCGAAACAACAGCAAAACCAGAACGACGAATGACTTTGCTAATACCACCATCACCAGAGAATAAATCAAGGAACACTTGTCTTTTACGATGTTTAGCACCACGCAGAGACCGTTTGAAAAGTTGTTTGAGAACCTGGCGCCCAGACATGGCCGATCCTTTGGATACAGCAGCGTTTAACTTCGCGAGAGCCTTGTTTTTCTTTTGCATCTTTTGGGTGATTTGGGAATTCCATCTGGGATGTTTGGACTTAAAATTTTGGATTTCAGCAAAATGGGAAGATTCTGAAGCACATGCAGCCCTTGTTGCATGATCGCTGCCCGAACTTTGGACTGCTCCAACTGAAGCCGCGCGAGCTTGACATACCTTCTGAGCGAGGCATCGCTTCCCCATCTTCCACGCTGCTTCACCTCCAGCATAGTCCGTCTTCTCGCCAGGATATCGTGCGTGGCACCCCCATGACGGAGGGTGTACAAACAGCTTCCCAGGTGAGTTAACCCCAGTGTTTCCATGATTTCCCTGAACTTGGCGACCACGGTCTCGTGCTTGTGCTCCCAAAGCGGTTCGTTGGGGTGTCTTCCGTCTATCACCTCGTGAAGAATCGGTGTCAGCCAGGGGTCTGAGTCCAGGAGGACTGTGGCATCGAACATGCCTGTTTTCCCAGCTATCATGTCCTCGTGAGGATGCAGAAGAATCGCCCAAGTTGGAAATTTTTCTCCCATTCCAGTCTGTGGAGGAATGAGTTGCTTCACCTTTAGGTTTGAACATTCCCCTGGCCGCATGTATGTGAGAAACTGTATGAAAAGTCTGAGCGCCATCTGGCTCATTCCTTCTGCAATCAGTCTCCCCATCACTGCTCCCAAAACTTCTACTGGCAGAGGCAAACGTTGTAAAGGCGGGGCTGCTGCAGCCCAACCTTTCAAAGCTCTGACACTTCTCGGCAGGGATCCTGACGATGGCCGGCCGAGCTGAGGAAGGAAGAACCGGATCGCTGCATGTGTTTTGATTCCAGTGTCTATGCCCTCCCCTTTCTCGAACATCTCGTTCATGAACTCTACCAGCATGTGATCGAGCTGCTGCTCTGATTGTATTGTCAACCCCAGTGAGCTCATCCAAGTGGTGAATCTCTGAAACCGTTTCTGGCAATCCTTGATAGTTGGACTTCTCACACTTCGGGCTTCCAAATAAGTCATGTTTTGGGGAACATGGGTCAAATCTTTGGTTCGCAATCTTCTCAACTGGTTCTTCTGCTTTGCCGGGGCTAGCAAGCTGACAGCCGCGTCTACTTTGGTACGCTTCAGGCTCTTTGATAAAGTCATCCCACCAACGTTCCCAACCACTGGCTTTCCACGCTGCTATGGCGCGGGACGGCTGGTCGGCAACGTTGAGTTCGGAGGCAACCCATCGGACTGATATGCGGGAACCCGTGGCTAAGCAAAGACCAGCAATCTTTCGAAGAGGTTTCAAAAGGTGACCAGATTTTGCTCTACCCTTGACACATCCAAGAACCAAAGGAAGATTGTCGCTGAAACAAAGAAGTCTTTTGTTGATATTCCTGTTAGCTCTGAGAAGGTGTTCAATGGACCAAGCTAACCCTCGAGCCTCAGTATTCAATATGTTGGCCTGGAACTTCCATGGGCGCGACCATACAACTGACCATGCCTCCCGCTTCATGACCTCTCCAGGGATCTCATTGAAGCCTCTATTGAGAATAAAAGCACTGAAGGAATCTTTGAGGGGGCTCTTCGGAAGACTCTGTTGTAGATGCTCGCTATTGTAATTAAACCCATGCTGCAGATTGTCAGCCAAACCTTCACACTGCTGCTCGGGCCCAGGAGTTGAAACTGGAGCTAGTGCTCGTTTTCGAGCTTGAGCTGCATCCTCAAATCTGTATCTCCATCGCTCACTCATCCCACCATATTTTCTGATTTCATCAACATCCATCTTGCGAGAGCAAACACCAACACCCCAAGGAGAAGAGTCTGACGCCATGACATCTGTACCCCAACCACAATTCAAACGCATTCGAAAAAGTGGGAGCAGTGAAGATATCCACGCCAGCTCTTTTCTGACAGAGGGCCATAAACGCACGCTCTCATCAAGGTGTTTGTGACAGAACTGGTAGGAATGGTGAATCAAGGACAGCCCTTCTCGCCTAGTCATCATAGCCCAAGTGCAGTGACCCAAAACTAATTGGAGAACTCGCCCTGTGCAAAACTGACGCCGGAGAAGATCATCTATACCAGATTTGATTTTAACAATTCTTGAAGGCTTAATGGACATGAAACCAGAAATGCCGTTGAAATGCAACCCAACAAAAGAGCCACTAGTTGATGCCTCCTCCTCTTCATGAACGCTCAGCCCCCAGTCTCTCAGAGTCTTGGATATGGCCGCCAGGCCTGAGTTGACCGCAGTCTTGTCACATCCA
Source organism: Cladocopium goreaui (assembly GCA_947184155.2). Lineage (NCBI taxonomy): Eukaryota > Dinophyceae > Suessiales > Symbiodiniaceae > Cladocopium > Cladocopium goreaui. Next base: position 384,792 of record CAMXCT020004735.1, read on the forward strand.
AAAACTCCGAAGTTGTCGACATAACCAGCAACAGCAATGTCTGAAAACCCTTTGACTATCACAGGCATCCTCTTGTCCCCAATGATCGCAGTCTCAGGAATTCCAGACTCTCTAATGCCATTCATCAACACCATCTGACACAGATGCAAAGCCCAAGACCATCCCATCGGCAGAACGGTCAGGTAAGGCAGCAACTGGGTGTCCGGCTTAATGCTGACGCCCTCAAGTGAAGAAATCCCCAAAGGTCCAGCCTTGACGCAAGGGAGAGTGAACATCTTCCCCAGCTCAGGTGGCACCGAAAGGGTGTAGAAGGCATTCGACAGGTCACCAGAACCCAGAAAAAATTGTTGATCAGGAGGCATCTCGAGTCTAGTGAATGAATCGGCACTGGGTAAATCAGTTGATGGGGGGTCATGAAAAGATTGATTGAGGAGTCGGGTGTCAAAAATCAAGCGCAATTGCCCACTCTTCTTGGCAACGAAAAACACGCCCAATTTGCCCTTCTCACCCTTAGCGACCCTAAATGAAACCATCTGTCTCTTCTGCAGCTCTTGTAAAAAATTGCAATACTCACCCGGATCATTCTTAAGAATGGGATCGATGTAAGGAACAACTTTGCTGTCAGCATCCCCATCCTCAGATCGAAGCATATGCGATTGCCAAGTGCCCAGCCATTCGCGGTCGGCCGGCGCCAGACATCTCTCCAGAGGAACCGGAGCGGTGCTGGCCTGTGGCCAAGAAATGTTATCTCTGGCATAGGACTTGATGTCAGTACGGACAGCTCCATACAGACGAAAAGAGGTACAAAGACCTTCAAGGCCACCTGCATCCTCAAAACAACTAGGTCCGGGATAAGCATCATGATAGGCAGCCAAAATCTGAGATTGCACTCGGCGCTGAGCACGAGTGGATTTCTTTTTGTGGTCAAAATGTGAATTCAAACCCTCAGTAATCTCATTAAGGGTTCTAATCCCCTGATTGGCGAGGTCCCTCCAAAAACATTGCGAAGACCCCTCGCCTCCTTCAGGAGCCAACCCAGGCAAAGGGAAGATGTTACGCTGTCGAAAATCATCAGCAACTCCCCCATGAACAGGTTGAACGCATGCTGAAAAAACTGATGCCAGGATCATGAATTGCAGCCAGCCACCACCAAGGAGATGACCAAGACAGCTAAAATTCGCTACTTTCCAGCCTCCTCCTTCTTCTCGCCTTTGCGGGCTAGTGCCCGTTCTTCTCTTGCCTTGCGGCGCTCCTTTGCCACAAGAGCCTCTTTCTGCATCTCCGACCCGATCCACTCCGTCAGCTTTGGGCTGATGATCAGGCCAGTCCTGGACCCCCCAGAAGCTCCCATGAACAATGAGCTCTCCCCGGCATCCTCTGAGGCTGCTATTTTGTGCTTGTGCTTCTCCTCGATCCGCTGCAATGCTCTCACCACCAATTCGGCTGATGCCAAATTTGTTGTGTCCAACTGATCGTAAACCATCATGGTTTCCAACACGCGGCTCCATGCTTCGTGTTCCATGGATGGTCCATCGCTTGGCTGCAGTTTGCAAGCAACTCTCCAGGCCTGATGATGAGCAATCGGTGACCCCCCATGATTGAGAATCTGAGTGATCACATGCTTCACAGTCCTCGGTCCATGGATTGGCCAATCGGCAAAATCCACAGCCTTGCTTTCTTGGACAGCAACCCGATAATCTTTGAACCGAATCCCATCTCCATCTCGGGTGATGCTGAGGGTTCGAGCATCGTCTCCGTGATCTGGATCCCCTCCGCCAAGTCCTAACAATCCACCTCCTCCCAAATTGGCTAAAGGATCGCCCCCGTCTGCAAGAAGAGGTGGGGGATTCGCAGCGGCAGCCACCGCTCCTCCGCCAGCTCCTGCTGCGATGGGCGCAGGACTTGGACCAGCCAAAGGAGGCACAGCCCCAACTGCTTGACTTTGAGGCGCCACTGGAACAGGAGCAGGAATGCCTCTTCGCAGCCTTTCGGCTGAAGCATGGACCTGTCCCTCTGCAATCAAGTTCGTGACAGCAGCTGCATTTGGACGAGGATTGAAATCGTGGACATGGGAAGGGTCTATTCCAAAAGGCATTCCTGTGTCTGGATCGTAAGCTCTCCAAGAACTCAGGTCCATGTTGTCCTGGGAATACACCTCGGAATATATATCTCCATCGGGAGTTAATATGATCCATTCTGCGAGATGCACATGGGCCAGAGCGAGTCTGGCGTGCCATACCTGCTCCGGCACGTCGTATTTCACAAGCAGGTATCTACCCTGTAATGGGTCTCCAACTGGAGGAGGCACCAAGGGGCCCCTTGCGGCCATTCACACTCACACCTTTGCCGATGCCAACAGATGGACTCTGGCCAAATCGCAAACGATAGAACCAGTAGGTCAGGTAGACAATGACAGAGAAAACGATGGAAAAGAAGACCGCAGTGGCTGAAATCTCAATACTTCCAGTAGTGCAGCTTACTGGTGGACAACTCAGGGTAACCACACAATCGGGGCACTTGGTTTCCCTGGGCCCACTATTCAACCAGCACCCAATCAGGAGACCTACGGCACAGCAAGCCCCATGGGAGACTCCTAAGCTGATCCCTGACATTAGAACTTGAGAGGTAGCATTGCATGAACGGCTGATTCATGCCGTTTGTGAAAATCGTTCAAGAACAGCAATGATTGATTTGCCCGGAAAAAAACCAAGCTTCATAAAATGCACCCTTCGGTGATCAAATGTGGCTGCAGGTTTGAATGGAACAACCATTGAGCCACAGGATGGTGCCCCCCCGTGTTTGTTGGTCTATTAACCCTATTAACATCCATGAGCTAGTTCGTTATATCTACCATAAACCATAGAATTCAGCCACTTTTCCAAGGCACCTGAAAGCTACCCTCTGGTAATTTAACAGTTTGCTATTGAACATGGCCCATTTATGGTTGATTTACCCAGCTATACAATGGTGATTTTCCATAGTAAAATGTGAGTTTACCAGAGGCTATCGACTGGGTATTAACCATTATCACTAACCATTGAGAGTTACTAACCACTATTAACCATAATCCATAATTGATTACTAATGTTCATAAGTGATTTACCATCAATAACAATCATAACCACTAACAATCATATAAAACCGTATGCCCTCTGGTAATCATTAATAACCATTAGATAATTCATAATCATTAACCATTATTAACCATATATTAACAGTATATTAACCATCATTTAACCATCATTAACCATACATTAACCATCATCATTAATCATATATCTGGGCAAATTATAATAATTCACACACCTGAAATAAGGCCATTTTGGGATGATTCCCTATACATTCACCATGATTCCCAGTGAGGGAGAACAGTGAGGTCGTTATAATTTACCCCGATATATAGATTCATGGGTTACCCTCTGGTAAACATACAAAAAACTATGGAAAATCACCATTTCAATGGGTAAATCCACTATTTCAATGGGTAAATCCACTATGGATTAACTAGAACTATTAATGGCATAAGGAGCCCCATCACTAGATCGGCTGAGCGGCAACGGATCCATCGCCAGCGGCGGTGCTGGGGGCTCAATACGCCGTGCGTAGCCTCGAACGTCCAGAGTTTCAAGAGCCAAAGTAAGTAGATGACGGGGGGCTGCTAAGATAATGATAGATGGTAATGATAGGTGATAATGATAGATGATAATGATAGATGGTAATGATAGATGGTAATGATAGATGATAATGATAGATGATAATGATATATGATAATGATAGATGATAATGATAGGTGGTAATGATAGATGATGGTGATAGATGATAATGATAGATGGTAATGATAGGTGATAATGATAGGTGATAATGATAGATGATAATGATAGGTGATAATGATAGATGATAATGATAGATGATAATGATAGATGATAATGAAAGATGATAATGATAGATGATAATGGTAGGTGATAATGATAGATGATAATGATAGGTGATAATGATAGATGATAATGATAGAAACTAATGATAGATGATAATGATAGAAAAAATGATAGATGGTACTGATAGATGATAATGATAGATGACAATGATAGAAAATAATGATAGTTGGTAATGATAGATGATAATGATAGATGATAATGATAGATGATAATGATAGATGATAATGATAGATGGTAATGATAGGTGATAATGATAGATGATAATGATACATGGTAATGATAGATGATAATGATAGATGATAATGATAGATGATGATGATAGATGATAACGATAGATGATAATTATAGATGATAATGAAAGAAAGATGATAATGAAAGATTCTAATGATAGATGATAATGGTAGATGATCATGATCGATGATACTGAAAGATGATAATGATAGATGATAATGATAGATGATAATGATAGATGGTAATGATAGATGGTAATGATAGATGATTATGATAGATGATAATGATAGATGGTAATGATAGATGGTAATGATAGATGATAATGATAGATGATGATGATAGATGGTAATGATAGATGATAATGATAGGTGGTAATGAAAAATGACAATGATAGATGATAATGATAGGTGGTAATGATAGATGATGGTGATAGATGATAATGATAGATGGTAATGATAGGTGATAATGATAGATGGTAATGATAGGTGATAATGATAGATGATAATGGTAGAAGATAATGATAGATGATAACGATAGATGATAATGATAGGCGATAATGATAGATGGTAATGGTAGGTGATAATGATAGATGATAATGATAGATGGTAATGATAGATTATAATGGTAGATGACAATGATAGAAAATAATGATAGTTGGTAATGATAGATGATAATGATAGATGATAATTATAGATGATAATGAAAGATGATAATGATAGATGATGATGATTGATGGTAATGATAGATGATAATGATAGGTGATAATGATAGATGATAATGATAGATGGTAATGATAGATGGTAATGATAGATGATAATGATAGATGATAATGATATATGATAATGATAGATGATAATGATAGGTGGTAATGATAGATGATGGTGATAGATGATAATGATAGATGGTAATGATAGGTGATAATGATAGGTGATAATGATAGATGATAATGATAGGTGATAATGATAGATGATAATGATAGATGATGATGATAGATGATAATGAAAGATGATAATGATAGATGATAATGGTAGGTGATAATGATAGATGATAATGAAAGATGATAATGAAAGATTCTAATAGTAGATGATAATGGTAGATGATAATGATAGGTGTCAATGATAGATGATGGTGATAGATGATAATGATAGATGGTAATGATAGGTGATAATGATAGGTGATAATGATAGATGATAATGATAGGTGATAATGATAGATGATAATGATAGATGATAATGATAGATGATAATGAAAGATGATAATGATAGATGATAATGGTAGGTGATAATGATAGATGATAATGATAGGTGATAATGATAGATGATAATGATAGAAACTAATGATAGATGATAATGATAGATGGTAATGATAGATGGTAATGATAGATGGTAATGATAGATGATAATGATAGATAATGATGATAGATGGTAATGATAGATGATAATGATAGATGATAATGATAGATGGTAATGATAGATGGTAATGATAGGTGGTAATGATAGATGATGATGATAGATGGTAATGATAGATGACAATGATAGATGGTAATGAAAAATGACAATGATAGATGATAATGATAGGTGGTAATGATAGATGATGGTGATAGATGATAATGATAGATGGTAATGATAGGTGATAATGATAGATGATAATGATAGGTGATAATGATAGATGATAATGGTAGAAGATAATGTTAGATGATAACGATAGATGATAATGATAGGCGATAATGATAGATGGTAATGGTAGGTGATAATGATAGATGATAATGATAGATGGTAATGATAGATTATAACGGTAGATGACAATGATAGAAAATAATGATAGTTGGTAATGATAGATGATAATGATAGATGATAATTATAGATGATAATGAAAGATGAAAATGATAGATGATGATGATTGATGGTAATGATAGATGATAATGATAGGTGATAATGATAGATGATAATAATAGGTGATAATGATAGATGATGGTGATAGATGATAATGATAGATGGTGAATGGATATGGATGATAATGATAGATGGTAATGATAATGATAGATGATAATGATAATGATAGGTGATAATGATAGATGATAATGATAGGTGATAATGATAGATGATAATGATAGAAACTAATGATAGATGATAATGATATGATGGTAATGATAGATGATAATGATAGATGATAATAATAGATGATAATGATAGATGATAATGATAGATGGTAATGATAGGTGATAATGATAGATGAAAATGATACATGGTAATGAAAGATGATAATGATAGATGATAATGAAAGATTATGATGATAGATGATAACGATAGATGATAATTATAGATGATAATGAAAGATGATAATGAAAGAAAAATGATAATGAAAGATTCTAATGATAGATGATAATGGTAGATGATCATGATCGATGATACTGAAAGATGATAATGATAGATGATAATGATAGATGATAATGATAGATGGTAATGATAGATGGTAATGATTGATGATTATGATAGATGATAATGATAGATGGTAATGATAGATGATAACGATAGATGATAATTATAGATGATAATGAAAGATGATGATGATAGATGATAATGAAAGATGATAATGAAAGATGACAATGATAGAAGATAATGATATATGATAATGATAGATGATAATGATAGATGATAATGATAGGTGATAATGAAAGATGATAATGATAGATGATAATGATAGATGGTAATTATAGATGGTAATGATAGATGATTATGATAGATGATAATGATAGATGATGATGATAGATGATGACGATGATGATGATGATAGATGATAATGATAGGTGGTATTGATAAATGAAAGTGAAATATGATGATGATGATGATGGTGATGGTAATGATGATGATGATTATGATGATGATTGTGATGGTGATGATGATGATGATGATAGATGGTGATGATAGATAATGATAGATAATGATGGATAATGATAGATAATGAAAGATAGTGATAGATAGTGATAGATAATGATAGATAATGATAGATAATGATAGATAATGATAGATAGTGATAGATAATGATAGGTAATGAGAGATAATGATAGAGAATGATAGATAGTGATAGAGATAGACAATGATAGATAATGATGATAATTGGGGGTCTCAACATTCAAAAAAATCACGGCCAAAAAAGACTTTAAAGGAGCAAATTAAAAATCTGTAAGAGCTGAATAAACATCGCGGAACGGTAACAGGCCAACCGCTGCTGCAGGTCTTCCAATGCATCCGGATCTTGCTCTCGATACACGTCCTGGGCCGCAAATACCCCGTTCTTGACAGTTGCAGATACCCCAAATCTTCCCAAAAGGCATAAAATGGCTTAGGTAGTGCCTATGTCATAAGTACATATAAGATCATATAAGTATCATCCATTACGAATTCTACCACCCTGCCTATGAAGAGATATCCATACCGAATAAGTTCAGTCCATATATAATAATAAGAATAATAACTACAGTAATGGCAATAGTAGCAATACCAACAATTAAAACATAATAATGATAATGACAATGAAAACATGATGACACCAGTAAAAAATAAAATTATTTTCCTAGTGTAACAATAATATATACATACACGCACACACACACATATATATATATATAAACACGCACTCACACACCCACATAAATAAATAAAAAAAAAATATATACTGGTTGGTGGTTTTAACCGCTCTGAAAACTATGAAAGTCAGTTGGGATGATTATTCCCAACTGAATGGAAAAATGAAATTCATGTTCCAAACCAACAACCAATATATATATATATGACTATGATGTACAGTTTTTTGCTTCATGCTGCCCATATTTTTGGCGACGCTGACCCCCACCTCAGCGGCTTCGCGGCGGCCCTGGAAGTGTTCCATGGAGGATCGGATGCCTTCGATGGACGCCAACACTTCACCCGTCACCTGCCGTTTCGACCAAGGCGTTGCTCGAGTCTTTCTAAAGGGGGGGCATGTGAATACCTAAAAAGGAAATATAAACTAGAGCATATAACAGTATAAAACAGTATACTGTATATATATATATAAGATGCTAAATAATAAATAAACAAATAAATAAATAAATAAACAAACACATGTATTTTCATATATTATATATGTAGAGCATCTAGAGAAAACATGCGTAGATATCATCAGCCTCTTCGAGGCGCCCCGCCGGCATCAAGGCTGACACCTCGGGAAGATCCAGTAGAAATCTGGAGGAACCGGCATCGAAATTCGGCGAATCTCTGCTTAATCACCATTTTCAATGGGAAAATCCACTATTTCTATGGAAAATCACAATTTTTCTGGGGGAAAACTCACAAATATATGGTTAATGATGATGGTTAATATATGGTTAATAGTGGTTCATAATGTTTTACTGGTTGGTGGTATACCTACCCCTCTGAAAAATGATGGAGTGAAAGTCAGTTAGGATTATGAAATTCCCAAGATATGGGAAAAATGTTCCGAACCACCAACCAGTTTAATACTATAATAATGGTTTAAAAACGGTTAATACATGGCTAATACATGTTTGGCAGAGTTATAGGCATAGGAATTCATGGTACCCAAGATCTGTGAAACATGGAGATTTAACCATCAACAGGTGCTGAAATTTTCAACATCAAAACAGGGGATTTCTCAGCATCAACATTTATAGCTGGGAAAATCATCTGCTTCTATGGGCCATGGCTTCCATAGCTATGTAGCAAATTACCAGAGGGTATATATATATCCCGGTAAATTACAATATTTCACTAACCTGCAATAAGATGAAACAAGGCCATTTGGGGATGATTTCCTTCCAGAGAGGGAGAACAGGGTTTGGTCGTGATCAAATTTACCCAGATGGAATGAAATGGGGATTCAAGGCTGAAAAAAATATATCACTCTGGTTTCTTATGGTTTCTTACCCAATCCCGCTGGACTTCACAGAAAGCAACATCACCAACTCCCCCACTCAACAAAAACGCTTTACCCAGTGATAACGAGTTTTTTCCCCGAGTTCGCTCCCCTAAACTGGTTGCAAGTTCAACCGGAAGCTAGGATGTTCATCTTTGGTGTTGTTCCCCCTTAGCTAGTGACAACATATTTTCCTCCCACCTGGCCCAATCTGGCGAACCAGCTTGTTCATCAATTTTGATCAAGTTGTCTTGCCAGATTTGGATGAACATTGGCATATAGCACATTTTGGACCCCATCATCCATCCTGTCTGTTCATGCAGTTGAGATGTTTTTCTTGGTGGTATCTTGGTCATGGGGCAACCATTACCCCCAAGATAGCCACAAAATGGAAAACGTCCAGCATTTTGGGGCAGACTCATTTCCTACCAGTATTTATTACTGGAATCCCTACCGTTGATGATTAGATTGGTTGGATCTCCCCTTTCGATTCCTCACCCCCCATTCTCAACGGCGCTCGACGGCTCCAAAGGCACTAGTTTGCTGTCAGCACGATGCCGTCGATGAACGGCACCTGAGGAATGAAATTGGGATTACCGAGATATGGAGGTTTCCTAAAATAGGGGTACCCCTAAATCATCCATTTTCATCGGGTATCGGGGTAGCATCCAGCTATTGGGGTACCACTATTTATATGGAATCCCCCCATATAATCATAATTATAGAACCAACCATTTTGTGGAGATATCATGAGGAGAACCCCCCAATATAAAATCCACCATTTTGATCCATTTTGTGGAGATATCATGAGGAAATGAGCAACCAACATGACGTGGCGCGCTGCGCCTCATTATTTTGTCCCGATGGAAATTGCACCTGGACATCTCAAGTACTAAACAATCCAAGCTTGACCAAGAAATTTTCACAACTCATGACAAAACTCATTTTTTGAGTACCCCATATACATACCGAGGGTTTATCATAGGTTTCCATCAGAAAACTTGAGTCGTAAAATGGAGGTTTATGGAGTACCAATTGGGCCACGCTAAAATGGAATTTTTTTGGTACTGAATAACTGGTTGGTGGTTTCAACCCCTCTGAAAAATATTAGTCAGGTGGGATGATTATTCCCAACTGAATGGAAACATGAAATTCATGTTCCAAACCACCAACCAGATAAGTCATTAGGTGGTCAATAATTTGTTGGTTGAAGTTGCGAATCATTTCGTTTTAGCTGGGATTTAAGCTGAACAACTTAAGATGGTGACCGCGGTTGCAGAAGCTGAATGGATTCGCGGACCCAAAAAGCAGCTGGGAAAATCATCGAACTATGGCTGAGGGATTGTCATGGGCGTACCCCTCATCCAGTCGTCATGGATGACCGTGACGACTAGTTTCATGTGGTTAATTAACAATGGATCATAAACCAGCCCCATTTTTGATGGTCTAATGGTGTACCCATAAAAATGGTGATGACTTGGGGATGCCGTGAAGGCTTCACCGAGGTGTCGGTTGCCCGGAAAACGTCGAGACGTCAAGGCGCCGCTCTCGTCCGCGATGTCCACCATGTGAAGCTGGCGCGGGCGATGCGGATGTCATCTCCAGAGGGTCGTGAGAATTCGGCTGGATGTAATCATTGGATTGGTTTGAGGGAAAATCGCAACCGGAAACCCATGGGTTTTTACCATCAATTGGGTTTCCGGTGAACATTTCCCATCCAATTCTATGATGTAAAGCATGATTCAGCCTTTCCATACAGGTTTCACGGGCATGCAATTAATTTTGCAGTTTGTACAGTATATTGATTGATAAAATGTGTCAAAAACTGGGACGCAATGAGATGTCATAAGATAGACTAAGGATATAATACAAATATAATCATATATATATATAATCTGGTTGGTGGTTTTAACCATCTTGAAAAATATGAAAGTCAATGGGAAGGATTATCCCATATATGAAATGGAAAATAAAAAATGATTGAAACCACCAACCAGTAATTAATATGATAATGCATATAATACATGGGATGCGAAGGGATCTAATTTATATAGTGGAAGAATCCACCTTAAAGGTGACCCCCACCTTTAGTAAAGGCCGTCATCGTCCTCTGGGTCCTTTTTTCTCGATCATTTTTTTGTAACGATTCAACGCGCCCTTGATGGCCAGACCACAGCTGTGATATACCCGTAGTCACTACCCAAAGTCAGCCCGGAGCTGGGTAGGATCCAAATGCATTTACCTGTGAACTCATCAATTCACTGGCTTGAATTCGTGACCAAAGATTTGGACACCGAACCAGTTTTGAAGCTACATGTAATACCAAAACTGCTATTTTAAGTTCCACCTTTGATGAAGCTCCCAAGCCCTTCTTCAGGGCAGCCATGAGTTCTGGATATTCATCCGCTAATTCATGTGGAGAAACATGGCGAAGGCATCGGTCTGTACCCATCCTCATATCCGCTTACATTATCCCCATTCTTTTGTGATTAAAGCTCTTACGATTTTGCAACGCCAACAGCTTTACTGGACTGACAACTATTCCCTTGCCCCTGATATCAAATTTCCCCGTTTTCATGGGCCCAAAAAATGATAGATCCAAACAACAATCCAATACTAAGCTAGGTTTCCGGTGAACATTTAGTAATCCTGACAAAAACTTGGAGTCACTAAATGGTTATTTGTATTTATTTGTTAATTATGGTTCTTACATCGCCGCCTCCCAGGCCGAATTTCTTCCCCATTGCTAAAGGGAGCAGGGGGCTACTCGCTCTACTCCGCAGCTTCCTTGACATGTGCCTGATTTTGTTTCAGTCCACCCCAAAATTAACGAATATATCTGTATGATAGATTTCGAAGTCACGGATGATACCGGAGCTCAGTTTCCCACTACGAAAATGATGAGCGTCACTGTCTGGGCAAAATCAGTGCTGACTAAATCAGCTAAATCCTGAATTTTGATAGTGAAACCACTCTAGCCCCCATATGCTGTCAGTTAACAGACCCAAATGCGCAAATACCGTGATTTATTCGTTGAATCTCTAGTTTTCATGATTAAATCAGTCATATCAGTGTCATATCAGCAATGTTCACCATTGAATCCTCATGAATCACCATGTTTGATGGTTTCAACCATCAGATTTTTCACAAAACCATCAACATTCATCATGAAAACACTGGAATTTCACAGTGAAAAATCACTTAAGTTTTTCACAAAATTTCATGGCTAAATTATGAGATGTTCCATTTTCCATGACCAAATTCGGTGAATCCATCAGCCTTGGAGGACTCAATTCGCGGCAAGACGGGATCAGATCGAACCCTGGGGCGGCGACCGCAGCGACCGGTCGGTCACATGAAGAATGGATGAAACAATCTGGGTTGCTAAGATGGGTTGAGTAGCATATATATGGATGTGGGTCAAAATGGAAGACCTAGGGGACCACAGATGTTAGTCTAGTTTAGTATTAACCATCCATAATTTTGGGGTACCTAATTTTGACCCATACCCATATCTCTATTTTTTGTGTTGGTGAATTTGTTTGATGAAATTCAATCCAATTTTTTCATACTGAAATCCCTGTTGTTTGATCAAAGCCACATTTCCTTCCTTGGTGATTCGTTGATCCCCTGCTGAGAGTTTAACCTTTGGTGGGACATGCTAGAAACCCACCTGCTGTGAAACATTTTGAAAATCCGGTCAAATCCTGATTGTTTCACTACTCTCAACCATAAGTTTCCCCAACAAATGAAACGCATCACATCAAAATCCACTAAAAATCATTAATTACGTTCCCTCCAACTAACCCAAATCTTGAGAATCACCAACTTTGAGACGAAAGTAGTCTTCCAACCCCCTACATCACAGGATCTATGCCAATTGGAGCAAGGGTAATCAACCAAATCTAAGTCTTCCACATTATGGTAGGTTTGTGACTGGATTTGCCACATGATGGGGATAACCACCATTGTTGATCATCACTCATCACCATGGTTGCTTGTACCCGAGTCAATAGCAGGAATAACCAATAAATAGTTCAAGGGATGTAATTAATGCCCAGCTATTCTAACTAGCAATCCCCTCCGCCTGAATCTAAAACACCCCACCGATATGGCCACCCTTACATGAATAAATAAGTATATAACTAGATCCAATACGACACCCCGAGTTTCGCTTGGGTACTTAATGACAGGGGGTTAGTCATTGGATTCCCCTCTGGTCATCAGTTCCATGTCCGAAAAAGCTCCTTCAATTCGTTCGATGATAAAATCGCGTTGAAATGCCCATTTACGAAAACGTCAGTATTTGAATCGATGGGAACAAGGTTTCCCCAGATTTGTTGGTTCTCACAGTCGAAAACGAAAGCTCCAACAAATCGCGTTTTCTCAAGGTTTCCCCAGATTTTTTGTTCTCAGTCGAAAACGATTCCCCCAGACAACTACCCTCAGTAGCCTCTGGCAAATTAACTGGTTGACCCTGAAAACACCCAATTTTTCGTGGTTTCACGAGTCTTTCAACCCCTGTCTGCCAGGGTCCTCATGTTAATTTGGAGGGTAACATGATGGTTTCCTATTGAAATGCCCATCTCCACCATCCCAAAGAGGGGCATAACCAATGCCAGAAAGCCCAAAAAGGCCCTATGGGTTTACCACATTGTTCACATCACTAGTGGTTGACACCATGCAATCAAGATAATCCTATGCTATGACTATGCCATGATACCCTCTGGTAAACTAACAGTTTGCTATTGAAAACGGCCATAGAAATAGTGGATTTACCCATTAAAAATGGTAATTTTCCATAGCAAAATGTTACTTTACCAGAGGATACTTTCCACTTTCAATGCCAGTTCAGATCCATTTAGGATATTCGGTGCCACGTTTGTTTCCGCACCAAAATGCCCAATGATTGGCGAGTGAAAACTCAGTAAATTTGCATTTGTGGGATTTCCTTACTGGGTCATGATCATCCCCAATATATTGACCCTATAATCATCAACCAACTGGGGTTTTTGAACGCTGCAAAAACTTATCTGGCTGAATTGCAATAATTCACCAACATGAAACTAGCTAAAATAAGGCCATGGGGATAATTCCTCTTACTATAATTCCTCTTACTGACCCATCGTTCAAATGACGTCACGACGTGAGGTCATTATAATTCATCCAAATTTATGTATATACAGTATATACATGTAAATAAAGTTTGAGCCATGATTCAGTTTACCATCAGTTAGTTTGCATATCATCATCATATTTACCATTCGTAAGTTGTTTATCTAATTTCCCAGCCATGCCTGCTGCTGAAAAGAACATCATTATGATAATTCAACCTATAATAAACCATTGTTACTATATATATACACATATATATATACAAAGTAATAACAACATAATATCCCCATTACTGTTGATGATATAGAATGACATACAACATATAGTTATAGTATCACTATCTAAAAACTAAATTGTGATATAGTACGCTATAGTTTTTGTCAGTGGATACTAATGGCCGTATACTATCGGGGTTCGAATGATCAGTATATAGTATAATTCCCATCGAATAGACCCTGGCAGACAGGGGTTGGAGCTACCATTAAAAAAGGCCTATTTTTCAGGGCTAAATTTCAGGGGATATACCCCGCCAGAAATATGGTACTAACGTACCTCCATTTTATACTATAGTAGACCATGGTCCATTATACGGCCATTCATTTCCGGTGGATTTCCCAGCTTCGCTGGCTTCGCTGCCATGCCGCTGTCGCAAGCCCCCGAGGTCGGCGGCCCTTTTGCGTGTGGCGTCCGCACGGCGGTCTGAGACCTGGGCCCCAGTCATCACTTTTTATACAGGTGGTATGGTTACCATTCCCAGTCATGGGTGGTAAAAATGGCATTGTTTTACCCACACAAAAAAAACCTTGGGGCACCTAAATGTTTGAACCTTGAAAGGAGCAGCTGCTAGATTCTGAAGATAAGATGCTGTTGCAACAGCATATGCAGCATCACTGAACTGAGGTTTTAGTGCGAATATCATCTGTAAGTGAGGGATTTTCCAGCAACCCCTGTTTGATTGCCGGAGGGTAGGCCTTGTAATTGTCAAATCTCAATGGATATCGTCCTATGGTTGGATTAGCCAACATCATCACTCTAGAATAATTCATGAATCTCTTTGGTGGCGGAATTTCAATGAACCGATGATGTGAAGTGGTGGTGATGGTTAAATGATGATAACGGTTGTTGCGTATACTGATGATGATCACAATCCTCATGATGTACCATTCAAAGCAAAATTAAGTTCGAACCAACCAAAGTGAGGGATTCAAGCGGAATTCAAAGTCTTTTTGTAGCTTGTCTAAGTCATGAGACTTGTTCAACATTCGACAAGAACCAGTGGTTTTCATCCGTGGTAGAGGTCATACAACGTGGCTGGCCACTAATTGTGGAAGAGTTTCCTGCCGGGCATTTTTTTCTCCTTCCCCTTTTTAAAACCTTGCGCGAAGATGTGGATGATAAGGACGACGACGACGACGACGACGTTGACGACGACGTTGACGACGACGTTGACGACGACGTTGACGACGACGTTGACGACGACGTTGACGACGACGTTGACGACGACGTTGACGACGACGTGGACGACGACGTGGACGACGACGTGGACGACGACGTGGACGACGACGTGGACGACGACGTGGACGACGACGTGGACGACGACGTGGACGACGACGGGGACGACGACGACGGGGACGACGACGACGGGGACGACGACGACGGGGACGACGTCGACGGGGACGACGTCGACGTGGACGACGACGACGACGACGACGACGACGAGGACGACGAGGACGAGGACGACGAGGACGAGGACGACGAGGACGAGGACGAGGACGAGGACGATGATGATGATGATGATTATGACGATGACGATGACGATGATGATGATGATGACGAAGACGATGATGATGATGGTGATGATGATGATGATGTTGATGATGATGATGATGCTTATTATCACTATTATGCTTATCACTTTTTAAATGACTATAAATGCTGATTCCTGTATCAGTTATCAGTATTATTACATATTATTACTTTTATACTTAGTATCATCATGATGAGAATGGTTAGTGATGATGATAATGGTGATGAGGAGGACGAAGCCCAACCAACCCAAGACCCGCCTTGATGAAGCCATTGGTGGCGAACATCGCTTTTTGGCGGGTCACTCGAGTCCCGGACAGACTCGGACTAATGGCGTCACGACGTTGGGTAAATCACCATTTTTAATGGGAAAATCACCATTTCTAATGGGAAAATCACCATTTTTCAATGGGTAAATCAACTATAAATGGGCCATGTTCAAATCATAACCCAAGAATTTCACAAAAAAAGACAGGACAAGAAAAGGTTCTAGATCACTCCAAAGTGGGGCCCCCTAGTTATAAGTTGGTTTATAAGCCCCAATAACTATAGTTATAAGTACCATAAACCATAGTTATTGGAGTTATAAACCAACTTAGCTATCTATTTTCATCGTATTTCGCATCTGCCATGTTCTGCTTGAACCATATTTTGCGAGCTCAGTTTGGCGGCGTGGCGAACACGAAGTCACCTCTGAGTGGCTCCCTGAAAAAGCTGGCAAGCAAATGCAACCATTGGATCTGGTTGGTGGTTTTACCCTCTGGTTGTTACATAGCTATTCAAAATGACCATTAATAGTGGATTTTCCCATTAAAAATTGTGATTTTCCATAGCTATGTTAAATTACCAGAGGGTAACCATCTTGAAAAATATTAGTCAATGTGTCAATGGGAAGGATTATCCCATATATTATGGAAAATAAGACATGTTTGAAACTACCAACCAGGGATGCTTTCAGCAACACACAAAACGCACACAACGCACTTGCGCTGACTCTGAGCTAGCTGCGCAATCAGTCGGGGAGATGGGAGAAATCCATCCTGCACCAGATCTTGGTACCCTCTGGTAAACGTTAACAAACAACTATGGAAAATCACCATTTTATAGCTGGGTAAATCAACTATAAATCACTATTTTCAATAGGTAAATCCACTAAACATCACCATTTTATAGCTGGGTAAATCAACTATTTCGACTGGGCCATTTTCAATGTCGCAAACTGTTAGTCATTACCAGAGGGTATCCCAATATAACCATCATTAACCATCATTATGTTTAACCATTATCAACCATTCATCATCATCATTAACCATTATAGAACCAGAGGTTAAATCCCATTACGTACCATTAAATCACCATTTGTAGGTGATTTTCCCATTAAAAATGACCAGGCCGGGTATAGCTCTGCTCCAGTGGAGCTTCAATTTCATAGGCATCGCGGCATCCGCCAAGTCTGACCGGCACACTGCTCAACAGGGTCTTTTTATCAGCACGAACTGTTTTGTGTTTTCAGGGAGCCTCTATCCATAAGGCCATGGTTGAAAAATCAAACCGAACATGGACATGAACAAAATTGTAGCTTTCCTTGAGTTTCCCCATCAATTTTTTAATTTCTCGTTGGGTTCTCCCATCTTTTGGACGTAAAATCCAAATTGAGGATACGAAAATAACAAGCGTTCTCATTTCTCGCTTGTCGAATCAACATTCTAGGCTGCTAAACCCATGCATTTTTCGCCAAGCTGTGTTACTGAAGTCGCACTTGTCCGCATTTGTATACATGCATACAGATGCATCTGTATGGCCATGCACCTCACCCCACACATACACGCACATAATGTATATATATATATACATGTTATTTTTAATAAAACTATGTATATCTCATATAGTATGTAAATATACAATACATAATGTACAATGTATAATATATACTATATATATATATACACACTATAAATGTGTATATGTAAATATGTATATATATATATATTGATATTGCCGGGGGGGGCGTCCAGGTGGTATACATATGTATGTATGGAGGTTTCCAAAAAATGGGGGTACCACAATAGCTGGATGGTTTATTTCATGGAAAATCCTAATCTAAAATGGTTGATTTGGGGCTATCTCCATTTTGGGAAACCCCCATATTTGCAACATTGTGCCCCCCAGTTATAAGTTGGTTTACAAAAAACGTAAGGATAGAAAAGTATAGATATATCTACCATAAGCCGTTATTGGAATTATGTTCACCAACTGAGCAATTCCGAACTGGGGCACCACCTTGTTTATGTATAACACTGTGCCTTCTCCATAGCACCACGCGACCCAGGGAATCGGCGCTGGCCAAGAGAGTGTCCTGTTTTCGGATTTCGAGTTTTCCATGAGGATTTTCATGTTTTTTTTTTTTTTTGGGGGGGGTTTCATGGGATTTTCAAAGCAATCTTTGACATGAATTTAGGTCTTTCTGTTGTTATATTTGACTTGGATTTCGATTTTCAATGATCTTTGATGGGTTCGTTTTCAAGCAGTTTTCTGTGATGGAGAATTTTTGATATATATATATAATTGTATATTAGGGGTGCAACATTTCCTGAACTGATAAACTTGGTTTATCAATGGAGAGTTGTTTCATCGTCAGGGAACATCTCTCTCCCTCTCTCAATAAGGAAACACCTATCTTAAAAATGGTTCCTCATGGAGTATGCCGCATATACCTATTAAGGAATATATATGTTTGTGACATGTGTCAGAACATGATTAGGCGTTGGCATTTTGGGCATTGGATTTCGGGAATCCCAAAAAAACTGGACAATAACTGGTATGGACAATCTTGGTGTTGATACTCGACACCTTTTGAACAGTCTCGCGTGGTCATGAATATCCATATGTACCCACATGTGTTCCGATAGGATCCCGAATATTCCAATGAGCAAATGTGAGAATGTGAGCTGCATTTTGAACTTGATTGATTGATTCATTGATCTGGGTAAATTATAATATTTCACCAACCTGAATTAAGGCCACCAACTTCTTGCGGTCCCGAATTAAGGCCATTTGGGGATGGTTTCCCTTACTGACCATGATTTCCAGTGAGGTCGCAGTGAGGTCGTTATAATTTACCCAGACTGATGTCAAAACATTGATGTTTTCGCGTCCTTGCAATAATCCAAGGAAAACCACTCCGTCAGCCCCACTGGTTGACTGCTATGAAATGAAACAGGATCATTCCAACCCTTACCATAAAAGTGTCAATCCCTTTTCGGCTAGCAAGATTGGAGGTTTCGAAAATGAGGGATCCCCAAGTTACCCAGTCTGTTTCAATACTCAGTCGTCTGGATACCCTCTGGTAAACGTTCACAAAAAACTATGGATGGAATTGCCATTTTATAGCTGGGTAATTCAACTATTTCTATGGCCATTTTCAATAGCAAACTGTAACAATTTACCAGAGGATATCCCAATATAACCATCATTAACCATCATTTTGTTTAACCATCATTAACCATCATTATAAAACCATTATTAACCATTCACCATCATATTTAACCAGAGGGTAATTTGGGGCTACCCTCCATGACTTAGGAAACAGTTCGCTCCTGGTGGTTGGTCGCCACTGCCACTACCGGCACCTGATGCGATGGTGGACAGTTTCCACTGGGGGTACCCCAAGCTCGCTGGATGGTTTATCTCATGGAAAATCTCAATCTAGAATGCATGAGAACTGGGGGCAGCGCTAAGGCCCTATGACCTAGGAAACTGAAAAATATAAGAAAAAATGGGTTTATCTAAAAATATGGTACCTTCAAAGTGATAGCTCATCATTTTCCCTACTTAGGTGACCATTTGGGTGGTATATTCCATCTTGCAGGCAGGCCCACATAAACCATAGTTAACCTGGTGAAAAAAGAACTTAGCTAGACACCTTCACCTCGAATGTTGGTTGATCATCAGATCTGGCCGTTTTTTTTCCATTCACTGACCTGAAAATAGCTGTTCTCATACGGCCATCATGTGACTCACCAGCGTTTTCTGGTTGGTGGTTGACCTACCCCTCTGAAAAATGATGGAGTGAAAGTCAGTTGGGATGATGACATTCCCAATAAATATATAGCCCTCCGTCGCAAGCGCCTGGTGATGTTTCAGCCAACTCATCTTGTAGTTGGCTCCCTTCGCGAGCGAAAAGATATAGACCTGCATTCGTGACTTGATAAAGACGCATACTGAGCGCATTATACTGTGGTGACATGAAGAATGAGCAATCCCAGAATTTGCCAGAAGTGGATGGTAAAAACCATGCCCCAACTGTTATTGGGTGTACCACTTGACAGCATAGTGGCTAAGCAAGAAGCTGTTGTTTCATGGTACAGCTGGCTCATGAGAGACACACATTCAAGCTCTGTTTGCCCACCGAAGCCATGACTATGTCTCCAGCCGCAGCATCAAAGGCGCATTGACATTGATTGTTTCTCCTATCGTCCTATAGCGGTTCCAAAAACTATGCTGATGAATTCCCTCTGGTCATCTGTTTTTTGGCAACTTTTGCACCTTTCCCCAAGAGAAACCATGATCGATGATCTTTCGTCATTTGAGGTCTTGGCATCCTTATCCTCTGAGGCAGAAATGAGGAATCCCTGATTGGACCTGCCACAGGCGTCGCTTGGGTTCTATGGGTTTCACGGATTTCATTGGCGGTTGAACAAATCCATAACTGGTTGGTGGTTGACCTACCCCTCTGAAAAATATGAGTTCGTCAGTTGGGATTATTCTTCCCAATATATGGAAAAATAGAAATGTTCCAAACCACCAACCAAATAAGTAGATACTCTAGCCCCCAACTCTACTAATTCGGATTTTGTGGCACTGCTGGTGAGAATCCAAAAAACAGCTGGCTTTGATAATTCCAAATGGTGTTCTTCTCACAGGTCCTGGAACTTTTGCACAACTTCATGAAAATCTTTGGAAGTTTCTTCAGGAAGTGGTACCGCATCTGCCATCATTGGTCTTGGATTTCCGGCAAAAAAAGGGATTTGAAGTCAATTGTGATCCCCTCCCACATCAAATTAAACACCATCATGGAAGCCCTGGTTCAGCATTGGTTGGATCTATTCATTTTAGGACCCAGATGTTTTCTTCTAATATGAAGAGAACGGGAAGTACTCTACGGAAAAATCCTGCAAACCCATGGTCTTTACACCACCGGTCCCTTGATTGGGAAAATCGAATCCCTAAACCACCCGCCCGCTATCCCTCTCGATTTGCCGGGGTTACGGTGAGTAGCAGCACTTCAGAGGCAGCAAAGCATGCGCCACTCTCACACCTTCGGGCATTGGGATCCCAGTGAACCCCACAATGGGAGATTAGCCAACCCCTGAGATTCCTGAAGCCAAGAGGAATGTAAACCACCTAAGCGGGAAACAACAGACCAAGTGCGCTTCAAGCAGCTCAACCACCACAGAATGCCCTTTTTTCTCATTTGAGCAATGATAAAAACGACTGGGGATTATCATAACCCACTATTGGACAGAAGATCTTTATTGATTTGGGCACAATTAGTCCCATGTCATTGATTTTGCTCAATTTGTTCGTACTATTTGGACGTTACGACACAATTCATTTTCAGGGCACTTGGCTTTGACCCGTGCTCACCCATCCATTCCAGTACATTGCACATAAACATCCAGTCGATGAAAAAGGTTGTACGAGACTAATAATTACCAGCTGGCCGGCATTGGGGAACCCACTATTCATCGTAGACATGCGGAAAAATCACGCCATATCAAGGGTAGAGTTGTGGGCGCCTCCAGTTTATATCTACCATGTACCAATTCAACCAAGTGAAACACATCAGTTTTCACTGGTTGGGAAAACAAGTTCACCGCCTTGTTCACCAGAGATCTCGCATTTCTTGATGCTTCAATCCGTATGTTGCCTGGTAAAAACAGTGGGTTCGATGATGTTCCCAGCCATAAAGCTCCAATTTTTGAGAATATCCCAGCTATAACCTCCATTTTTGGGTGATTTCCCCGCTAGACTTCCTCAAAACTTCCGCGCAACACGCTGGGAGCGTGTCCGTCTGAGACCCCCAGCGATGTCTCACTGCCAAGTTGGTCAAGACCTGAGATGTTGGTCGTTGTAGGAAAATGAGCTACAAATGGTGGATTTTCCACATCTATGTTAACTATGTCAACTGGTAGGTTATGTTAGTTTATCCCAGGGTACCCTTCGGCAATCAAATATGGTTGGTTGGGAAATGCCCGAACTGAATGGAAATTATTAATGGGAAACGCATCGAACTAAATCAAAATTTTCCAGCAACCACGCGTGTTTGATTGCAGAAGGGCAGCCATCAAGAGTAGTTATCCAGTAGTGAATCCATGAACAAGTACCCGTTAACCGTTATCCACATTCAGGATAGTTTTATGGCCACATGCTGAAGCGATAAGTTTTCATCATCAATAGCTACCCATTCATATATCCATCTGATGCTTACAATAATTCTGGTCCAAGGAATATGGTAGTTATCATTAGGTAACAACATATACCCTCTGGTAAACTAACATAACTATGGAAAATCACAATTTTTAATGGGAAAACTCACTATAAATCACCATTTTCAATAGCTATGTTAGTTTACCAGAGGGTACCATCCCCCAGACACATAGAAAAGTAAAAACCGATTCGAGCACTTTGTGACCTCTGTGGGCTTATTTTTTCGAATGAATTTCGCGAAACTTGATTTTTTATCCTTTTTTATGGTCGTAGACGTTGAGAAAATGGCAAGGTCGTTGCGTTTTTTTGGTGCCGTTTTTCGCTACTGATATTCTCGGCAAAAACCATGGTATCTCAGTGGCGCTTTAAAGAACCTATGGGAATGTAAGGGAAGCCGGTCATGTTGCCTGGCGGTTTCAATCACCAGTGATGGGGATTGAATGACTGTCACCTTCTTGGAAACAATTCTTTGAAACCACAAAACTGCTGCAAGGTGGTGCCCCATAGTTAGCTACCTTGGTTTATAACTCCAATAACTATGGTTTATAAACCAACAAACATAACTGGGGGGGCACAACCTTGTGGGTAGATCACTCCACATCCAGGTAGAACCATCAGCGAAAATGGCAGTTGCTGGGCTGGATTTCTTCAATGTTAGGGGCCAACTTGACTCCTAGTTAATCCAAAATCCGAATTGGTTGACTGCTAAAAGCATCTAAAAACAAGGAACTTCATTGGACCATATGAATACCGTCAAAATGAGAGTTTGAAAACAATTGGTTACATAACCATCACTAGATACTTAGCAAGAAAACGTATTTTCTTTGCGGGGGAGACTGCTGAGTTCTCTATCTCTTATATACCAGTAGTACCGCACAAGGCGGTGGCGGAAGTTTCAAAAATAGGAAACCTATAGGAGAGGTGAGTTGCTGTGGCGCAAAAATGGCAGAGCGAACCCACTGATGGATTGAAAGGTGGTTGAGTGTTTCTGCCTTTCTGTCTTTTTCTTTCTCTTTCTCTCTGTCTCTCTCTTTCGGCATCTATCTACAGAGTTACCTTTCTAGCCATCTACCTATCTACCTGTCTATTCATGTAGCTATCGTTCGATGTGTTTCTTCACCTAACTATTAAACTCTCCATCTTTCTGTCTATCCAGCCATCTATCTATGTATCTATCTGTCTGTCTGTCCATCTATCTATGTATCTATCTATGTGTCTATCCATGTATCGACCTATCTATGTGTCTATCTATCTGTCTATCTATGGATCTATCTATCTATCTATCTATCGATCGATCTATCTATCTATCTCTCTATCTATCTCTCCGTCTATCTATCGATCTATCTCTATGTATCTATCTATCTCTCCATGTATCGATCTATGCATCTATCGATGTATCTATCTATCTATCTTTCTTTCTTTCTTTCTATCTATCTCTCTATCTCACTTTTTCAACATCTGAACCTCCAAAAATGGTCCGAACCCCTAGTGTTTTGGACATTTTGACTTGGAAATGTGCTTCGCGCCACAACGGCGTGCACTTTTTTGACATCTCAACTTCCAAAAGTGGTCCGAGACCGACCCATTTAGAACTTGAGGGTACCCTTGTTCATACTTCCCATATTTTTCCACCTATAGCACAAGTTGTAAAGTTTCAAGTGACCATGTGGGGTACTCCCTAATTTCATGGATTTGAGGTATCGCTCTGGGTATCGAAGGGTATCGCTTCGGGCATCGCTACGGGGACCAGAAAATGTGTGATCTCAGGGGTATGTTTCAAGTGACACGAAATTCTGACAAGCTCCATGTTGCAATTCTACTCCTGGACAGTGGCTTTGGAGAAGCGTCCGTGACCGCGCAAGGATGCTTTTTCAACATATCTCAGCACGGTCACTATCTGAATCAACATCATCACCATCACCATCATCATCAGCATCATCACCATCATCAAGCTCATGATGCGTTATGAATTAGTTTCTTGCGTACCTTATAGATCAACATACCCCAATATATCAACATTGTTTAATGTAACTATCTCATATATACTTGACGACAGGCCATCTTGCAACTACCCAGGAAGACCAGCCCACTGCGACTGCTCCAGCGTCGCACTCTGACATCAAAAGATTGGAAAGTCATGCGCCCAACAGGAAGGTTCAATCATAAACAAAGTCTAAAAAGAGGTATCGCTACACAAGGCCCCCTATCGCTACACACAGTAAATTACATGTTTTGAGTAGTGATGGCGGATCGTAATTGAAGCCTTTCATAGCGTCTTTTGATCATTGCACATTTGATACCATTTGTCAGAAGAAGATTCAAGTACTAAACGCTCCATGCTACTGAAGTTAGAATCATCAACCGGCCATCATTTCTGGATATCTCCATTTTTTCTTTGTTAAATATGGTGAACAGACTTCACATGGAGATTTCCTGAAATAGGGTTACCCCCGAATCATGAATTTCTAGATGCATCTTTCCACCGTCCATTTGGGGGTATAAACCCCCATTTATGGAACATCCCACATGCCTATTTCATCGTGAAAAATCGTTAGTCCACCCTGCTTTCCAGCGTGCCAAGAAACGCCCGCGGGAGGTCCATAGGTGCAATCGATGATTGACGCTGAAGAGTCTGAGGTGTTCACCTACCAAATATCTGGGGGATCATTCCCCCTACTAAGCGCCATATGTCTATATAAATATATGTGATATCTATATATATATACATATACATATACATACACATACACATACATACATACATACAGACAGACAGACATACACACATACACACATACACATACACACATACACACACACATACATACATACATACATACATACATACATATATTATGTATGTATGCACAAAACACAGGTAAGTAATATAAACAAATCCATGCATATATATATATATTTCAATCAGGAAAACATCAGTTAATCATTTAATCTCCAGTTAACATCTCCATATGTATATATATATATATATAATGGTTATATGCGATGTGTGAATTCCCCATTCACTATGGCTGGTAAACTACCAGTTGCATGCCAGTGGATATCATGGTTGAAGTTAAACCATGGGAAAAAAGCACTATGTTTTTTTTTGCAATTGATGGATACCCTCTAGTAAGCAAACAGGGTCAGCTGGAAAATCGCCTATAAATGGAGGTTCCAATGGGAAAAAATCGCTATGTTTGATTATTGGGTGGCAACCCCCAAAATAACAATGCAATAAACAAACGACATATCACATTCAAATTCACAAAATAAGAGAAAATCAAGGAAAATCCTCAAGTTATTTTGTGGGAATATCATGATACATTCGCACCAAAATAGCAATAACTGGTTATCCACTTAAAAAAATGCAGCCTTTTCTGGTTTGTTTTGAGGGGTTACGAAACAAAAATGGGTCATCTCTGGTGGATGATAGTGCTGGGAATCTGCCAGCTTGTGACTGATGTGTTTTTAATTCTGGGGACATAAAATGACATAAACACATAGCCGAATCTAGGGATGAAACCAATAGGATGGTGTTCTTCAACGGAATGACATTGGTTGAACCGAAACCACAATTTTTGTCTGCAAAACATGGGATGTATCCCTCGGCAAAAAAGTGAATACAAAAGACGGAGGTATTGGCATCATGGTGTTTTCAACTTTTTTGGATGTCATTCATGAAGAAACAAGACATGTACGGAGACGGCAATAGGGGACGAAACAAAACATATGCTATCATCTGCTTATATATAGCTATTGAAAATGGCCATTGATAATGACAATTTACCACAAAAATGACAATTTTCCATAGCTATGTTAGATTAACAGACGGTCACCAATAGGCAGACGGTTTGGATTCCTTCGGCGATTCGATGATAATTTCCTTTGAAGTTGGGGGAAGCAGCAGCTCAAAAACATGGGGTTACAAACTACCGTAACAAAAGGGGAGAGGTACCTCATTTTACCCCTTTTAAACCGAATCATCGGTTTACACATGATTACAATTTCCAAATCAGAAGTAACAAAATCTGGATTTGTCTGAAAATAGGATCCCCCCAATCCCAATGGATTAGTCGAACATGTTGAAACGCTTTTACCGTTACCGTTGATCTTGTGGGGTTACTGCACCTTCGGCTCCCTAGCCCCTTGGTTCCCTAGCCATACCTATATGGCCTGAAACATGAACACCCGGTCTCGTGGTGCTGAGGATTCTCACAAAGCAAACCCACCAGAGAGAAGCCACAAGTCATGGATTCCGCCCAAATGTATTCAAATGTGTTTTTTAAACATCCTTTGCTCTCCAATGCGTAAGGTTTTGAAGGCTTTGAGCCTGATACAGTAAGGAGACTTGCTTTGTTTTCCAAACACATGGGGGCGGTGCTTGAAGCATCAGCATCGATCAACAGGAATACATCAAGCAACACTCAACATCAATGAACAGGAATAAGGACTGAGTCTGGTTCGAAACGGCTGAAACCTATAGGTTCTTGAGAGCCATTTTTCTTGGTGACGTTGTGGCTAACCGGCCAAACTTAGATAGCCTGCGCACAGATTGACCCAGACCTACCCATCTTGGACCCCCCTCCAACAAGCATGGAGGCTGTCCGTGAGCTGCAGGAACGAAGACCAAACACGTCACCCCTGCGATTCGCAACCGTGATCTTTTCAATGGTGAGACTTGGGATTTAACTGACCATCCAAAATGTGGATTAGCTATCTAAAATGGTGAACCATCAATAAGGAGATATGCTACATGGATTTGTCCAGAAATCGGACATGCAATGAGGGAAACGAAAACACGTTTTCTGCTTTTGATTCAATGTACCTTATGTTTGGGCAAAGCCCGTGGCCTAAGCATGGTGAGGGTTGGCAAATTCAGCCAATCCTGAAGGCCAAGCACTGTCGGATCAGGATGCCATCGACTCGGTCATGTGGTTTCACTGCAATCATGCGGGGTGTGTCAACAAAAGAGGGGCCCCTTCCATGCCATCCTATGGTTTAAGCCTTCAATGTCCAAATTTAAAATGGTCATCCCCCACATTGAGACACACCCAGCTAGAGGCCCCCTCTCAGAAGAAAAAACATGTGAGCCCCTGCAACTAGTAGGGAATTGTTTTCTACCTTCTACGGGGCCCCTGGAATTTTGAACCCCAAAGAAACTGGTTGTGAGTGGCATTTGGGTCATCATGGCGGAAAGTGTGGCGCTCTTCCCTTGAAAAACCCGACCGGAAATTCTCACTTTTTAAAAGGGGATGCAGGATGCAACACCTTTCCGGAAACAACACATGGAACCTGACCATTCATTATGGAACCTGAAAATTCAAGTCATCAATGTAGTTAAGAAAATATTGTAGATTACTGTATGGTATTGTTTGTCTTAACCTATCAGTTAATCCTAGAACAAACTTTAAGTTGAGTCCCCAAGAAAAACACCAGCCATCACGAACCCATGCTTTGGACTCAGAGTTCACCTTTTTCCCCATTTGGCGCAAATGACGCCGTTGGAAGAGACCTTTTTATGGACAGCTGCAGATTCTGCACGACCCAAGGGTGTATTCTTCTCCAGGACAACAAGTGTGAGTAGCTTTACTTCATCAACATCATCAAGAAAAAAACCAAATGTCAACCAGAATGTGATTTGAATCTTGCTTCATCCTCTTGACTTGATTTCACGTGATACTGGAAAAAACGTCCATTCGAAATACCATACCACAGAATACAAATCACAGTGATATATACACCCATCATTTTCACCATTTTTTCCAATATTTCATCATGTTTCACCATGATTGTCCCAGAAAATGCTGTGTTTTTTCGTATTTTCCCGGTGTTTTGGAAAGATCACGCGAGCCCTTTGCTCCGGTCCACCAGGTGTTCGGCGATGGCGCGGGCGCTGGGGTAGTCGAACATCAGCGCCGCCGGCAGCGTGCCGACGCCCTCGAACTGCCGCGAGAGCTCGTTGCGGAAGGCCACCGCGGAGAGGGAATCCAGGCCTGGCCCCAGGATGGGGATCAGCTAATCAGGATTATAATGGTGATACTGGGATGTTAAAAATGGAAAATGGAATGTTTATAATGGAAAATGGGATGTTTAAAATGGAAAATGGGATGTTTAAAATGGAAAATGGGATGTTTAAAATGGAACATGGGATGTTTAAAATGGAAAATAGGATGTCTAAAATGGAAAATGGGATGTTTATAATGGAAAATGGGATGTTTTTCATGGAAATGGGATGTCATTATAATGGAAAATGGGATGTTTAAAATGGAAAATGGGATGTTTAAAATGGAAAATGGGATGTTTAAAATGGAAATGGATTTTAAAATGGAACATGGGATGTTTAAATGAAAATGGACTGTTTATAATGGTGACAATGGGATGTTTAAAATGGAAAATGGGATGTTTATAATGGAAAATGGGATGTTTAAAATGGAAAATGGGATGTTTATAATGGAAAATGGGATTTTTAAAATGGAGAATGGGATGTTTAAAATGGAAAATGGGATGTTTAAAATGGAAAATGGGATGTTTAAAATGGAAAATTGGATGTTTAACATGGAAAATGAAATGTTTAAAATGGAAAATGAGATGTTTAAAATGGAAAATGGGATGTTTAAAATGGAAAATGAGATGTTTAAAATGGAAAATGGGATGTTTATAATGGAAAATGGGATGTTTAAAATGGAAAATGGAATGTTTATCATGGAAAATTGGATGTTTAAAATGGAAAATGGGATGTTTAAAATGGAAAATGGGATGTTTAAAATGGAACATGGGATGTTTAAAATGGAACATGGGATGTTTATAATTTATAATGGAAAATGGGATGTTTAAAATGGAAAATGGGATGTTTAAAATGGAAAATGGGATGTTTATAATGGAACATGGTGTGTTTAAAATGGAACATGGGATGTTTAAAATGGAAAATGGGATGTTTATAATGGAAAATGGGATGTTTATAGTGGTGATAATGGGATGTTTAAAATGGAAAATGGGATGTTTATAATGGTGACAATGGGATGTTTAAAATGGAAAATGGGATGTTTATAATGGTGATAATGGGATGTTTAAAATGGAAAATGGGATGTTTATAATGGAAAATGGGATGTTTAAAATGGAACATGGGATGTTTAAAATGGAAAATGGAATGTTTAAAATGGAAAATGGGATGTTTAAAATGGAAAATGGGATTTTTAAAATGGAAAATGGGATGTTTAAAATGGAAACTGGGATGTTTAAAATGGAAAATGGGATGTTTAAAATGGAAAATGGGATGTTTAACATGGAAAATGGGATGTTTAAAATGGAAAATGGGATGTTTAAAATGGAAAATGGCATGTTTAAAATGGAAAATGGGATGTTTAAAATGGAAAATGGAATGTTTATAATGGAAAATGGGATGTTTAAAATGGAAAATGGGATGTTTAAAATGGAAAATGGGATGTTTATAATGGAAAATGGTGTGTTTAAAATGGAAAATGGGATGTTTATAATGGTGATACTGGGATGTTTAAAATGGAAAATGAAATGTTTAAAATGGAAAATGGGATGTTTAAAATGGAAAATGGGATGTTTATAATGGAACATGGGATGTTTAAAATGGAAAATGGGATTTTTAAACTGGAGAATGGGATGTTTAAAATGGAAAATGGACTGTTTATAATGGTGACAATGGGATGTTTAAAATGGAAAATGGGATGTTTATAATGGTGATAATGGGATGTTTAAAATGGAAAATGGGATGTTTAAAATGGAAAATGGGATGTTTAAAATGGAAAATGGACTGTTTATAATGGTGACAATGGGATGTTTAAAATGGAAAATGGGATGTTTATAATGGTGATAAAAGGATGTTTAAAATGGAAAATGGGATGTCTAAAATGGAAAATGGGATGTTTATAATGGAAAATGGGATGTTTTTCATGGAGAATGGGATGTTTATCATGGAGAATGGGATGTTTAGAATGGAAAATGGGATGTTTAAAATGGAAAATGGGATGTTTAAAATGGAAAATGGGATGTTTAAAATGGAACATGGCATGTTTAAAATGGAACATGGGATGTTTACAATGAAAAATGGGATGTTTAAAATGGAAAATGGGATGTTTAAAATGGAAAATGGGATGTTTAAAATGGAAAATGGGATGTTTAAAATGGAAAATGGGATGTTTAAAGTGGAAAATGGCATGTTTAAAATGGAAAATGGGATGTTTAAAATGGAAAATGGGATGTTTAAAATGGACAATGGGATATTTAATGGATTATAATGGTGATAATGGGATGCTTAAAACGGATAATGGGATATGTAATGGATTATCATGGTGATTAGTTAATCAGGATGGGGCCCCAGTTCGCTAGCTAAATTGCTGAACATAACTATCCTATAGATAAAAGTCTATATTTAGATTTTAGATGGGCTACAAACTAACTTATAACTGGGGGGGCACCATCCTGCATGTTTGATGATTATTAAACAACCCTTATGGATTTATCCCACAATCATCAACCAACCTTGGTTCATGGGTGGTTATTAGCAACTATAAGAAACACCATAGGAGATTACTAACCAGTATCAATGACAATAATGATCATGACTGTCAGTAAACAATGTTTAGCGATCAATAAACCCATAATGAATAGTCATAGTTGCTTTGTGCTGGTTAATTGGGATCCCCTGGAGCTCGAGAACCCCCATCATAGAAATATTATGACATCATGATCATGATGATCAGCAAACTTGGAATATACTAGAATCATAACCAACCATCATGTATGAATCATTATGAACCAAAATGAGGTATATACTGGGTTTTAAACTAACCATGTTATGGGGATATAACGGGGAATAAGTGGTAGTCTGATAGGCCAGAAGCCAGCTATGAATACTTGAATCTTGGAACATACCTCATTGATGTTTAGTGGTTAAAAAACCCAAACATCTTTGCTATATACCATGGAAAGCAATGCTTTACATGGATTTATCCCAATATAAACATCAACCAACCTTGGTTCATAAGTGGTTTATTCCCTTACACCATGAGCCAGTTGTGGATAGTTATGGGGGTATGTCCCCAGAGTAGGGGAATAGAACGATTATGATCGGAGTACATAGCCACAAAAGGGGAATACATATGACTTCGAGGATCGAAGTATAGGGATATAAATCCAAAGCTAGCCAAAACTAGACTTTATGGTGATATCATGGGAGTATAACCAACAAAATGATGTGGCGTTGTCTGAAAACGTGGAAACCGCTCTAGCCATCTCTAATCCATCAATCTTATGGCGCCATATGGGTGCGTCTGAAACTGGCTAGATCCAACAAATAGATGGTATATTCGATTTAGGATGGACTAACTGTGGTTAGGTCTGGATGAGATCTGATCAGCTTGGAAAAGATACTACTAGATCAACTTGGTTTTGATTTAAATTAACTAAACTAGATGTATCTGAGATTCGATTATATCAGATAAGTTTAGGTTGAAGACGAAGATGTTGAAAAACCATCAAATTTGAGGGAACCCTGCCTTCAACCCATTTAAAAAGGCCAAGGTGCCAGATTCCATCAAAGGTGTGTCCAAATGCACCTCGTCGCCCCCACCGGACACCTGCAACACGTGTTACGCGGGGTCCAAAATGGGTGAGACCACGGATGCTCCATTGACGCAGGAATTTCAATTTGGAACAAAAATGGAACATATAGAAAAATCATGACTGTCACCTGACAAGGGAATAGAAAAAACACGCACAGGAAGAAACAACCGCAAAATAAATATTCCATCCAGATTTTCGAATGGATCGCTTCATTTCACTTCAGGCAAGCTCAGGATTAACCCGGCCTGCTCCACCACGTGCATCAATTTCTGCTGCACCATGACAGGATCCAATCCCTTCGGCACGGCCGGCGCAGCTGAGGCGGCACCCGCGGTGCCGCCAGCATCAGGAGCAGCGAACATCTGGTCAGGGATTTCCTGCTGGACCTGCTTCTGGACACCTCGGTGTTACGCATTGCTGACCTACAAAATCCAGTGGGAATCAGTGTGCAGAGGAATCAGGAAATGACCCAGCATCAAGAAGTGGGGCCACATGAACCAGTGAATCAGCAAACATGCCCGTGGCCGAAAATCACATCCGTATACCTCATTCCATGTCATGGTTGATTAATCTCCATGACTGTGACTATTTCGGGCATTCCTGACGGAGGGCCCGAGGGGGATGAACTGAACTTTCACAAAGGGAAGAAGGTTCAACAACAATATCCGGTCAACTCTCAGGAAGCGAAGTTGGCATGAATTGTTAGGGGTTGATTTGAACAGACTTTCTTTCGTGCACGTTCTATGCCTTGTCGCCCGCTCAACACATGGTGAAACTGGCCACACCTCATGAGCCACTTCCGGAGGTGTCAGAATTTGTGTCGGAAGACTCGTCGCCAGAAGTGGAAAGGTCAAATGCCGCGTGCTTGCGTCGGACGCATAGGTTCAATGCACTCCATTTGTTGCTTCCCCTACTGAAGAAAAACTGAAGGATCTTGAAGCCAAATGGAAGTTTGGCAGTTCCTCTAATCCCCAGGAGTGCAAACAAGAGCATGGCCAGCAAACAGGAGTCTCCAATGAGAAGCCAAAGATCCGGAATATTCGATACAGCCGTGACACTCATGTCAAAAGACCAAAAAGAAGCCCCTAAACATATCCAGCACAGCATTGCCACAAAAAGAAATTTGTTCATGACCTTCAGAATGAAGCGTTGTTCGTCCCAGTCGCTTTGACAGAGCAAATAGAACAGAATGAGCCGTGCAAGGACGGACGCGCTACCAAGAACCGAGGAATACCACAGATGCAGGTTGTAGAAAAAACAGACAACGTTCATGGCGATGGCATTCGTGGCAAACGGGCCGAGCAAGAACATTGCCCCTGTCATCTCTGCAAATGCTGCATATTCGATATCCACTGAGCGGGCTATGTCCCTGAGTGCTGGTGTTGACATTCCAGCTGCCATCAGGACATGAATGGCATGGTCGACTTGTTCCACCTTGTCACCGATTTCTCTCCGGATGCTGGCAGCGTCCGCTTCTTGCGAGCATTTGGCGTGCTGAATGGAACCTTCATACCTGACTTGTGGCAACTTGGGAACTCTTGGAACGCCATTCAATCTTTTGGGTCGAAGATCCAACAAGCTTGAAACCGCCATTTCAATTATTGTTGGCTGTATCGGCTCCTGTGTGGTCCTATCACCAGATCTGAAGTTACGTGCCATGTTTACGTATCGATTCTGCCATCATTCTGGTTGAAGAAATTGCCACCAACCAACCCACCATTCGGGGATCATCAGCAAAGCATCAGGCTATACCCGGTATGGGTCAGACATTGTCGGCTTGCATTCCACAAGAAACGGTACATAACTAACGCCCACCAACAGACAACGCTTTGGCCCATAAAATAAATAAAGCAAAACATAGCAAAACATGAACAGCAACATCACCAACAGACAAGGCAAACGGATGCAACATGGACAGCCAACAGGGCCAACATGCAGCTTTTTCCCAGCTAACACGTGTTACTAATCCAGGTACCCTTGTCGAAGCTCCTCTGCTTCAGAGATAGTGGACCTTCCATTGATGCGGTCCACCTCCATGACACAGAAAGCCACCGAAGTCAGCAGCCAATAGCAGCGCCGCACTAGGCGAAGAGCTTCGTGCGGAACACCTTCACCCTTGTAGTAATTCTCAGCATGCTCACCTGGCTGGCAGTTGACAATCCCGAGTCAAAAAATGTCAAATCCTTGAGCTATCATCACCACAGCATGGAGAAAAAACATTTGAAACCACTGGCCAGCCGCCAAAAACACCACCAAAATTGTGCATCACGCAGGTCCAACACAGCATGACACCAACAAAATGCAAAACCCTTCGCAGCAGGTCGTTGTAGATCACGAGGCTGAGGCCACAAGCCAGGATCGTGAGCGCCGGAACTATGAAGGTCTCACGGACCTTCAGAAATGCGGACATAATACCACTAGCCGCGCCAAACATAGCAGCTAAAACCAACCACATCAAAGCCCATAAGACCTGACAAAAAATTGGAAGAATGTGCTATCAGAATAGTCTTGCCATCTTCTTGAGCAAGATAGGCTTCATAAGAGCACCAGAGCCTTGTGTACACACTCTGGTGTCGGTTTGGTACCACCAGCATCACTTTGGAAGCCTCCAATGCAACTGCAAAGGGCGAAGTCTTGGGTGACTGCAGAAAGGATGAGATGTCTAAGTTCTGAGGGTTAGCCAGCATGCAGCACCAAGCAGTTTGCACACTCCTTGGCCAACTGTGCCTCACTTTGGCC
Source organism: Cladocopium goreaui (assembly GCA_947184155.2). NCBI lineage: Eukaryota > Dinophyceae > Suessiales > Symbiodiniaceae > Cladocopium > Cladocopium goreaui. Next base: position 419,615 of record CAMXCT020004735.1, read on the forward strand.
AGAAACTCGAAGACACCTTCCTGCCAAGCATGGCTGATGAACAGCTCGCATTCCAAGCCATCTGGATGTCGCATCAATGCCCAACTCATCTTACCTGCCTGTTGCGTCACCGGCTTGATATACTGCTCATTCACCGTGTAGATGCTGGGCCCATAGGCCTCTGACGCATCATCCTCCGCCCCGGGCAGAATCTGGCCACAGCGAAGGGCAGAGCAAACCTCTCGGCACAAGAAAGCCAAGTCTTGATACCTTGGATTTGTCTCAGGAGCTTTGGAACAAGAAACATATTCACCTAGATAGGTTTTGCAATGGGTTCGTCCATAGACAGTGGGTACCTCAAATTCTCGCAATTCGGATACATCCTCTGAAGGAGATCCTGGGTACGTGACGCACCATCGATCTGCTGGAACCCTTTGATGCAGGTCGTAGGCCAAGATCGTCATTCCACGATGTGAAGGAGAGGAGCCGCGCATGGCGCGAAAGTAGTGGGTGCGCACCGCTAGACGACCGAAAACTTGAGGGTTTCTTTGACACAAAGAAACATCAGCAATGTGGATTGACTTTGTGAAAAAATGTGGATTTTGCCCACTCAGAGAAAAACTAACATGCAACCTTGAAGCTGGACCAAAATGAGCTAGAGGTTCCAGTGTGGATTCAACGGGTCGTTCCATGGACATGCATGATTGATAATACTTGCTGTTCCTCCTTGAATATGCCCTAAGAATTTCACAAGAGAAAACATCAACAACGAGGCAGTGGAAGGTGACTTTCACGCTGTTTTTTTTGCCGCATGGTGAATCTACACTGAACAATAATTTCACAATCCACGGGAACTCAAAACCAGTATCAAAACCTCAAAACCATTAATTACTGTATATACAGCTCTTCACCGCAATATTGCCGCAATATCCCTAAATTCCATCCTTCGTTTCGAACGCCATCTCTTGTCTCATAGATTTTGCGATCCACCCCCGCATGGTGACACGGGTCACAGCTCATGAATCATTTCCGGAACTGCCAGGGTCAGTGTCCGAAGGCTGGTTGTCAGTCGTGGCAATGGCATGTATTGCTGCCTCTACTGAAGAAAAACTGAAGGATCTAGAGGCCATATGGAAGTCTGGCAGCTCCTCTAATCCCCAGGAGCGCGAACGAGAGCATGCACAGCAAGCAAGAAGTTCCCATGAGAAGCCAGGTATTTGATACAGCCACGACACTTAGGTCAAAGAAAAAAAGGAAGCCACTAAAGATATCCAACAAAGCATTGTCATAAAATGAATTTTGGTCATGACCTTCAGAATGAAGCGTTGCTCATCCCAGTCGCTTTGACAAAGCCAAACAAATAGAATGAGCCGCAGCAGGATGGACACGCTTGTGAGAGCACCGCGGTACCAAACATCTCCATAATAGAATAGACAAACTACGGTCAGGGAAAGGGAGTCAGTGGCAAAAGGGCCGAGCAAGAAAAGTGGTCCTATGGTTTCTGGACATGCAGCATGTTTGATATCCACTGAACGAGCTATGTCCCTGAGTGCCGGTGATGACATTCCAGCCGCCATCAGGACAAGAATAGCATGGTCCACTTCATCCACCTTGTCTCCGATTTCTCTGCGAATGCTAAAGCATCTGCTGCTTCTGAACATGTGGCATGCAGAATGGACCCTTCATACCTGGTTTGTGCTTGAATCGTGCGTCACGAAAATATGAAAATCGGTCAGGAAAAATCATACCATCCCATCTTACATCATGGCATGCTGTATTTGGGTTGAAGATCAAACATAGTTGCAACCACCCCAATCGAATCATTGTGGGCTATGTTCCCATGTCTATGCCTGTCATTCGATTTTTTGCATGAAATGCGCATGTGTAAATCTGAACGGTCAAATCTAAACTTTGATGTGTTTGTTTGATCAAACATATGCAAAGCAACCAATGTAATCTTTGTGGATTTTAATCCCACGTATATGCACTTTTATTTTAATCTTTCAGGGGTAGGATAAACATTTGAAAGGGATAAGTCTGGGCTGTGATGGTTTTGGGTTTAAAGTCAAACTATAGAAGTCAGTTGGGCCCACTATCTATTTTCTGGTTGAAAATTAAACATATGTGAAATCACCGTGAAGATGCCCCTGTCGCAGCTCCTCTGTCCGGGTCCGAGACCATGGATCTTCCATTGATACGATCCACCTCCATGACCCAGAAAGCCAACGAAGTCAGCAGCCAGTAGAACCGATGCACCGTGCGAATCACTGCAAGAGGGACGCCTTCGTCCTTATAGTAATTTCCTACAAACTCACCGAAAACACCACCAAAATTGTGCATCACGCATGTCCAACACAGTATCACACCAACAAAATGCAAAACCCTTCGCAGCAGGTCATTGGATATCACGAGCCTGAAGCCACACACCACAATGGTGAGCGCGGGAGCTATGAAGGTCTGCCTGAACTCCAGAAACGTAGCCATAATCCCAATAGCCGCGCCAAACATAGCAGCTAAAACCAACCACATCAAAGCCCACAAGACCTGAAAAAAAATTGGAAGAATGTGCTGTCAGAATAGTCTTGCCATCTTCTTGAGCAAGATAAGCTTCATAAGAGCACCAGAGCCTTGTGTAAACACTCTGGTGTCGGTTCGGTACCACCAGCATCACTTTGGAAGCCTCCGATGCAACTGCAAAGGGCGAAGTCTTGGGTGACTGCAGAAAGGATGAGATGTCTAAGTTCTGAGGGTTAGCCGGCATGCAGCACCAAGCAGTTTGCACACTCCTTGGCCAACTGTGCCTCACTTTGGCCAGAAACTCGAAGACACCTTCCTGCCAAGCATGGCTGATGAACAGCTCGCATTCCAAGCCATCTGGATGTCGGATCTATGCCCAACTCATCTTACCTGCCTGTTGCGTCACCGGCTTGATATACTGCTCATTCACCGTGTAGATGCTGGGCCGATAGGCCTCTGACGCATCATCCACAGCGAAGGGCAGAGCAAACCTCTCGGCGCAAGAAAGCCAAGTCTTGATACCTTGGATTTGTCTCAGGAGCTTTCCAAAAAAAGATTACGCCGGCAAGAGACCCTAAACAGCGTGGGCGGGATAGGAAGTCAATGTACCAGATACAAGCAACAGAAGCTATGGAACAGTAATAGATGAGGTAAGACATGATGGCAACTGCAGCAGCAGGACCTTCTTTATAGATCTATGAAGGGGAGCTCACAAGAACTTCATACAAGTCCTGTGAGCATCCCAGAAAGACTTTCATACAAGCACCAATGCAGAGGATCTTCAAGATCTTAGTGCAAGAGAAAGTTTTCAACAGGATCCCCACAAGAGCTTCTCACAAGGACCTCTACCAGATCATGCAAGGACACCGAAGGGATCTTACCAGGACCTTTTCAACAGCTTCCCACAAGGACCTGTACAAGATCATGCAAAAGTCTCTGACAGAATTGGTAGGATCTCCACAAGATCTTCGCACAAGGACTTGTAAAAGACCCTGAGCAAGATCTTCATGCCAGGACCGTAAGAGGATCTCACAAGATCGTCATAAAAGGACCTGCCGCTGCTGGAGCGGATCTTACAAGATCTTGATACAATAACCTAACCTCCCACAAGAGCTTTCATACAAGCACCTCTAAGACATGGCATCTGCAAGCTCCGCATGCAAGGACCTCTTGGAGAGGATCCCACCAGGATCTCCACAAGATCGTCTGTTGAGGACGTGTGCAGGATCATGGAAGGACCTCTTAGACAGAAATGTAGCAGGACCCAGTGCTTGAGAACTCCGCGGCGCAGACGCTGTGCGAGCCTGCGCAGGACATATCACAAGAGCCATTTTTATGCGAGAAGTTCGCCGAAAAACAAAACGCATAGGACATGTATGTCACTAGAGCCATTTTATACGAGAATTTACAAGAACAATGCCGCGCCCCCAAGATCGGGACACGCGTTTTGTGCGAGCCTGCACAGTCAAAACGCACATGGATATGTCACAAGAGCCATTTTTATGCGCAAGAGCCATTTTATGCGAGAATTTGCAGGAAAAAACAACGCCGGAGGCCAGAGCACGAACCCTGATCTAACCTCGGCCTTTCACCTACCGTAAGAACCCCTCAGTATGGACACACTGTTTGGGGAAATATTCCTTTATAATCCCAAATATAGATTCCGCGATGGGTTTGCCCATACGCGGTGATTCTCGAAATTCCAACCCGAGAAATAGAATTTCCGTGGATTGGTTCTGAACTTATCGTAGACTTCCACAATTTTGCAAAAACACATCCTGAAGGAGTTCCTGGGTACGTGACGCACCATCGATCTGCTGGAACCCTTTTGATGCAGGTCGTAGGCCAAGATCGTCATTCCACGATGTGAAGGAGAGGAGCCACGCATGGCGCTTCAAAGTATTGGTATATGTGCACCACCAAGGGGGTTTGGCACCGAAAAAAAATGAGATTCATAATATTCAGGCCGAAAAAAATGAGCAAAGTGGAATCACTCATCAAACATTGGGGCTAAACGCAACTATTTACCATAAGCGTGGTCTGATTCTGCTACATGGGCTTGCCCAAAAGGATGGTATGCATTCACCATTCTATGGCCCATGGCACTTTTTTTGGCGAGCGATGATAAATCATAGGGTTTGGGCGCGCCCTGTTTGAGGAAAAGCCGCACCAAGAAAACATGGCTTTACATCTTTGGCTCCGAACCTTACCAAAATCAACATGGTGTGCCGCACCGCGACGAAAATTACTCTACTTCGAGTCATCCCCACCGTGATAAACTATTTTGTCAAAATTTCTGACATATTATCCGGAAATAAATGTGGTATCTATATCTTCTGACATTCCTTCTGGCATTCTATCTGCAATTCTCTCTGACATTCTATTCTGGCAATCTTTTCTGGCATTCTATTTGGCATCTATTCTGACATTCTCTCTGGCATCCTTTCTGGCACCTATTCTGAAATTTTGTCAGGCATTCTATCTGGCATCTGTTCTGACATTCTTTCTGGCATTCTATCTGGCATTCTTTTCTGGCGTTCTGTCTGGCATCTATTCTGACATTGTATTCTGGCAATCTTTTCTGGCATTGTATTTGGCATCTATTCTGACATTCTCTCTGGCATCCTTTCTGGCACCTATTCTGAAGTTTTCTCAGGCATTCTATCTGGCATCTGTTCTGACATTCTTTCTGGCATGTTCTGGCATTCTATCTGGCATTCTTTTCTGGCGTTCTATCTGGTATCCTTTCTGAAATTGTATTCTGGCATTCTATCTGGCACCTATTCTGAGATTTTCTCAGGCATTCTATCTGGCATCTGTTCTGACATTCTTTCTGGCATTCTATCTGGCATTCTTTTCTGGCGTTCTGTCTGGCATCTATTCTGACATTGTATTCTGGCAATCTTTTCTGGCATTGTATTTGGCATCTATTCTGACATTCTCTCTGGCATCCTTCTGGCACAGATTCTGAAGTTTTCTCAGGCATTCTATCTGGCATCTGTTCTGACCTTCTGGCATATTCTGGCATTCTTTTCTGGCGTTCTATCTGGTATCCTTTCTGAAATTGTATTCTGGCATTCTATCTGGCACCTATTCTGAGATTTTCTCAGGCATTCTATCTGGCATCTGTTCTGACATTCTTTCTGGCATATTCTGGCATCCTATCTGGCATTCTTTTCTGGCGTTCTATCTAGCATCTATTCTGACATTGTATTCTGGCAATCGTTTCTGGCAATCTTTTCTGGCATTGTATTTGGCATCTATTCTGACATTCTCTCTGGCATCCTTTCTGGCACCTATTCTGAAATTTTCTCAGGCATTCTATCTGGCATTCATTCTGGAATTCTATCTGGCATCTGTTCTGACATTCTCTCTGGCATGTGTTGAGGTCCAGCAGTGCCCACTGAGATCTGGAGCTCGCGGTTGAGGTCTAGCAGCGCCCACTGAGATGTGGAGATCGCATGTCTGGCGGTGCCCACTGAGGTTTGGAGCTCGCGCGAAGGAGGAAGAGGAAGGGAAGGAGGAAAGACCTCATACTATTAAAATCTAGGGATCTTCACCTGGCAGGTGGGGAGAGATTGACTTGAATGCACATCTGGAATCTGAATCAAATGAAGATCTGCACGGGTAGCCAGATGTATAGTCCAGATAGATGCAAAAAGAAATAGACAGATAGATGCATGCACACCCGCCTGCCTGCACCTAATACATTAATGTAGGTCTATATAGAGGCTTCCTAAGATATGGTTATCCATAAATAATCCATTTCTATTTGGGATTGAGTCCATTATAGACCAACCATTTTGGTGAACCCCCATATGATATGAATGATGAGTGGCCCTAACAAGGTATGCTGGGGAAATGGCCTTGGGCAATGGAAGGTGGTGTTCATGTGATTAAGCTGAGCATAAGTTGCAGGGGAACTTCTGCCAGCATCAGCAACGTTTTGGTATCATGACCACGCGCATGGTGAAACTGGTCACACCTCATGAGCCACTTCCGGAATCAGAATCTGCGTCGGAAGACTCGTCGCCAGAAGTGGAAAGGCCAGCTGCCGTGTGCTTGCGTCGGACGCATAGGATCAATGCACTCCATGTGTTGCTGATGCTGCCCCTGCTGAAGACAAATTGTAGGATCTTGAAGCCAAATGGAAGTTTGGCAGTTCCTCTAATCCCCAGGAGCGCAAACAAGAGCATGGCCAGCAAGCAAGAGTCTCCAATGAGCAGCCAAATGTTCGACACAGCCGTGAGACTCATGTCAAAAGAAAAAAAGGAGGCCACTAAACATATCCAACAAAGCATTGCCATAAAAAGGAATTTGTTCATGACCTTCAGGATGAAGCGTTGCTCATCCCAGTCGCTTTGACACAGCAAAAAAAACAGAATGAGCCTCGAGAGGACGGACGCGGTCGCGAGAACCGAACAGTACCATAGAGGCTGCTTGTAGGCAAAAAAGACAACAGTCATGGTGAGGGCACTCGTGGCAAACGGGCCAAGCAGAAACATTGCTCCTATTATCTCTGCAAATGCTGCATGTTCGATATCCACTGAGCGGGCTATGTCCCTGAGTGCTGGTGTTGACATTCCAGCTGCCATCAGCACATGAATGGCGTGGTCGACTTGTTCCACCTTGTCACCGATTTCTGTCCGAATGCTGGCAGCGTCCGCTTCTTGCGAGCATTTGGCATGCTGAATGGAACCTTCATACCTGACTTGTGGTTACCCCACCCGTTCCAAACATATGAAAGTCACTTGGGAACTTTGTGGAACCTCTTCAGTCTTTGGGTTGAAGATCCAACGAGCTTAAAACTACCATTCTAGAAAGCGAAGCACCTGGAAAAAATGAGTCATGAAGAATAATATCACCAACAGAGAATTGATCTTCCATGTCGGGCGAGCGCGAAAGGATGCAACATGGACAGCCAACAGGGGCAACATGCAGCTGTTTCCCACCTAACACGTGTTGATACTCAAGGGTCCAAGGTTGGTCGCAATTCAAAAACGCGGTGATGACCAGACTTGGCGGGGCAGTGCATGACATTTTCATGACATTTTGCACCAAGATACCCCTGTCGAAGCTCTTCTGCTTCGGAGACCGTGGATCTTCCATTGATCCGATCCACCTCGAAGACGCAGAAAGCTACCGAAGTCAGCAGCCAATAGCAGCGCCGCACTAGGCGAAGAACTTTGTGAGGAACACCTTCACCCCTATAGTAATTCTCAGCATACTCGCCTAGCTGGCAGTGGACAATCCCCCGCGAAAAAAATGCGAAGTTCTCTGGGTATAATCATCCCAGCATGAAAAGTGAAACAAGCACTTGAAACCACCGGCCAGCCGCCAAAAACACCACCAAAATTGTGCATCACACAGATCCAGCACAGCATCACACCAACAAAATGCAAAACCCTTCGTAGCAGGTTGTTGTAGATCACGAGGCTAAAGCCACAAACCAGGATCGCGAGCGCCGGAACTGTGAAGCTCTCACCGGCCTCCAGAAACGTGGCCAAAATCCCAAGAGCCATGCCAAAGATAGCAGCTAAAACCAGCCACACCAAAGCACTCAATATCTGAGAAAAGTTGGAGGAATTCGCAATGAGAATCGTCTTGCCATCTTCTTGAGCAAGATAAGCTTCATAAGAACACCAGAGCCTTGTGTAAACACTCTGGTGTCGGTTCGGTACCACCAGCATCACTTTGGAAGCCTCCAATGCAACTGCAAAGGGCGAAGTCTTGGGTGACTGCAAAAAGGATGAGATGTCTAAGTTCTGAGGGTTAGCCAGCATGCAGCACCAAGCAGTTTGCACACCCCTTGGCCAACTGTGCCTCACTTTGGCTAGAAACTCGAAGACACCTTCTTGCCAAGCATGGCTGATGAACAGCTCGCAGTCCAAGCCATCTGGATGTCGCATCAATGCCCAACTCATCTTACCCGCCTGTTGCGTCACTGGCTTGATATACTGCTCATTCACTGTGTAGATGCTGGGCCCATACACCTCTGACGCATCATCCTCCGGCCCGGGCCGAATCTGGCCACAGCGAAGGGCAGAGCAGACCTCTTGGCACAGGAAAGCCAAGTCTCGATACCTTGGATTTGTTTTAGGAGCTTTCCAGCTCCAGCAATAAAACATATTCCCCCATATAGATTCCGCAATGGATTGGCCCATATGTGGTGGGTACCTCAATTTTTTTGCAATTCTGCACATGGAATTTCAATCGGGTTCTGCCAAACCCATCGTAGAGGTACGTGACGCACCATCGATCCGCTGGAACTCTTCGATGCAGGTCGTAAGCCAAGAACGTCATTCCACGATGTGAAGAAGAGGAGCCAAGCATGGCGCAAAAGTATTGGGGTGTGCACCACCAAGGGCGTTGGGCACCAGAAAATTGGGGTTTACTAATAGTCAGGCCAAAAAATGATGAGCAATGTAGAATCACCCAGAAAACATTGCGAAAAAAAAGCGGCCATTTACAATTTACCATCCAAAGTTAATTCTGGTACATGGGAGCCCATGGGAGTGCCAGCATCCACCTTAATTCTATGGCACAAAAACTTTGGGGGAGCGATGGTAAGCCGGATTTGGGCGCGCCCTGTTTGAGGAAAAACGCATCAAGAAAACATGCCTTTAAATCTTTGGTTGTAAACCTTAACAGAACTAACATCGTGTGCCACGACGAAAAAACTGAATCGAAGGCACGTCCGGAATCTGACAACAAACAAAGTCTGCTATGGCCCAGAAGGACCACGTGCATCACACCGTCAAATGAGGATCTGCACGGGTAACTAGATGTATAGTCTAGCATTAAAAAAACAGATAGGTACACCCATCTAACTGTAACCAATACATTACAACGTCTACATCCAGGTTCCTAAGATATGGGTATCCGGTCACCTAAATCACCCATGTCAATAAGATTTTCCATTGTAAAAGGATCCACTGTTTAGGGAACCTCCCGTAGATAGGAATGGTTGGGCCCTAGTAAGGTCCTTGGGAAATGGTGGCCAAGAAAAAAAGGGCGCCACCAGGTCCTTTGTGGATTTCCAGCCGATGATTCCGAGGCTAAAGGGTGTGGAATTCACTGGGTCGTTCCATGCGTCTTGATGCTGCCTTTTTCTCCATGACTATGCTTGGCAAATTGAACAACGAATCAATGGAAGTTGTTAAACTGAAAATAAGTTTCAGAACCCTGGGAAACTTCTGCCAGCATCAGCAACGTTTCGGTATCATGACCACGCACATGCAATATCATGCAATATCATGCAGTTATATGCCCCAGCAAATCTACGGACAACTTTTTGAGGTCCTATGAGATCTCGTAGTAAGTGGCACCAAAAGGAACATGTTCAGCATAGTTGGGGCTGTCAGCCTGAAAGCGGTGTGCCTTAGGTGCACCTGGTTTGGAACAAAAAAGTGTGGAAAAGTGTGGCATGGTTTGCTTATGGGTTTCCTCATCAAAATAGATACTTCCCCCAAAGCGTGAGCAAGCGTTAGCAGCCCATTCTTGATGACAACATTTCGAAATAAAAGTCTTTCACTTGTAATCCCGTTGGTTCACCACCCCAAAACAAAACAAAACATCCAAAAACAGGCTTGAGATTGTGGGTAAATGTCCAGGCCAGAAAATGGAAACAGTAAATGAGCACAAACATTGAGCTTGGCTGCCTCAGTTGGGATGGGACGTGCTATGTTGAACAAAAATCTAGCACTACTATATAAAACTCTTGGCCGTTGAATCTTCGGGACAGTTATATCAATGCTGCAAACCCTCGGTTGTAGAATTTTTGGTAAAGTTACTGTATAAAACCCTCGGCCGGGGAATCCTCGGCATCGCTATGAATCCTCGGCGACAACCCTTTTTAGGACCACTTTTCCCAAGGATGTACTTCTTGAGGTCTTAGGACTTCTTGGGTGCTCAGTTCTTGGGTTGGACATGTTTTGAATGTCACAATGTCCTCTCTTTTTCATGTACTTCTTGTTTGACTCGCTCAACGCATGGTGAAACTGGTCACACCTCATGAGCCACTTCCGGAATCAGAATTTGCGTCGGAAGACTCGTCGCCAGAAGTGGAATTGTCAGCTGCCGCGTGCTTGCGTCGGACGCATAGGATCAATGCACTCCATGTGTTGCTGATGCTGCCCCTGCTGAAGACAAATTGTAGGATCTTGAAGCCAAATGGAAGTTTGGCAGTTCCTCTAATCCCCAGGAGCGCAAACAAGAGCATGGCCAGCAAGCAAGAGTCTCCAAAGAGCAGCCAAAGATTCGATACAGCCATGACACTTAGGTCAAAAGAAAAAAAGGAGGCCACTAAACATATCCAACAAAGCATTGTCATAAAATGAATTTTGGTCATGACCTTCAGAATGAAGCGTTGCTCATCCCAGTCGCTTTGACAAAGCCAAACAAATAGAATGAGCCGCAAAAGGACGGACACGCTTATGAGAGCATCCCGGTACCAAACATCTCCGTAATAGAAGAGACAAACTACAGTCAGAGAAAGGGAGTCGGTGGCAAAAGGGCCGAGCAAGAAAAGTGCTCCTATGATTTCTGGAAATGCGGCATGTTCGATATCAACTGAACGAGCTATGTCCCTGAGTGCTGGTGATGACATTCCAGCCGCCATCAGGACATGAATAGCATGGTCCACTTCATCCACCTTGTCACCGATTTCTCTGCGAATGCTAACAGCATCTGCTGCTTCTGAACATTTGGCATGCAGAATGGACCCTTCATACCTGGTTTGTGCTTGAACCGCCCGTCACGAAAATATGAACATCAGTAAGGAAAAATTGTCCCAGGCCATGTTACATCATGACATGCTGTATTTGGGTTGAAGATCAAGCATAGTTGCAACCACCACAACCCAATCATTGTGGGCTATGTTCCCATGTCTATGCCTGTCATTCCGTTTGTTGCGTGAGATACACATGTACATGGCTCAAATCTGAACAGCCAAATCTGAACTTTGATGTGTTTTTCAAATCAAGTAACCCAAACTTTGAGTTCACTTGGGCTCATCATCTTTTTAAGGCTGAAAATTCAACATCTGTGCCGTGGTCAAAACATGGTGGAGCATGGTCATCACACCATTCAAAATTAATTTCCTTCGAGTGGTCCCCGCCGTGAAGTATATATGGCATCTCACCTGGAAGTATATATGGCACATATTTTCTGACATTCTATTCTAGCGTTGTATTCTGACATGCTATTCTGCCATTCTATCTGGCATTCATTCTGGCATTCTTTCTGGCATTCTATCTGGCATGCTATTCTGGCATCTATCCTGGCATTCTCTCCGGCATGCCCACTGAGATCTGGAGCTCGCGGTTGAGGTCCGGCTGAGATCTGGAGCTCGCGGTTGAGGCCCGGCAATGCCCACTGAGATCTGGAGCTCGCGGTTGAGGTCTGGCAGTGCCCACTGCGATCCGGAACACGCAGTTGCGATCCGAGGCTGCCGGAGGAGAAGAAAAAAGAAGAAGAAGAAGGAAGAAGAAGAAAGAAGAAGAAGAATAAGAAGGAAGAAGAAAGTAGAAGAAGGAAGGAAGAAAGGAAGGAAGGAAGGAAGGAAGGGAGGAAGGAAGGAAGGCAGGAAGGAAGGAAGGCAGGAAGGCAGGAAGGCAGGAAGGCAGGAAGGCAGGAAGGCAGGAAGGCAGGAAGGCAGGAAGGCAGGAAGGCAGGAAGGCAGGAAGGCAGGAAGGCAGGAAGGCAGGAAGGCAGGAAGGCAGGAAGGCAGGAAGGCAGGAAGGCAGGAAGGCAGGAAGGAAGGAGGCAGGAAAGGAAGGAAGGGAGGAAGGGAGGAAGGGAGGAAGGGAGGAAGGGAGGAAAGGGAGGAAGGGTAAGAGAAGGAAGGAAGGAAGGAAGGAAGGAAGGAAGGCAGGAAGGCAGGAAGGCAGGAAGGCAGGAAGGCAGGAAGGCAGGAAGGAAAGGAAGGGAGGAAGGGAGGAAGGGAGGAAGGGAGGAAGGGAGGAAGGGGAAGGAGGAAGGCAGGCAGGAGGCAGGAAGGCAGGAAGGCAGGAAGGCAGGAATGCAGGAAAGGAAGCAGGAAGGCAGGAAGGCAGGGAAGGCAGGGAAGGCAGGAAAGGCAGGAAAGGGCAGGAAAGGCAGGAAAAGGCAGGAAAGGCAGGAAGGCAGGAAGGCAGGAAGGAAGGAAGGAAGGAAGGCAGGAAGGCAGGAAGGCAGGAAGGCAGGAAGGCAGGAAGGCAGGAAGGCAGGAAGGCAGGAAGGCAGGAAGGCAGGAAGGAAGGAAGGAAGGAAGGAAGGCAGGAAGGCAGGAAGAGGGAAGGAGAAAGTACCCCTGATAAAATCTAAAGACCCTCACCTGACAGGTACGGAAATCCACTGTTGATGGGGATGACCATCCCCGTTCTGGGGATGTAAACATATGTAAACCATGTGTGAAATCTCTATGGAGGTGCCCCTGTCGAAGCTCTTCTGCTTCCGAGACCGTGGATCTTCCATTGATGCGGTCCACCTCCATGACGCAGAAAGCCACCGAAGTCAGCAGCCAGTAGAACCGATGCACCAGGCGAATCACAGAGCGAGGGATGCCTTCGTCCTTATAGAATTCTTCTTTAAACTCACCGAAAACACCACCAAAATTGTACATCACACAGGTCCAGCACAGCATCACACCAACAAAATGCGAAACCCTTCGCAACAAGTCATTGGATATCACGAGGCTGAAGCCGCACACCACAATGGTGAGCGCCGGAACTGCAAAAGTGCGGCTGGCTTCCAGAATCGTGGCCAAAATACCAAGAGCGATGCCAAAGATAGCAGCTAAAGCCAGCCTGGTGGTGTGATTATACAGCTGCTGGCACAAATATTAGGGATTGGTGATCAACCACTTTTTTGGGAGGATGAAAAGACAAGACAGATATGGGCGTATGGTATGGACGCAAACACACATTTTTGAAACCAAAGACAAGCAGCCACACCAAAGCACCCAATATCTGAGAAAAGTTGGAGGAATTCGCAATGAGAATCGTCTTGCCATCTTCTTGAGCAAGATAAGCTTCATAAGAGCACCAGAGCCTTGTGTACACACTCTGGTGTCGGTTCGGTACCACCAGCATCAGTTTGGAAGCCTCCAATGCAACTGCAAAGGGCGAAGTCTTGGGTGACTGCGGAAAGGATGAGATGTCTAAGTTCTGCGGGTTAGCCAGCATGCAGCACCAAGCAGTTTGCATACTCCTTGGCCAACTGTGCCTCACTTTGGCCAGAAACTCGAAGACACCTTCCTGCCAAGCATGGCTGATGAACAGCTCGCAGTCCAAGCCATCTGGATGTCGCATCAATGCCCAACTCATCTTACCCGCCTGTTGCGTCACTGGCTTGATATACTGCTCATTCACCGTGTAGATGCTGGGCCCATAGGCCTCTGACGCATCATCCTCCGGCCCAGGCAGAATCTGGCCACAGCGAAGGGCAGAGCAGACCTCTTGGCACAGGAAAATCAAATCTCGATGCGTGACACACCATCGATCAGCCGGAACTGATCTATGCAGGTCGTAGGCGAAGGTGGTGACACCACGGGCAGCACGAGAGAGCATGGCTGGGCAACCAATTTGAGATGTCAGCTGTCTGTGCCCTACGAGTACATCAATGATAGCAAATCTAAATGAATCATATTAAATTCATTTAAATTCATTTTTAAATCCAAGTTCTCATCTTTGGCCGTGGAACTGAAAAAGAACTAACTTCTGCCTGGACCCCACGGCCGCACTGCCAGAAGAAATGACTGATTTGATGTTTACCCTGAATAGAAGGCGGCCACGTGCATCAAATAACCAACAAGTTCAGTAGTGCACTGAAAATAAGGCTGGAAACGAAGTCATTTTTGATGAGAAAATGGCTCTCAGCCAACTGACATCAGAGTGCAGTGAGAGGCCCATCCCATCCCCTTGGGTGTTCCACCTGCTGTCCCGGGATGTGCCGGGATCATCAGAAACACCATCAATTCATCTGGCTTTGGCACGCCACAGTTGCAACTTTGCGCCAAGCAAAAGCTTCGGAAAACACAGTGTGAAAAAACTTCCATGGGTCATTAAATGTCCCCATTGAACACATCACCCAACCATTAGGTATATGGTCTATAATGGCTACTATAAGGTGATGTCCAATATTCCCAAAATGGGACAGTTACCAACCCCTGTTCACTGTCAGCGCTATTCAATTCATTCACTCAAGTCGGTGCGGAAACTCTTTCAAGATTCGAAGCCCAATTTGGGAAAGAACAAGGCACCATTTTCTCGATTCCATCTTAATTACCCTCTGGTAAACTAACATAGCTATGGAAAATCACAATTATTAATGGGACAATCAACTATTTCTATGGCCATGTTCAATTGCAAACTGTTAGAGGGTACATCACCACCCATCATCAACCATCCGCATCCGTTTCTGCAGCACCATGCGCCACTTTGATGGGCGAAGTAGCTATCATCCAACGGTTTAGAAGGTTTATAACCCATCATGCAAAAACACTGAGCCATGTAGCTGATTTCAAAGCATCACCGCCGGAAGCACAAAAACACACTTCAAATTGGCACAAATGCTACGGAAAAAGACCAAGAAACTGGTTGCTTGGGTTGCCACAGCCATGCGTACTGATTGGTGGTTGCCATAGCCATGAATAAGTTGGGATCACTACGAAGAAAACTGTGGGTTGAGTCCCTGATTTTCTTTTGTTTCCCAGTTCGCCAGATTTTGCAAGAATACAACACCAAAATTTCATTGCAAGAATACAACAAAGTTTCATTGTATTGTTTCCCAACATTTTCCCACCGACATTGCAAGTTTGAAGGCTATGAATCAAAGCCACATACACACACACATATATATATATTCACTTGCAAGGAAAGAACATCCCTTAGGGTGGGCATTGGGCATTATTTTTAATCGGTGTTTTTTGTTTTTTGTGGTCTATCCTTATTTTTTGTTGTTAAAGCCATGACCATTAGCTTTACCACAATATCTCAAACCGCCAGCCAGCTAGCCATTCTTGATGTCCAATCCCAATATTTTCAAATATATTTTTCCTGAGTAAATTGTAATATTTCACTAACCTGAAATAAGGCCATTTGGGGATGATTCCCCTTACTAACCATGATTCCGGTCGTAGTGAGGTCACCCAGATTTTTGGATGGCCAATCACCGCATGGTTGTATTTCCTAGGTAAACTCATTCTTTTGGTTGGTTAATCGTTGTTGCACACCCTCCAGTAAACTAACATAGCTATGGAAAACGGACCATTCATTTAGTTCAATGATTTACCTATCAAAATAGCGTCTTTCCATGTCTTTCCATTGCTATGTTAGTTTGCCAGGGGCTTTCCATCCAACGTCTGATGGTCAAACCAATGTGAATTCTCCAAGCTAAGCCACCGCATCACCAAATCACCGGGGTTCAACCCACAGGTTTGATGGTTAAATCAGGTAAATCCATCATTTTTCATTACCCCCTGGTAAATTAACATAGACCCTGGCAGTTGTCGGGGTTGGAAGACTAGTTTCCATTAAAAATGGGTGATTTTCAGGGTCTATGTTAATTTACCAGGGGGTATTCCAATGTTGATTTTTTGACGATTAAAAACACCATGTAAAAACCGTGAAATATAACCCCAGTCTGCCGAATTTCGTTGGTCAGATCCACTTGGGTGACTTTAAATCAAGCCCACAACCCAGAACTTTTACATTTTGGGATGCTTCAAAAAAATGGTCAATCTTTGGTAGACAAAGAAAACATCAGCTTTTGGACTAGTATTTTCCATTCACTAGTGTGTATTTTATAAAACAAAGTGGGGCCCCCTAGATAGCTAAGTTGGTTTATAACTCCAATAACTACGGTTTATGGTACTTATAACTATAGTTATTGGGGCTTATAAACCAACTTATAACTAGGGGGCCCCACATTGTAGTATGGCACAGAAAACTAAAGGATTAAACTTTCCCTTTTTGGTTGGGGATGAATTCCACCAGTTTTTATTTGTAACAGCAATCAGATAATCAAGTTTAATATGGATTAATCTTAAGTAAATGTCAGAACTTTTACATTTTGAACTGGTTGGTGGTGGTAACCGTCTTGAAAAATGATGGAGTTCGTCAATGGGAAGGATGACATCCCATATTATATGAAATGGAAAATAAAATTCATGTTCCAAACCACCAACCAGAACAAAAATAAAAGTCCCTATTAAGAAATATTATCCCAACCAGACCCATATTAAGTTTCTACAACGTTGGTGGTTTAATATCTATTGTTGATGGTTTAATATCCGACCATTTTTCAGCATTCATCTGGGTAAATTATAATATTTCACTAACCTGAATTAAGGCCCTTACTAACCATGATTCCAGTGAGGTCGTAGTGAGGTCGTTATAATTTACCCAGATAATGGTATATATAAACCCCAATAACTATAGTTACAAGTACCATAAACCATAGTTATTGGAGTTATAAACCAACTTAGCTATCTAGGGGGCCCCACTTTGTAGATCCATCGGACCTGTGGGATCACCAAGGCGCCTTTGATGAGCTCCATGACGCCCAGCACTCTGCTCTCCACGTTGCCATCCTCCGCACGGCGGGCCAGCTCCAAGGCGCGGTTCGCCAGCTCCAAAACCTTGGGTTTGTTGCCTGGGCTGGGCGCCGGGCGTTTTTTTTGGCACAAAAATGCTGGATTTCACACAGGATGGGGCCCCCAGTCGATAGGGTTCAGTTGCCTGAAAAAAGTGGCTGAAAAACGATGGTTTCTGGTAGATATAACGAACTAGTTCATGGAGGTTATATTGGTTTATAAACCAACTTATAACTGAGGGGCCCCATCCTGCATGATCAATGGCCATTTCCGACATTTTGAGGATCCTGAGATTCCCATTGACATGATTTAACGAGTGAAATGGGTGAAGAAACCAGGGATTTAGCGTGATTTAGCCATGAAATTCCATGAACCATGCGGATACTCAGTGCAAATCATGTTTCATCACCCTACCTGCCAAACCTGAATGCTGGTTGGTGGTGCAATTTCACTATCTTGAAAAATATTAGTTCGTCAATGGCAAGGATTGTCCCATATATGAAATGGAACATAAAATTCATGTTCCAAACATGTTCCAAACCACCAATAAGCCAATATATTGACCCTATAATCATCAACCAACTGGGGCCTTTGAATGTCACGTTCACCTTTTTCCGCTTTTGGAAACATGGTGAACGATGCGAAGAAAACCGATCCGATCCAAACACTTGGGACAATTTCACCAGTGAAATTCTGGGCGGATTTCGCAAGTCAGCATGAAAACATAGAAGTTATAACTGTTAACTATTTTATCATGCTGAATCGAAATTTCGATGCTTGAATCTAATTGACATTGGTTGGTTGGTTGGTTGGTTGGTTGGTTGGTTGGTTGGTTAAATCTAATTAAGTTAACCAAGCAATTTCATCTAGGTTTAAGCATCAAAAATAGAGGGACTTTAACACAGTGAACAATTGACAAGAGTTTGTCCAAAACTAACGCGTGGCCGAAAATTGCAAATTTATCACGACACATGATGATCATGATTCTTGACATTTATGACATGTCCATATTCTATCTTCTCCAGGGTAACTATCTTTATCCAAACCCTCGTTTCTGGCCCAAGTGGCCCATCAAGTTGGCAATCTCCGCCGACAGGCACACGGCCGAGGCTTGTTCACTGACCGCCCCCACTTCCCGAAACAAATCCTCCGCACGACGACAGGTGCCGAGCCCCTCCTGACCGCGATTCAAAATTGCCAGCGCGTGCGCCAAATGCGCCTGATCTCGCGGGATGGGATGAGCAAAAAGCAGTTCATTTGCAGCTGGGTCTGATATTCATATATATATATATACTTGGTGGCTCATCCCACGAATCGTAAGTGGCTTAGTTCACCCCAATTATAAGTGGATTAACCCTACTTATCCCATTTATAACTAGGGCTATAACCCACTTACTAAGTGGGATGAGCCACCAAGTATATATATATAAATGTATATATACTGGTTGGTGGTTGACCTACCCCTCTGAAAAATGATGGAGTTTGTCCGTTGGGGCTATGAAATTCCCAATATCTGGAAAGTCGTAAAATTCATGTTCCAAACCACCAACCAGTATATAGATCTATTAAGTCCATATTAGGATATATTAAGTCCCATTAACCCATATTAAGTTGGGGTACCCATTATAGATCTATTAAGTCCATATGAGTTATATTGGGGTAACTATATGTGTCCCTATTAAGATATATTAAGTCCCATTAACCCATATTAAGTCCCTATTGTTGATGGTTTAACTAAACTTAAGCCACCAGTATATATATATATATGTGTGTATATATGTGTATATATTCTATGAATAGTTATTTGTAGGACAATGCAGCAACAATTGGGAAAATCGCGTCCAGCAGTAGCAACCTATCGCCTCGTGGGATGTCAGATTGTGCATGTCGTGCTGTTCAGGGTGCCCTTGACCACTGGCTAACCCTCTGGTAAACATACAAAAAACTATGGAAAGATCCACCATTTTCAAGGGGTAAATCCACTATAAATGGGCATTTTCAATAGCTTTTTGTCAACGTTTACCAGAGGGTAATGTTAGGGGCCAAGCCCGTAGAAATCCCAACAAAACTCAGGAACAGCTTTCCAACCTTCAGTGGAACACTTGGTCGCCATGCCGCTGAGATGGTCAAGCTATGTTTGGTTTACCGCTGTTATAATCACAATATGGTAAAGCCAATGGTACCAATATAAACTACCCCCATTAGAGGTTTATTATTGATTTATTGGGTATATAATGGTATATATATATATATCCCCATTTGTGATGATTGAAAGGACCCCCAGTTATGGTGTTTATGCTGGTTGCAATGGGTGCGTCGGGCCCCAAGGCCCTGTCTTGAAAGTCAACGGATTGGTTTCTGCGGGAAGATCTTTAGAAACCATGGGTCACCCTCTGGTAAACGTTTACAAAAAAACAATGGAAAATCACAATTTTTAGATATTTTTAATGGGTAAATCAACAATTTCTATGGCCATTTTCAATAGCAAACTGTACACGTTTACCAGAGGGTGTCCCATGATATAGGGGTTTCCGGTGTGAATTTTTCCAGCAAATCGCTTGAGAAGAACCCAGGTACCATGGCCGATGCTTCGGCGTAGACATCGGCATTGCGCTTGGCATATGCCATGGCCTCCCGCGCGCGCTTCACCGCCTCATGCGCTGAGTTCCGGTGCCGTCCTCAGTGGTTCATCCTGCTGGGAGGTATACCCTCTGGTAATTTAACAGTTTGCAATTGAAAATGGCCTCTTATGGTCATCCGATCAGCTATCCGAAGGCTCTTGGAATCGGAGAACCCGGAGAAGCCCAGCCATATCGCGAGGGTACATGGGTACATGGTTGGATCAATGACCCAACTCTTGACCTTTCGGGACATTTTTATTTCAATACCCTGGTCAACTTTGGGTTTTGATGAATCTGCCAGCATTTCAGGATGTGTGTGCATTGCAACTATGTCCCTACCCACTGGCCAGTTCCACTGGGTACCTCTGCCAGCTAGATGTTTAGCCTTCCAGCAGGATTTTCAATCCACAATCGGCTTTTTTGGTTACTCTCCGGTACTCTTTGCCTGTCGGCCTACCCAGCTATATCCAATTGGTTGCCCGTTATATGCGCACTGGTTTGTACTTTCTACCATCAATTCCGGATAGAATCGTGAATTGCTTATGACTGGGTTTGCCAGAGTATTCAACCACTCACATGGACTTTGAATGGGTAAAAATAACCAAGCGATACTATGATATGAAATATATACATATATATATACACCTATCCCGGTATAGTTCCATAATTTCTGGCCAAAGAATGCTGGTATTTCAAACCCCATCATCCAACCGTCCGAGTGCCAAGAGTCTGTTGGCTTCGATGCCTTGCGCGCTGTCTTGTTGCTTCTTGGCCTGGTACCGGCAGAATTTTCACGGGTAGTTTCTCAACCAATCCATATGGCTGTTTTATTGCACTAAGATGAAGCCTCATTTACCCTCTGGTAAACGTTTACAGTTTGCGATTATGCTATTGAACATGGCCATACAAACCGCCGATTTACCATTAACATTTGGTGAACTTCCATCATTTTTTGTCTGTTTACCAGAGGGTACAAACAAAGAAAAAACAGGAGGGATTGGAGACACAACAGGACTTCACCAGAAATTGAGTCTAAAAACCTACTAGAATGTTAGTGGAATGGGACCGTCCTTTGAGGGAAAACATGGGAAAACTCACGTCTGCTGGGTCTGCCTTGGTAGGCCATTCTGACTTGATTTTGTTTTTCTAATTTTCAATTGGCTTTGTCTGAAAATAGGGTACTTATACCCCGAAATGGGTGCCTATTAATGGCAAATTCTTCTTGGTGTAGTCCATGTCCAATTCACTTCTTTGCTGTTACATCGCGATGGTTTTCTATCCCATTAAAACCGCATTTTGACCAATAGCAAGTGGCTGGGAAACTCTTGCGAAACGCTCCCCCGGCGAGCCACCTTTTCGGGAAGATAGAGACCCATAGCTCCAAATTGCTCCCAAACATTGGAGAGCACTAGATTACCATCTGGGAAACTAACATAGCTATTGAAAATGGCCATTTATAGTGAGTTTTCCCATAAAAAATTGTGATTTTCCATAGTTATGTTAAATTACCAGAGGGTAAGCTACACTGCTATACACTTCAATCAATGGGATTTTCAGGATCCTAAAATGGAGGTACGTTAGTACCATTTTTCAGGCCATATTTCGTGGTGATATTCACTTACATAGGCCTGAGCAATAGGCCTTATATATGGTAGATACCTCCATTTTAGGATCCTGAAATTCCCATTGATTCAAGCATATTTTTGTTGACATTACATCTACTGGCCAGTTCCATCCAGGATGACATTAACCTCGGCAATCAACCATAGCAATGGCCAATTCCCCATTTATAAACATTTGCACATGATTTTCCCAGCTATACCCCATGTATAGCTGGAAATTCCCAGCAGGTTTCATTCCCGGAGGCCCGCAGGGTATATATGATATGGATTTTTTTCTTCCAACTCATGGCTACGGATATTGAACGATATTAACCTTAATCAAATCCACATTAATCTGGTTGGTGGCATACCTACCCCTCTGAAAAATATGAGTTCGTCAGTTGGGATTATGAAATTCCCAATATATGGAAAGTCATAAAAGGCATGTTCCAAACCACCAACCAGTTAATGTTAGTAAATGTTAGTAAAACCATAGTAAACCATCCCAAAATTCACAATTTTCATGGGTGGTTTCAACCAATCCATATTTTTTTAAAATTGCTTTACTCAGATTAACCCTCCAGTAAACGTCTACATAACGAACTGGAACATCACCATGTTTTAATGGGTAAATCAACTATTTCTATGGCTATTTTCAAGTTCGCAAGCTGTGAACGTTTAGAGGGTATTGGTTATAAACACACTATTTTACAAACTATTACCCTTTGGTTATTTAACATAGCCATGGAAAATCATCACTCTTAATAGATACATCATCTATACATGGGTCATTTTCCGTAGCTATGCTAAATAACTATGGAAAATCACAATTTTTCATGGGAAAATCCACTATAAATGGTGATTTTCCATAGGTATGTTAGTTTACCAGAGGGTAACCTTCATTGAACCGTCATTTCCCAGCCCTTTTTTTGGGCGCAACCGCGCCTGGAACTGTTGCGCCTCCTGGCCCTTTCTGTCGCCGCGCTGCAGGGAGGTCGAGGCCAGGAAGTGGAGCAGCGCCGTTTCGCCGCGGACGTCCTGGTGCCCGGTGCTGGGGAGGCCGAAATGGAAGTGATTTCAATGGGGAAATCCATAGGAAACCATATAGGAAAACCATAGGTTTCAATGATAAATCCATAGGAAATGGAGATTACATGAAAAATGGGCATTTCACATGGTTTAACCTGGATAAACCATAGGAAACCATATAGGAAAACCATACAGGAAAACCATAGAGGATGGTGCCCCCCAAAAGTGATGTTTGTTGGTTTATGGGGCCATCTAGATATAATTCTAAGTACACTGTTGTTATTATAGTACATTATTGGTATTATAGTACACTATTGTTATTCTAAGTACACTATTGTTATTATATTCTAAGTACACTAACAATAGTATATAATAACAATAGTACACTAGTTTATAAACTAACTTAGCTAGCTATGAGGTCCCATCCTTTTGGAAAACATGAGAAAATATCGGGAAATCCCACGAAAAATCAAGGTTCATAGCTGGGAAAATCCTCGAACTAAATGGATCGAAATGGGAGAATCCTCATTGTTATGTTGGGTTGGCCACTTAAGTCGAACTGCACATCCAAGTATGGAACGGCCCTGTCGTGCTGAAGCAGATGGATGTCCGGATGGAAACAGATGGAAAAGATGTCGGATGGGGGTAGGACTACGCTTTGGGAAATGAGAATTGGGAATTTCATACCATGATGGTCGTGTCAATTTTCTGAAGGAAACAAATAGGGATTTAAGGGGATATTGGTAGGATTTAAGGGGAGAGATACACACACACACATATATATATATATATGTATACATATACCAATATTATGTAGAGTGTTCCTCAAAAACATGCCGAACATTTCCAGGATGGTAGTTCGATGATGGTTTTCCATCATTTTCAGGTTTCTGATCTATTTTTAGGTTGCTATACATAGACTTGTGTATGCACATATTATATCATGTCAATATGTAGGTAGACTGGATGGAAAGATAGATAGAGGGACATAGAAGGACGCATAGATAGGTACTTCTGTATTGAGATTTAGATATGTGTATATATATATATATGTATAGGGAGAGAGAGGGGAGGGAGGTACGGAATACAATACATGCATGTTTCCAATTGTGGAAACCAACATGTATATATATATATATACATACATAATTATATAAATATATATATATATATAAACATGACCTGCAAAGAAACGTGCAAACCCTTTTAATGACACAATGCACGTGGATATGACCCCCATGCCCCTAATCTCAATTTCCCTATAGAGGGTCCCAAAAACAGAGAAACGTCTTTTTCCAGAATGTTACCAGTGATCTTTCAATGCGAACCCTGGATGGTCTATCCATTTTAGGGTTTGAAGAATGGATACAGGATGAATCTCATTTTTCATCGGTTTGATCGTTGATTTACAGAGCAATACAGAACAGATCCCGGCGGGCTAGTATATAACTACCTATGAATTCGGGGGTCGGAGAGGATAGGGCTAGGGATTATCCCCATGTCTGGAAACTACTAGGGCTGCAGAACAAGCTAGGATTTGTTGAAGGTATTGCAATTTTGCCAGATATTATGATTTGAACAGCGAGTTACCGTAGGATTATTCTGATATGTCTGTGTCACTGTCAATATCCCAATAATCTCTCACAGTGGAACAGCCAGCCGCCATATCTGGCAGGTCTTGGCCTAAACATGTGAAAAACGCGCAGCTGCGGCAGTGGGGTCCTCAATGGCCTTGCAGTACTTCTTGGCAATCAGCGCTTGTTTGATGGCCTCTTGCTCATCACCTTGGGTGAGTAACACCATGGACTCCCATGGACTTCAATCCTGTCAGGGTGGCAACAAAAATTACCCAGCTTCGAAATCCAAGATATCCAAGTGACCTTTGGCCAAATGCGCTGCTGCCAGCTTCTGCAGTGCATCCGCTAGGCCTTTCTTGAAGTCGATTTCTTTGCCTTGAGTGGTTCCGATCATCATCAATCATCACTGTTTGGGGTCCCGGGACTTGTGATTAAGAAACCATACAATTGGAAACAAATAAACTTAGTAGGGCTCAATTACTCACTTAGTAATAATGTCTTGTAGATTTTATTATAGCCACTTAGTAATATCATGTATGGTTTGCCATAAAAACAACAAATACTATGAACTAGTATGGTAATTACCCGCTTACCCTCTGGTAAACTAACATAACTATGCGACATCACCATTTTTAATGGTAAATCAACCATTTCTATGGCCATTTTCAATAGTTTAGTTTACCAGAGGGTAAATGAGGGTTCATCTTAGTAAAGCCATAAAACAGCCATATGGATTGATGGTTGAGAAACTACCCATGAAAATTGTTCCATTTGGGGAAATCGCCATGTTTGATGGGTAGATCAACTATTTCTATGGTCATTTTCAATAGCTAACTGTTAGTTTACCAGAGAGTAGTAATTCTACCGTAATTTTACTAACTGTTACCCTCTGGTAAACTAACATAACTATGGGAAATCACAATTTTTCATGGGAAAACTCACTATAAATGGCCATTTTCAATAGCTATGTCAACATTTACCAGAGGGTAGTCACGGCCCACAGGATGCAGAAGAACCGTAGTTCCAACCCTCGGCTGCCTGGTTTTGGATAGTAGGGAAGGGGGAAAGGTCCATCATATCTGCCTGAAGAATAGTAGTAACAATAATGAACATAATTAAAATAGTTATGGTAACAATAATGCTTATCAATAATAGTATCAATAATAATAGTACCAATAATAGTAACAATAATAGTTATGGTAACAATAACAATAATACTAGTAGTAATAGTCATTCTTGGTCCATTATATTAGAAAATACTAGTCACAAAAATAAAATTCAACGACCTGAAAATAACTGCTAAGGCCGTATGGTGATGATTCCCCTGCACATTCACCATCAGTTCTGGAGAAAGCGTTCATTGGTTTTATTTGGAGAGAATCTATCCGAAGTAAGCATTGCAATCAGTATTTGCGTGCGAGCCCAGACGAATTACTCAAAACGCCTTAATTCCCTCCCCAAAGTTTCATCGATCCCAATTTAATCGATGAAAAACGGTTTTTTTCACATAACATAAACTCCCCAAGTGTGCAGGTAAATATGTCCAGCAATGTCGTTATTGGTGAATCCCCTATTATCCTTGCCGAAATGCTGGGTATTAACCTTGAAATAGTGGGCCTTCTCACCATTTTCGCCGGCTAACCCTCTGGTAAACGTGAGCAAACAATTACTTTACTTCGAGTGATCCCCACCATGACATTTATCGATTTGTTACTGGCGAATTTTCTGGCATTCTATCTGGCATATCTTCTGGCATTCTACCTGGTCACTGACAAATCTGCTGTCACATAGATACTAGCCACTCCCTTTGCAAGCAAGCCATTGCGTTTTTTTTGGTCTGTTAGCCGGTCTGCTGCTTCACTCCCGAATGTCACATTGCGTCACCGCTTGCAGATCAGGCTGCAAAACAAACATGCCAAGACATGTTGGAGTTCACCTGCATCACTCATGTCATGTCGCCTGCAGTGCAGCTTGGAAAACAAACATGCCAGGACACTGTGGGAAACCATCTGAATCAGTCATGGAATGTCACCTGATGGAATGCCAAGACGTACTGAACCACCACGTGATTCAAGACCGAACTTCTGATGTACACTGTGCTGCTCTCGAAACCGACACAGCTTTCCCACTATCACAAAACAAGATCAAATTGATTCTGACATGATGAACTCTCATGAAAACTCTCATTCTCATACGCCACCTTACCCTTACCCTTACAAAGCCTACAAGCAGTGCACCCGTGATCACCAATCATCACACAGGAGCAGGATCACGAGTCATGACAACAGCTCGTATATCTTCCACCACAAGCATTGCTTCTGCCAAGTGTGGCGATACATGCAAGTGCTCCACAGGATCCAACTGTTGCAGTAGCATGAAACATCCGTGCAAGCCATCAAAAAGTCTCTGTCTAAGTCTATTCGGAAAGGCTCTGAAGGTCACATAACTGTTTCGAGTATCATGTTCAAGAGTGGCAGTGAAATAGGGCCAAAGAAGCGGTAGCAATACTGGCACAACCGCAGCAGCCCCTGGATCTTGGAATAACAAGGCCAGCCGCAGCGCTTTCCATACGTTCTGCAAATCTTCAAGTCCCGGACACTGACCAAGAACACGAAACAGTACTTCCAATACGAAGCTGTTTGAATTCATTGCCACTAGTCCACAAAGCAGAACAGGTCGGAATCACAGAGTGATGCACATCTGCCCCGAACGTCGATCGGCAAGTGCAAGGTTCTTTGCTGACTTGGCAACTATAATAATACACCTTTTTGCTCGTGCGACCTCTCATCTGCAGGGATTTTTCCGGATTGGACACATTGTTATGTCGGACAATTTCATACTCCTTGATCTCCTCGAACTGCTCCGCAATCAGCTGCTGAATGCAACTAAAGGGACGTGGTTCTTTACATGCTCCCTTTGCAAACAGCAAAAAGCTTTCATTGCTGTTGTGTGGCAACCGGTTTGCTATAATTTTCAAATTGAACATCCCTACCAAACAGTAGCTGCGCGAATTTGACCGTGTCGGCCCAACTGGTCACTCCAGTCGGCCACGAATTTTTCGCCATAGCTGCAAAGCACAGACAGTGGATCTACACCAGTTACATAAAGATATATTATAAATGTTTTGAGCAATGACATTGATATACAATGATTTCTGCATGTTATGATGCACAAACAGCCAACACTCCTGGATTTGCATTTGAATGGTAATGTTCTATTCAGTCTAACATACAAAGGTTTCTGCATGTTTTGATCGCAAGCAGCCAACACCTCTGGATTCGAACCAGAGGCGCGAAATGTTCTATTCTGTCTCACAAAACCACCAAGTCACCATGTTTCTTGGATTTGCATGTGTTTCCAAGCAGACCCCAGAGCACAAGCCTGCACCATTGCCGCAACTGTGCAAAAGCAGACAACCTGCCACAGAAGAAACATGCAAGCAATGCATATGCACTACAGGCATCAACAGTGCCCAGCCTCCAGCAAGGATCAAGAGCACAACCGAAGTACGACAGTGTCACTAGGAAGCACTATCATGCAACCGCTGTCATAACAGTGCTGTCATGTACAAGCTAAGCAAGCTGTTACTAACCCATACAGACTTCGAACATCCACCTCATGCATGCCTGCTGAACCACATGTCAGTTACAAGTGTTGTCATGCAACTGCTGTGATGCAACTGCTGTCATGCAAGCGCTGCAAGTCAAAGCCTGCGCAAGCTGTTGCTTACAAATACAAACTGCTAACATACACATGATGCATGGCTACTCAAACGCATCATCCGTTCCACGAGACAACTTGCTTTGGCTTGAGCTTGCTTGACCCAGGACCCAGCAAAGCGAGCGATCCACTCAAATTCTACACAAATGATCTTGTATTCTATCTGGCTTATCTTCTGGCATTCTTTGTCCCTATGTTCTAGTCCATTTGACTGGCAAATCTTCTTTCTGGCATTATATCCTGCATATCTTCTGGCACACTCTCTGCCAATCTATGTGGCATATCTTCTGGCATTCAATCTGGCATATCTTCTGGCATTTTATCTGGCACATCTTCTGGCATTCTATCTGGCATATCTTCTGGCATTCTATCTGACATCTTATCTGGCATACCTTCTGGCATTCTATCTGGCATATCTTCTAACATTTTATCTGGCATACCGTAATACCTTCTGGCATTCTATCTGGCATATCTCATGGCATTTTATCTGGCATATCTTCTGGCATTCTATCTGACATTCTATCTGGCATATCTTCTGGCATTCTATCTGGCCGTTGAGGTCCAGCGGTGCACACTGAGCTGGGCAGGTCCCGGGTTGAGGTCCAGCGGTGCACACTGAGCTGGGAAGGTCCCAGGTTGAGGTCCAGCGGTGCACACTGAGCTGGGCAGGTCCCAGGTTGAGGTCCAGCGGCGCACACTGAGCTGGGAAGGTCCCAGGTTGAGGTCCAGCGGTGCTCACTGAGCTGGGAAGGTCCCAGGTTGAGGTCCAGCAGTGCACACTGGAGAAACTGGAGGAGGAGGCGGAGGAGGAGGAGGACGAGGAGGAGGACAACAGCTCTGACTGGTGTATGCAGCACAATGCCAAACAGAGAGATCACGTCACGAGTTCCTGCAGCAGTGCTTCTTGCAATTTTATTTTGAGGAAGGATTCGAAGACTAAATTTGACATTACCCTTCAAGGATAGCAGGGGGCTTCAAGGAGGGGGGCTTAGGAGAGGATTCAAGGAGCTTCAAAGCCCCCTTCGTGCCTCCTTCAAGCTCCCTTCAAGCCCCCTTCAAGCCCCATTCGTGCTTTCTGGTTCTCACTGTACTTCGACCATTGGTACAGCCCCTTCCCCGTGCAAAGTGACATTGCTGGCACAACAGCGACTGTGCCTCGGTAGCCCACCGTCTGCGCATACTGCTCCATGTCGATGATTGGGGAGAACAAAGCTCCCGTAAATGGCCCCGAAGGTTCATGCGCCACGAAGCTCGGGCTGCAGTACACTCCTTGATCATCCACGTCAGGTTCCCCCAGAGTGAGTAAAGGCGTATCCCTCGTTGGCGCAGTCAGGATCCCGACCTCGAATGTTGGCTCGTACTGCAAGGAGTCACGCCTGCTGAATGGCCCGCCATAGGTCGGTCCTGCTTGCGCTGGAGCTGGCCATCGAACTGGTCCAACTGGAAAAATCAAACAACCCTCACCTGGCAGGTGGGGAACTATGGAAAATCACCATTTTTTATAGGTAAATCCACTATAAATGGGCCATGTTCAATAGCTTATTGTATGTTTACCAGAGGGTAAATCACCATTCTTCACCTGTTTTTAATGGGAAAACTCACTATTTCAATGGGCTATGGCTTCAATAGCTAACTGTTCAATTACCAGAGCGTAACCCTCTGATTCTCTGAAAACGTGGCCCATTGAGTTCGAGATGTACTGTGATACATGGTGATTTTCCAGTTCGCGAAGGGTTTTTGTTCATGCCAATTTCGGGAAATCCCATGAAAATCATCATGAATTCCCAGTGGTCAACATGAATTCCCATGAAAATCATCATCAGTTCCTATATACCCTCTGGTAATTTAAAAATGGTGATTTTCCATAGTTACGTTAGTTTACCAGAGGGTATCAATGGCCTACATACCTATGAAACATGATGATTCTCAAGAGCGAACTGTCAGTCAAAATCGCAGGGGTTACATCCCCAATTCGACTGGTTGTTGATCAATGTTAGTCCACCATCAATGGATTGGTTTAAGGGAAAATCTACAGGAAACCATAGATTTTCCCAGTAAATATGGTTTTTTCCTGTAGATTTTCCCTTAAACCAATCTATTGACACCATGATCATGGCTTATCCTATGTTTTACTCCCGCGCCATCGCCTGACGTTGAATAAAATACCATCATGAAGTGGGCCACTATTACTAAATGATACCCTCTGGTAAACTAACGGACTAACATAACTATGGAAATTGGCCCATTTATAGTTGATCTAGCTATATATTATAAATGGTGATTTTCCAGTTTGCTATGTAAACGTTTATATACCAGAGGGTAGCAAACCTCTCTCTGGTTGTTGCTTAAATTGTCCGTTTCTGGTGGATAAATAATCAAACACATCCCCATAAAGGTGGTGCATTTGTGATTGCTATCTTTAGGCTGCCCAACGATGTGGGTACATGCACAAAACATATTTATTATATATGTATATATGTATATATGTG
This sequence comes from Cladocopium goreaui, assembly GCA_947184155.2. Taxonomy (NCBI): domain Eukaryota; class Dinophyceae; order Suessiales; family Symbiodiniaceae; genus Cladocopium; species Cladocopium goreaui. The sequence goes on from CAMXCT020004735.1 coordinate 449,723, forward strand.
TATACATATATACAAATATATCATTTTTCCACATGTATGACTATAGTATCAAATCACACACACCCACACGCGCACATACTGTGCGTGCTAGTTCAATAATATATATATATATATTATACGTGTGTTCAATGAGTTGGGTTAAAAGTCTAATATATATATAATATACACATAATATGTATATGTATGATAATATGTATAGCATCCAATATCCACAACTCTCCATTTCAACTTCCTACCCCTCTTCTCCCCATGACTTCGTGCCGAGCATCAGAGGCTTCGCGCTTCCTCCGCGCTGCTCATGGCGTCGTCCGGCTGTTGATTCAACAGCTGGGCCTCTGCCAAGGTCAGCGCTGCCGCGGCGGCACCGCGCTTGTCGCCTGCCTCGGGAGAGATGTTGGGGATCCTACGAACTTACCAAAAAAACAGGTGAAGAATGGCGATTTACCCTCTGGTAAAATAACATAGCTATTGAAAATGGCCATAGAAATATATAGTTGATTTACTCATTAAAAATGGGGATTTTCCGTAGTTATGTAAACATTGTGATGGACATGTCTTATCCGTTTTAAATGTTCTGATCTCAATCGACCTATCTATTTGTTCCTAATGATTCATATTTGAATTCAAGATGGTTCATTATATATATGATATATTCTGTATGTAATGAATTGTAATGAGTGAAAGTGAAAACATGAAAACATGCAGCAGGTTGTTCGATGTTGTCGTTTAAAGCTATTGATCTAGTTCTACGCTTACACAAATTAATTTACATACACATGTGCATGTTGTACTGTACATACACAGTACATGTTCATGTTTGTGTTCATAATTACATGTTGGATGGGTTCCGACAATTTGCATAGACATCATACATTCCACCAGAGTTGCTAGGGGATAAATCATGTTAGAAGGGATTGCACAATAACAATGAAGACGCGACTGGCCAAGTTCAGAAGTTTTTTTCCCCGAAACCAACACATATAAAACAATATAAAACATATAAAACCTAGATACCTACAATTTTGGAACAAAGAAATGGAAACAATTTTGGCTTCGGAAACCTGTTTAAACAAAGGCTTCTTTGAATGTTGTGCCCAAGATTTTCTGGATCATCCTCTTGAGTTCTGTGAAACCATGGCCCATTGAAAACAGGTGAGTTTTCCCATTAAAAATAGGTGAAGAATGGTGATTTACCCTCTGGTAAACATACAAAAAGCTATTGAAAATGGGCATTTCTGGTTATGTCAAAATAGCTATTGAAGCCATGGCCATTGAAATAGTGGATTTACCCAGCTAAGACATGGTGATTTTCCAGTTCGTTATGTAAACGTTTAGCAGAGGGTAATACATGGTCAAAATGATCTCGATCAAAGATTCTAGTTTTTTCTAATTTGTCGAGATAGCATCAAACATGATCAAAACAGTGTCTTCAACTGGTGTTTCTCATGAACCATCAACATCCATCAACCACATCATAATCTTCTTACCCTGAAACCCAGGCTTGGTACGCTCCACCCCAGATCTTGACCCAAGTTCATCGCAAGTCTCACTATGCGTGGTCGTTTCTGAATGGGAAAACATACTGACCCCCGCAAAAAGACCCATGAAACACACATCATGTAGTGGTTTAGCCCCAATGTTTCATGGGAAAATATGGACACATGCCACCAAAATCCGGAACACTACAGAATCCGTTGCCGCAAAAACCCGCGCCTCCATTAAGAGAGCCTTGGCCTCCATGAGTTTACCTGAGATTGCTGATTCAAGGGGCCAAAGAAAAAATACGGCAATTCTTGGGGGCCTCATTCCATCTTTTTTTGTTCACCTGGACACCTTTTTATTGACCTTAGTGCCACAATCCTTGTTTTTTTGCATCTACCCACCCTCCTGTATAGCCTTGCCCTCCAGGGAATAGAGCCCCTGGAACGCGCAAAAAAAAAACTTACTTACCGCCCCCCACTACTCCCCCGACCTTGTGACACATGGGGTATTCCAACTCTTTCCCATTCTGCCCTCTTCTCAATCTTTCCTTTTCAGACCCTCCTACCTTGTCACGCAAGTGCTCAGCTTGAGGTCAAGCTGGGTGAGCTTAGCCCAACTTGGGAGCATTCATCTTGTTTCAATATCTAAAATCCACTCCGTGCCCCTCAGCAACTTCCTGCACCCAAAAAATGTTGATGCAAATTTGATTGATTAAATCCAACAACCAAGCTGAGGTTGTTCGGGTTATGCCTTACCAAAAATACATCTGTATACTGTATACTACTGTATACATAATATTCTCTTTATATTCCCGATGATATCCCCATTCTTTTATATTTTCTTGATCATATTTTTTGGGGTAAATTCATTATAACCCAATGTGTGCTGATAAATTGATCAAGTTTCAGCACACATGCCCTGGGGATTATGCTGGATCTCCTGATGCATCCCATCTGATCCCATGACTCCCGGTGGTTGAACCCACACATCAGAACGTTTGCTACATCCCATCGGCTGGGTAAGCCATCACCAGCCTGATTTTTTTTTGGCCAACACAAGGTGGTACCCCAGTTCGTTAGTTCAGTTGGGGGTCACACAACTCCAACTTCACCATGGTTTATGGTAGATATATCGAACTACTTACCATGGTTTACAAACCAACAAACATAACTGGAGGGGTACAACCTTGCAAGGGGCATGGGTTTTCCTTTAAAACTATCATTCCAGTGACGTCGCCACGTGAGGTGGTTATAAGTCACCCAAATATATCCCCCATCACATTTTCTTCCAATTGTTTCTGCCATTGATGTTGCATAAATCACCATTTTGCCTACAGGATGGTGCGCCCCAATTATGTTTGTTGGGTTTATAGCCCCATCTAAATATAATTAGTTGCATATCATACACTATTGTTATAACATAGCTATGTTCACCAACTTAGCTAACGAACTGGGCCCCATCCTGTAGATGTTCATTATCCTGCAAACGTTGACATAGATGTGGTTCCGCATCACCATTTGTAGATCATTTTCCCTTAAGTCTTCCCTTAAACCAATCCAGTGAATGTTAAATCACCATTTTGCCAGCATTTTTATCATCTCCCTGAATTTGAGGGCTAGGTAGGCTAGTGGGTTAGCCTTTTTTGGAACTTGTTCTCAAGGGTTTCGCACCATTTTGCCTATGTTTTTTCATGGTTTCCTATGGAATCATCCAGGTTGCTGATGCCATTGGCATGTTCGCCCTTAGCGCCTGAGGCTTTGCTGATGGCTGTCAGGGCAGCCACTTCCAGGTGCCTTAAGCGGCAACATGTGAACGTTGCGCTTCTTTGGACTTGTGACCCATCTAATATATATATAATGTACACACACATGTATACATGTGTATATATATATATACCACAATATATCATAATATATGATTATATAGTATAATGTATTTATATATAGTATAATATACATGGACATATATGGATATGTATCTATATATACAAATTATAACAAATCATTTCTTGGTTGTATCCCAACTATGCTGATGAAATAACTATCTTTGGGTTTGGCCACCGCGGCAATCAAGGTTTCAAGGGGCCCAAAGTGATGCCCCTAATTTTGTGTGCCATCTGGTAAACTGACATAGCTATGGAAAAGGGTCCGGAATTGATTTGCGTTTGTTGATTCAAATCTGCTTTTCTGCCTGTTTTCCTTGCTATTTGTAGTATTTTGGAGCTGGAAGCTGTCATTTCAACTGTATTTGCAACATTTTGGAGTTCGAACCTCTCATGTTCCATTGGATTTGCAACAGTTTGGTGCTCAAACTTTTCATATTGTATGGTATTTTGCGACTAGGGTTCATTTAGGGTTGGTTTACGGTTGTTTTGGGGTTTATTTAGGGTTGGTTTGGGTTTGAGAAGCGGAAAAGCAGGGAAAAGCAGAAGAGAAGCAGAAACACAGGAAAGCAAAAATGCAGAGAAACATAAATCCAAAAAACATGCCCAAAACGGAAAAACAAGTAATTCCAAAAAATAGCGCTCCAAATAACATAACGATTTTGTCTAGCTACCATCTGGTACACTGACATAGCTATGGAAATCATCATTTTAATAGGTAAATAAACTATAAATGGAAATTTTCAAGAGCTATGTTGAATTGCCAGAGGGTAAAGGATGTTATAGATATGGTCGGACAACTGACTTCCGAAACCTGGCCGAAGTTCTATCATTCCCCAATCAGAAAGGAAACCACCAACATTATTTACCATTTGGTCGAATGATTTCAACCAAACTTTCGACTGGTGGATAGTGTGTCACCAATTATATGGTTATTATACCACCATTATACCACCATTATACGACCATTATACCACTGTAATCGCTAAATTTTGATGGTTGATGGGTCAGTCCGAATTTATGTCGATTACACAAACGCATCAAGTTGTGGTCGAATTTGATAGCGGAATCCCAGGTTTTCTGGGGCTAATCCCTCTTTTTTAGTCAATTCGATTTTTCCACTATGTTTCCCTATTGTATGATAGTTTAATGATATGCAACCCCTATTTTTCTTGGTTCAACCATCATTTTCCCACTAGTTTCAGCCATTTTTGTTTTTTTTGGGGGCGATCTTGCTTGTTAAATCCAGTTTTCATTGGTTAAACCATGTGAATTCCTCATTTTTCATGCAGGATGGGGCCTCAGTTCGTTAGCTAAGTTTATATAGCTATAATAACAATAGTGTATGATACGCAAATAATACCTCACAATCATATTCAGATGGGGTTACCAACAAACATCTGCCTGGGGGGGGCACCATCCTGTATGGTTTTCCTATGGTTTTCCTATGGTTAAACTATGTGAATTCCCAATTTTTCGGCAAACAAATCCGTGTTTTCCCAATTTTTCGGTTAACAAATCCGTGTTTTCCCAATTTTTCGGTTAAAAAACCATAAAAAACCCACATTTTCCACGAGTTTTGCCCGGTTCCATCGGTTCCCGGCGCTGAAAAACCGACGTTCGACCCGACGGGACCCGCGCCTGTCTTCGGTCTCCTGCGCTGCGCGGAGCGCCTCCTGCGCCGTGTTCAGGGCGTCCTCGTGTTTGGCGTCCACCAGCTGGGCGTGGACCTCGGCGGTTTGGTTTGCTTTGAAACCAACTTTAGTTATTAAGTTATTAACCATAACTATAACTTAATATTGGTTTAATATTGGTTAATATTGGTTAATATAACTTAATATTGGTTAATATAGTTATTAACCAAGTTATTATTAACTATACCTTCATATTGGTTAATACTGGTTTAACTGTTATTAACTATTAGTAACTATGATTCCCAACCAATAGTTTATGGTAAGTGGTAGTTTCTATAAATGTTAGTTTATATTAGTTATTAGTCTATAGAAACTATTGTTAACCAACAGTCATTATTAACTATAGTCAGTTTCTATAAGTGTTAGTTTTCAAGTTGATGGTTTCATAGTTTTTGGTAACTAATAGAAACTTACTCATAGAAACTTCCGAATTAGTTCTTCATACATATACATATACATATATACGGCTATAGATCTATAGATAGATAAATAGATAGATAGATAGATCGATAAGATAGCTAGCTAGATAGATAGACAGACAGACAAACAAATAGATAGATAGATAGACAGATAGATAGATAGATAGACATATTAGGCTGCAAATAACAGGGATATAGTAATTAATAATAGTTTAATAGTTGTAATAATCAATATAGTACTAGTTGATATATATATATGGTTATTAAAAATATGTAACTCTTAATATATGCATATATGTATATATGTATACACTTAATATAATCAATAATTAGCTCTTAATATTCATATACATATATATTTGGTTGTTAAAAATGGTTGGTATGTGTAAACATATATGTAAAATACTATTTAGTTCTAGTTGACATATAGTGGTTTATAGTAATTAATAGACTTACTAATCATGATAGCCATATATATATATATGTAAGACTACCTAATAACTATTTCAATGATTGTAACTTACTAATAATAGCCATCTACAGCAACTAATAGTGGTTTATAGAAACTAAGAGACACCGATAATAGTTGACTTAGAATAGTAGATACCTACTAATCGCTACGATCTGTTATTTAATTGCAACTAATAGTTGGTTTATCGTAACTACTGGTAGTTTCTGTACATTGATTTAAAGTTATAGTAATAAATAATTGCTAATAATAACCGATAAGAGTGTATAGTTGATTTATAGTTGTAGAAACTAATAGTAACGTATAGTAACCAATCACAATTGATTTATAACAAAAGTGCATACCTTCCAATTGCTATGATTTCTTAGTTATATATATATATAGTCACTACTAGCTATATCACTAAGTTACTAATAGTTAAACATAGAAACTCAGTGTACTTAATAACAACTCAAGTTGGTTTCTAACCAATCTGATTAACTACTATCGTTGAATAGTAGTTGGCCAGCGGCGCATAGACGGCCGCCTGGTTTTATATCATTGTTTGGTTTTTACTCGCTTTTTTAACGTGTTTGTGGGGTTGGGTGGGGTGGGGCAATAACATCACGTGTTTGTGGCCGCGTGTTCTACGGCCACGCTGTCACCACAAAGGTGCACACTACATGAGGTCTTGAAGACAAAGAATTGCTGTGACCAAAAATCGTGTGAACATGATGCTGATCAAAAGTAGTTGCGTCAAATCCTAAAACCTTCAAAAACAAGTCCTTGTTGTGGTAAAACTACATATTTTGCAACCTCTGCCTGTCACAGCCGCTTTCAAAACACCGAAATTTGGCTCCATGATGCTCCATACATTGTAACAGCGCACTTCACTCAGTGACAAAACACATTGACATATTGAGTATAACAAAACGACACGGCTAGGCGCCGCTGTCCATGTACAGTAGTTGGTATATTTATACTCAACCACCAGTTATAGTTGCAACAGTTGCAGTTATAGTTGCAGTTATAGTTGCAGGTATAGGTCTATATCAAATTACCATTATTAACTATCATTAGTTACTATAGCTATAGTCATAATAATTAATACTTATAGTTCATAACAAATTACCAGTAACGTATTAAAGCGGTGTAGTGATATATACTTATAGTTCACCAATAGTAGACTCCAAACCCCATCTTAAAGAATATCGTACGTGATATATAGTCGTATAGTAATAGCTATACTTGTCTAGCAATTCTAGACATGATGACACCAAAAATGACTAGGTATTAGAATTAAAATAGTCAATACATCCCAACAACATCTAGTGTTTATAATCAATAATCTACCGGTAAATGATGTGTTTTTTAACATTCAAATAAGGCTCTTCCATGTTTTTCCTGTAGATTGCCGCCAGTTCTGGGAATTCAAGGGCCGGGTGAATGAACTTGGAAAGTGGTCATGGGGGATGCACAAGTTCATGAACAGCATTGCAATAGGAAGAGTATGGAAGAAGATTCAGATGCGTATCAATGCATGTGCTTCCGCATGAATATAGAATATATCATAAACATGATTTGATGCAATATGATATGATATATTTTGACATGAAATAATATAATGGTTCATTAAATCCTATTAATTTCACTATGAATATCCAATTGTTATCCTTCTTAAAACCATAGGAATGATCCATATTCCCTTTCAATGATTCATGGTGAATCAGTCGCTTGAGAACCATGAGTACCCTCTGGTAAACTAACATAACTATGGAAAATCGCAATTTTTAACGGGAAAATCCACTATAAATCACCATTTTCAATAGCTATGTTTGTTCACCAGAGGGTAACCATCAATAGCACCATGCCATAGAATAAGATGAATCCATAATCCAGCCATAAATCCATCAAGATCCATTAAAAAAACCATCTATATTTCTCATCGATAATCAAAAAAATATCACAAACATATCCCAATTGTAATATGTATAGCATACATTTCCCATTAATAACCATCAGCATAACCATCAATATGACCATAATAAATAACCATAAAATCCATCTATATACATTTCCTACTAAAAAAACCATCAATAAATCACCATTAATCACCATAAATATCCATAAATAACCCAATAACCACTCCACTGAGAACAATGTTCATATAACCATTAATTCAATGGGAATTCCAGGATCCTAAAATGGAGGTACTGTACCATCAATATTAATTCATCACTATTAATCACTATCAATCCCATTGATTAATCAAAACATATCCTTTTTATCCATATCAAATCCTCCACGACGAGCCACGCATATTACCACCAAGGCACCAAGGCGACCGTCGCTAAGACTTCGGCCTTCTTGTCCTGGCCGATTCTCCGATTCCGGCCCGCTTGATGGTGCCTTGAATGGGTACCATCGGGTTATTTAACATAGCCATGGAAAATGGTCCATTTATAGATGGTTCACCTATTAAAAATGGTGATTTTCCATGGCTATGTTAAATAACCAGATGGTATATGCTATCCATGGGATGGTGATTGATGGTCGTTAGTTGTTATTAGTGGTTATTGATGTGATTAGTGACGCTTATTACTGTAATGGTTATTTATGGTTAATAATATTAATTAGTGGTTATTGATGGTTATTTATGGTTATTAATGGTTACCTTGGGGTAATCGTTTACAAACAGTGTGGAAAACTCTTGAGTTCCCCTAGGAACATGATATATAAATGGTGATGCTTCCACATTCCACATCTATGTAAACGTTTGCAGGACAAGTAACATCTACAGGATGGGGCCCCACTTCGTTAGCTAAGTTGGTGAACATAACATTTTATAACACTAGTGTATGATACTTACAATGACATTTAGATGGGGTTATAAACCAACAATCATAACTGGGGGCACCATCCTGTATTCAATTTTTGTCCATTAAAAGGCATGTATGTCATCAACCTTGTATCATCTTTCCCATACCCCCTGGTAAACTAACATAACCATGGGAAATCACCATGCTATCAATGGGTAAATCCACTATTTCAATGGCCATTTCCAATAGCTGATAGCTATTTTGACATAACCAGAGGGTAATTTGTCGAATGATGACATACGTTACATGCCTTATAAAAATGGACCCAATGGTTCATGCAGGATGGTTTTTTCCCCCCTGTAAGTTGGTTAACATAACCCCATTGGAAAATATCATTATAAGTATCATACATAATAGTGATTAATGGTGATTAAAGGTGATTAATAGTGATTAATGGTGATTAATGGTGATTAATGGTGTTTGATAGTGATCAATGGTGATTATTGAGGATTAATGATTAATGGTAATGTGGATAGGACAAAAATTAAAACCATTCCCCAGTCATCACAATTTTTATGGGTGGGATTCAAACCATTCCCATTTATGGATGATTTATTATTATTGTAGCATTGGAAGACGACATTCCTTTTGATCTTTGCTTTCCAGTGACTCCATCAATCAACAAATCAGCGAAAAATCAATCTATCCACCTATCTACACCCTCAAAATCCCCACGTATTTCTGGTAAACTTGCCAGAAACCATGATTTAGTGCTGCATCTATTCATCTTTCTCGGGGCCCCAAAATCGCCCACGCTCTCTGATGGGATTCTTCGGTCTACCAGACCCAATTCCACCAATAACCACTAGCCATAAATAACCACTAATAATAACCATCAATCACCACTAATAATCAATATCCATCAATAACCATTAATAACAATCAATAACCATTAATAACCGCCGTAAGAACAATTAATCACCATAAAGACATATCCCATTTATAGATGTTTATTGCATATATTTCCCGTGAATAACCATTAAAAACCCACCAACGGGGTCCTGCAGGTCATCTGCCAGCTGTTTGGCTTCCTCTGCCCGTTCTTTCGCCAGCCCTGCTTGCTTCTTTTGCACGTGCAGCTGCGACAGCAGCAGCAAACCGTCCAACTGCCCGGGACCTGAGACCACGTTGTTTCAACGGCTGCTTTTAGAGGAAAAAACCGGTGGGAAATCATAGGAATTGAAGGGAAAACTCCACCAAACATGAGATTTAAACAGCGATGAAAAGTAGATCCAACTTGTTATTTTCAATAAACCAACATATGGACATAGAAGAAAAACATAGGGGCTGCGCGCAAAATGTTGCAAAAAAAATGGGCCAAGAGATTTTTGGAGATGGATGATATTGCCTTTTGCCATCTTCAGATATCTTTAGGGGAACCAGACTTCAAGCCCCTCAAATAAAACATGTTGAATTATGTTGAGTTATAGTAAGCCCCAAAAAGGTAGAACAGTAACATTCCTCTAAAATGGTGATAGATTAGTCAGATTAGCTTTATATCTTTTTAAAGGTTGCGCATACATATGCTGAAAGTAGATGAACCTTAAGAGATTCATCCGCATATTTCAGTCATGAGATCCCCTTTTGAGGGTTCATCTGCCGAGCAGCGGTCACCAAGCTCCTTTAAGATGTCCAATTCTTGATTTTGCCTTAGGTCAATGGGAGATCTTCAGGATCCAATTGATGGAGGTACGTAAACGTACCATATGTTTGGCCATATTTTCTAGGGATATTCCCTTACATAAGCCTGAAAAATAGACCATATATGGTAGGTATCTCCAATTTAGGAACCTGAAATGGCCTTTGCCTTGGCAGGTCATGTGGTTAACACACTGCCATAAACCATCCCCAAGTCAACCCCATTCAGCTACCAGCAGTTCCGTTGGCACTCGGAAATTCTGGTTGGTCAAGTCTGCATGTTGGCCGCTGAAACCCAATTCTGCAAAAAAAAAGTCTTGGTTTTTGTACAAGTTTCTTGAAGCCGCACTTTTTATATGTTTTTCCAGGTGCAAAAATCCTTCCGTGTTAAAAGAATTCAACTTTTGCGTCAAAATCCCCAATCTTCCTGGAGTGTGAATCCCACTCCTCAAACAAGAATATTAAGTAACAAACAGCTCCAAGTAAATTCTGCAGGTTATTTCAACCCAGCATAAATCCACCAATTTCCAAGAATTGCTGGTTTTCCCATTCGACACCCTGAAAAAATTGATGCTTCAATTCCTAACACATTCAACATGAATCTAGACCCAGCGACTCACTGTGTCTCACTGAAAACCAATTGATGGTTAACATTGGTTAACTAAACATGGGTGGTTAATTAAGATTCAACATTCACAATTGTTCATCAAACATCCTCACACATCCAATGACATCTGGAAATTCCAGTGCTCTAAGTGACGACTAGTGGGCATGGGTCATTTTATTTTCAGACCTGCCAAACCTCAGATTGACTTGTCTGCATTTTGAGTATGAACCATCCACTTAGGTGTACCCAATTTTGACACATTGCCAAGTCATCTCAAAACTAACTCAACATGGATGGTGAATTATAATCTTACGCATCTAAAAGAATCATCAAAAAAACATTAGATTATATTACCATCTGAAAAATTCACACCAAACCCTGAAAAATTACCTAATTATTCGTAGTTGCCAGGGTCTATGTTCATTTACTGCAGGGTACCCTCTGGTAAACTAACATTTTACTACGGAAAATTCCCATTTGTAATGGGTAAAATCACAAATTTCTATGGAAAAACGGTCAAATTATAGCAATCACCATTATTGACAATGATTAACCAGTATTAACCATTATAAGCCATGATTAAACCGTTATTAACTGGTTGGTGGTTTCAACCCCTCTGATAAATATGAGTTCGTCAGTTGGGATGATGACATTCCCAATATATGGAAAGTCGTAAAAATTCATGTTCCAAACCACCGACCATTATTAACCATTATCAACCTTTTTAAACCATGGAAATCTGGAAAATCCGGTGCTCCAAGTGACTCACTGATGGCCAGCTCCACCTCGTTCCTCGCCTGCCTCACCGACGCCAGCGCTCCATGCGCGGCGGCCTCGGCCGTGGCGATGCCGGCGGCGGCGTAGTCTTCCAGGGCGCCTTCGGCCTCCTTCAAGGCCCGTTGCAGGTCGCCCCGATAAATGAGGGACTTCCTGGGGACCGGGGGTGGTGATGGGTCTACCAGGAAAATCATGGCAGTAAACAATAGGGGTTAAAAACATGGGGGAAACTGGAAAATGATGGAGTTCGGCAGTTGGGATGATGACATTCCCAACATATGGAAAGTCATAAAATTCATGTTCCAAACCACCAACCAGTCATGGTTTCTAAGACATTTAAATTGAAAGCATTGAATGGAAACACTGATGATGGTTGTTGGCCGGGATTTGGAAAAACAATACATTCCCAAAGTGGAAATTATCGACAAACAAGTCTTGTACCCTCTGGTTATGTCAAAATAGCTATTGAAAATGGTCATTTATAGTGAGTTGTCCCATTAATGATAGTGATTTTCCATAGCTATGTTAGTTTACCAGAGGGTATGATTCCCCCTATCAACCATCACCTTTTTGACACACCTTTTTGAACTGTCTGGCAGCGTCGGCATCAGCGGACGAAGCGAGGGCGCCCTTGGTGGTCAAAGTCCTTGAAGATCAGAAACACGTCCATACGCCGACTGGGCTTCAGCGAGATATCTTTCCGCCTGTTCAAGAAAGTCTTCCCGGATTCTCACTGTAATGCACATTGTCCAGAAACGCAATGCAAAACTATTTGGTTTGGCATGGCTAATTTTTAAGGTGGGACCGCATACCCCCTGTAGCCATCTGGAAAGGTGGTTGGCTCTCTTTACAAACGATGGTCGATTCTGCTGGGTAGCACGAAAGTATCGCTTAGAGGAAGGCTTATACGTGATTCCTAGTGTTTGTGTTTGGCGCTCATAGAGGATCGCAAGTTGAAACCAGCTTACCATGGTTAGTGGGGCCTGTTCATCAAGGATATCATGGAACCACTGCAACACCTTATCATTATCGGGGAAGTCATATCTCCTAGGTAATTTGGTCAAGTCGATCTTTTGAGGAATATATTCCAGTTGCAACAACACTTCAGTCGGTTGGACTGGAACCGCATCCTGCTTGGGTGTCGTCGCGGTAACGGCTTTGAGACCTACTTTAACAAAAACCTGGTGGATCTTGTTTCGAAACAGGTACACATCTGATAAATCTTGCTTGAATCTTTGGTGGATTTCCATCTGGCTGGGGAACCGGCGAAAGGCATTGGCGGCTAGAGCGTCAGCCGCTGCATTACCAGCACACAACCATCTATCACCTTCATCAGCTAAACCATCTGGATTTTGATGACTGACTATCTTTCCTACATAGTACAATCGCTGGCCAAGTCTCTGAACCAAGATTTGTAGTCGACTCCACAGGTCGGAGTCACGCTGATTACTGGTAATCCTACCCCCCCCCTGTTGAAATCTCTTTACCTTCTTGTAAACTTGGTCATTATCCACCCAGAGGGTGATGGAGATGTTACAAGACAGCGCAAACTCACAAGCTGCAATGGCTGCAGTGGTTTCAGCTCGCAGAGTGGATTGCCAATACCCTGGTAGGAGGCCATTGGCAAGTGGCCAAAACTGTTCATCCTGCGGACTTCCAATGGTCACTCCCCAACTTGCCAATCGTGTGAGATCACTGGTCGGATCCAGGCATGATCCATCAGTGAATGCATGAACATGATCTGATCTTACTGGAGGAGAAAGAAAATTGGTTGATTCATCTGGGATTCCCAGCAGCATCTCTTGAAACTCCCTTTGGGTGGGCGGTTGTGGAACCCATCCATGGACATGGGTTACAGGTGGCATCTGTTGAATGGCATCTATTTGTACTGTGGTCAACCCTTGACGGCAATCTGAGAAGTATGGGCATTCCCAGTGTCTATGCTTCTGACTGTCTGGTCTCTGACAAAACTTACACAGATCGCTTGCATTTGGGTCCTGGTGTGGTGCATGATCTGCTGTAAAGAAACTACCATTAAGGGACGTCCGCAGCAAGGCTTGCTGCTCAGGGGGAAACTTATTCATTGAGGCGGTGGTTATTTGAGGGGACATGTACGGGGCTCCTTCAAACGTGGGCCTAGCTTGAATTATCCCTAAAACCCTCTTCTGCCACCCATCTCTCAATCTGGTCTTGAGCTCCTGGATTGGACATCTCAACAGCTTGATTGGCAGTCCCTGGTGATCTACGAAAACATCATTGAACCTCCATGCCCATCCTAGTTGGTGTATTCGGGCTAGTAAGACATGGCATGGCCCCGGCGGGGGTTGTTTACGTTTCCATGGTACATGTAGTTCCTGAAGAATGAACTCAAACTGCTCAATGCTCGGACCATGTGATCTGATCAACATGGCTGTCTGGAGTATGGCATGAAATTGCGGATCGAACCTCGGGTGCTCAACCAAACCAAGGTGAACCATCGGGTTCATTCCACTTTTGTGGACCTTCAGTCCTCTTGTCGCTCCGGTGCGCAAAGATGTGTAATGATGTTCACCTAAAGAAACGCCTTGAATTCCATGGAGTGCAAGCGGCCAAGCCTTGGCTGTCAAAGCCCGAAGTTTTTGGTGATATGGGGCCAATGATCTGGCAAGCAGGTTCCATAACTCCGGCATTTTTTCCAACCTTGATGTCAGGGTTCGGTTGGTGTGTTGGAGGGTGTAACCCATATGGCCCCCAAGGTCCCTTGCTTGGAACATGATTTGAAAGGGTTGATCTTCATCATGTCTCATTTCCCTTCGGCCGGACCTGGTGGAACTCCATACATAAGTTTTTGACAAGTCAACTTGGACATCTAAGACTTTCATGAAGTCCAAAAGGGCATCTAGGGCTACTTTTGCCTGGGTGGCATTGGGACTAGTGACCTCGAGATTATCTACGAAGGACCACAACTGGGTCAGTGGGTGTTTGAATCGCATCCATCTATGGGCTACTATATTTACTGTCAGCATGGCGGTAACGCTCAGGCCGCAGCCCTCAGCAAAACCCGTGGTAGATGGGACTGGAGGCCCCACACAATTCCGTAGTTTGAATCTGCGTCTCATTGCTACCAACGCCGCACTCCATCCCCGCAAGATTTCGGGTGCTACCTGCAAATGATGCATGATTTTCAAAACAGGAACCCTTGGGAGAAGGTTAAAACATTTTACCAAGTCAATTGCCCCACCCGCAACTTCAGTTCCTTGATGGTGGGCCATTTCAATTTCATTCAAAATTGAAAACCAAACGTCATGTGCTGATTTATGGGGGACGCTTCCTGCACAAGTGCTTGGCACCAACGAGGAAAGATGTGCAATGACCTGTCGGGCACGGATACTTGACCATGTTCGGTAAGCTACTGGGAAAATGGAGATCGGCCTATAATCATTTACACACGCCGCTTCACTATGTTTAGCAAGGGCAATGACAAAGGCTTGCACCATCTGTTCTGGCCATTGTTTTCCATCCTTCTCAATCGCTTCCAATAATGCCAGAAGTTTCATGGTAAGCGACTTGGGCATATGCAGGAGGTCATCCCGTGAGAGACCGTCTGGTCCTGTTGCCGCTCTCTTGGATTTCTGTTTCAAGGTTCTGCGCCATACTTGGTAGGTTATAGGTTCGTATTTCATGGCTTTTTGTTTGGGAAATGCCTGTTCGGTGAAAGGAACCAGCGGGTCCCAAAACTCATCTGGGGTGTGGAGATGCTTGTCCCACCGCAGGGTCCATTCTTTACGGAATTCATCAAACATCTCATTTAGTTCCCCTATATGTCGGTCTTGACTGACCGGGCTATCTACAAGATCACCTGGGATTTTGTCAAGCCACAACTTGTCAGCCTCTGCATGGATGATGTTTACCGGGCCATGCTTTGTTATCAACATGGCCTCTGGGTTCCAGTCAGCTTCCGGTTGAACTTCGATGGAACAGTCTTCCTGGGAGACATCAACCACTTGTGCTTTTGCTTGCAGCAGCAAGGACTGACATGGGATCTGTCCTTCAGGTTGAAGGTCGCGGAAAATCAGGTTGGGGTTTTGGTTTCTGCGCAACTTGGCTTCTCCAACTCTTTGTTTACCTAACATCTTTTCAAAGGCTCTCAACCGCTCGTTAAAGCACTCAGAAATAATTTGGGATGCATTGGGTCCTGGGCATTCTTCTCCTATAGCTGCATGAGCACCCAAATGTTGATTCCACCAGGCAGCAAACGATGGTGTGAATCCGCTGGCCTGGAGAATGCTCTGCCACAAACGGTTTTTGTGTCTCTGATGTGTTGGAGTTGGTTCAGAAACCTTGGTTAAACGAGCCAAGTTTACCAACCTTCGTGCTTGTCTTAACCACTTGCTATGACCTGGGTCTATGCCGTGATATCCAGTTTCAAGATCTCCTGGTCGCCCTTTCTTAGGTGGTGCAGAGAACTCTACAACTAAATGAACCTCACGTGTCTGTCCCCTCCCAAGTTGTTGCTTATTGAGTGGCTTTTTATCTTTGTGGGCAAGCATGGTATTTACCTCACCTTCAAACTGCTGCATGATTTCAGCATATGCTGCTGATGTGTCTGCTGGTCCTGCCTATCAACCATCATACATGGTGACCTCCTTGTATGGTCAAACTGCAAGTGCTTCATGGTTACATCCCCATTTGGCCCACATCAATCATTTTTTGCCAAGTGTTAACACGTTCACCATCCTTCTTTGAAAATCGAAATCCACAAAAAAACAGTTTAATCCTTGTAGTCCCACCATTTTTCATCACGTTTCACCAGCCTTGAGTCCTAAATCAGTCTTAAATCGACTATATTTTGGATGGTTGAACAACATCAGGGTTGGGAAATTCCATTATATCCTCATCTTTCAAAGCTAATCGTTGATGATTCCCCATAAAATTCAGGGCTAAAACACCACCTTAATCCCTATAAAATTCACATAAAACTCCATCAAAACCCTAGAAAATTCGCATAAATCCCATAAAATCCCATAAAATTCCATAAAATCCCATCAAATCCCATGAATATCGCATAAAATCCCATAACAACACCATTTTTCATGGCCGTCCTCGCCGTCATCCACCCTTTTTCGTGCCGCCAAGCGTCACCAGGAGTCGCAACGCCGCACCTTCGGCCTTCGACGAGGCGCCGCGTCGGCAGACCGCCAGGGCGCGCTCGGCGTACTGCACCGCCGGGCGACTCTTCTCCTTGAAGAGGTGCACCTGGGGAGGGGGCCAGGGGAAAACCATAGGTAATTAACATGGCATTAACTATCATTGGTGACTATGATTAGTTACTCTCACTATCATTAGTTACTATGATTAGTTACTATAACCATAACATAGACCCTGGCAAATAGGACTTGGAAGACTAGTTTCCATTAAACATTAGTGATTTTCAGGGTCTATGTTTATTTACCAGAGGAAAACCCATAGGTACCCTCTGGTTATGTCAAAATAGCTATTGAAAATGGCCATAGAAATAGTGGATTTACCCATCAAAAATGGTGATTTTCCATAGCTATGTTAGTTTACCAGTGGGCTACTTCGGTGAGTTGAAACCCTCCACCAGTGATTCAGTCGCACTGGAAGATACAATGTGAGGCCCCCCAGTGATGTTTGTTGGATTATAAGCCCCAGCAACTATAGCTATAAGAACCATAAACTATAGTTATTGGAGTTATAAACCAACTTAGCTATCTTGGGGGCCTCACATTGTAGGCAATTAGCCATTATGAACTATTGTTATAGTTACTATAGTTATATATCATTAGTTACTATAGTTATAGTTATAATCAAGAGTTATAGTACCAGTTATAGTTATAGCTATAGTTATAGCTCATTAACTATCATTAGTTGCTATAAATCATCAGTTAATCATTATGAATCTACTATCATTAGTTACTAGAGTTATAGTTATAATAGTTAAGTAACCATCATGGTTATAGTTTAGTTATAGTTCTATATCAAATTACCACTATTAACTATCATTAGTTACTAGAGTTATAGTTATAATAATTAATAGTTATAGTACCAGTTATAGTTCAGATGCGAATCTCTTTGGCCCACAGGGCTTGATTCTGCACCGACTGGAATTGGACGTGGGCAGAATCTCATTTTGAGATACACCATTTCTGATGATGGCATTATCAACGTTCACCATTTTTCATGGATAATTTTCTGCAACTCCATCTAAAATCACTGGCCATTTCAGGAACCTAAATTGGATGTGCCTACCATATATAAGGCTTACATAAGGGCTGTGCAAGGGGATCTGCCAGCAAAATGTGTTTTTTTTTTCTGGTACAGTGCCTCCAGTTTACCTGGAATGGGCATCAATCCCATGTCCAAATCATCCAAACCATCCAAGTTATACACCAAAATCCAAGTCATCCCACCAAAATCGATGAAAATCCAGCAAAATCCGTCAACATCCACCAAAATCTACTACCCTCTGGTAAATTAACATAGACCCTGGCAGATAGGGGTTGGAAGACTAGTTTCCATTAAAAATTGGTGATTTTCAGGGTCTATGTTTATTTACCAGAGAGTAAAATCCACCAAAATCCAACCAAGGTAAGCAAGGTACTGTGGAAATCAGTTGCAAGGCATTGGCCTGCAGGCGTTGACTTTCCAGTTCATTGGCGATTTCCAGCGCTGCATGTGCTGCGCTGAGGGCTTCGGAAGCGCGACCCAAGTCCATCTGGGCCAGGGAGAGGCAGTTGTAGGACTTTCCTGGCCAAAGTCGCTGCTGGGAGGTTGTGGTGAAAAAAAGGCCATCAAATGATACAGGATGGTCCCCAGTGAAATGTTTGTTGGTTTATGGGACCCCATCTGCATATTTTTTTCGAAGTACCCTCTGGTAATTTAACATAGCTAATTATTGAACATGGCCATAGAAATAGTTGATTTACCCAGCTATTAATAAATGGTGATTTTTTACAGCTATGTTAGTTTACCAGAGGGTATCATACACTATTGTTGTAAAGTATAAACCAAAGCCAAAAGCCACGATAGGAATTCATAGGGATTCATGGAGATTCATGATGAAGCAGTGGGTGTTCCGGTGAGGACAAACCCTCTGGTCATTGAACAGTTTGCAAGCTGGAAGCCATGGTTCGTTTGTAGATGGTTTATCACGATTTATCATGATGTACCTATTAAATATCGGGAGGTTATATTCAAGTGAAACACCCTCTGGCAATCAAAGATGGCAATGTAAAATTCCGCATCAATGCAGGTGTTAATGGGAAAATCACCTATATATAATTGGTGGATGTTCAATTGCCACGGGTACGTTGAAATGCCGGAATAAAAACGTCAAAAAACATCGGATTCATGAGATGGTTGGGCGGAAAAGGTGGGAGATGCTACCAGGGTTTGTAATGATATAATGATGTATATTCATGGGGTATAATTAGAACCAATGGATATGAATGATATTGGATGTATATACACACATATGCGTGTATATATATATATACAAAGTGGGGCCCCCTAGATAGCTAAGTTGGTTTATAACTCCAATAACTATGGTTTATGGTACTTATAACTAACTATAGTTATTGGGGCTTATAAACCAGCTTATAACTAACTAGGGGGCCCCACATTGTATATATTTATAATCGTATATGTATATAATTACCCAAAATACCAAATGTGGTTTTGAACCCATTCAGCCCATTTTTTCATGATCAATTGATCCCTATCGTCAACTATCGTCCATCTGCCCCAAGATGTGTTTCCTCGCTCTCTCCCATGTTTGAGAGCGGAATCTAACATGAAATGACATAACATAACCTCGTGACAAACACAAAACATAACATGAAAATGATGAAAACAAATCCATGAGGTCCAGAAATATCCGCCACACTCTGACATTAAAAACGTTGTGCAATTCAAACAGTGCAGCATTTAGTTGGATGATTCACCTATTACAGATGGCAATTTTCCATGGCAAACTGTTGCCAGAGGGTTCCTCAACCAGATCCCCATCATCGTGAAATACGGGAACCACAGAGACCATCAGGCCCTATCCCCATCCAAACTTTCTCCCTTAAGACCATGCATACCCACCTCCCCGCATTTTATCGCAGCTAACTTCTGTTGGTAAATCCATTGTGATCATCAGTTACCCTCTGGTAATTTATCGTAGCTATTGAAAATGGCCATTGAAATAGTTGATTTACCCAGTAAAGATGGTAATTTTCCATAGCTATGTAAACGTTTACCAGAGGGTATCTCATATTAACTGCATGCAGTAGATCATTCATGGTAAATTATAATAATTCACTAACCTGAATTAAGGCCATTTGGGGATGATTTTCCTTACTAACCATGATTCCCAGTGAGGTCGCAGTGAGGTCGTTATAATTTAACATAGCATTTTTAAAATCCCTAGTAAATCAGCGATAAACCACTGTGAACTCATATTGAACCAGCATCAAATCCCAATGGATCATTCTTCTTCCCAACATCTTCATTGCCAAGTCCAAATTTAACCATGTTTCACCATCTTTGTTCGGTTAAATCACCATATTCATGATGTTTAGCCGCATTTTCTCTTAACCACCACTAAATCCCCATCAAATTCACTGTTAAATCACTCTAATTCACAATTCTTATTCATGTTTCATGCTCAAATCACCAGAAAATCCCAATAAATCATCATTGTTCATGCTTAAATACCCATAAAATCCCATAAATCACCCATTTTTTCAGGTTTTTTTCCCATAAAATCCCATAAATCACAAATTTTTTCAAGTTTTTTTCCCATAAAATCCATAAATCACCCATTTTTTCAGGTTTTTTCCCAGCCTTGTGGCCTTTTTTTTCCCCCAGAAACCGTCCTTCCCCGGGCCGATCTCCGGCGTCTTTGTACAGCGCCACGGCCGCCTCCGCCGAGAGCGCCGCGTCCTTGGCGCTGGCGCGGCGCAGCTGCGCCTGGGCTGCCAGGACGTTGCCGAAGGCTTCCAGCCTGGCGGTATGGTGAATGTATGGTGAATGGTTTTTAGTTAATGATTATAATTAATGGTTAGAATGGCTACTAATAACATCTGTTAGTATGGTATCTGTTAGTGGTTATTATACCATCTGTTAATGATTAATCATAATGGTTAGTATGGTTAATGATGGTTAAAACATTAATGGTGGTTAATATATGGCATAATATACCATTACTAATGGTTAATA
The DNA here is from genome assembly GCA_947184155.2 of Cladocopium goreaui. Classification (NCBI taxonomy): domain Eukaryota; class Dinophyceae; order Suessiales; family Symbiodiniaceae; genus Cladocopium; species Cladocopium goreaui. Next base: position 470,753 of record CAMXCT020004735.1, read on the forward strand.
TACCATTACTAATGCTTAGTTAATCATAATGGTTAGTATATAATGGTTAGTGTCAATGGGAAGGATTATCCCATATATATGATGCTTAATAATGTTGATGGGAAAATCATCTATAAATGGGCCATTTTCCTGGTGAATGATTTTAAATGGTCTGGCTGGTGGTTTTAACCATCTTGAAAAATATGAACGTCAGTTGGGATTATTATTAATGTTTAGTATGGTTAATGATTTTTAGTTCATGATTATAATTAATGTTTAGTTAATCACCATACTAACATTCAGTTATGAATTATTATACCATCTGGTTAATGGTTAATATACCATTACTAAGGCTTAGTTAATCATAATGGTTAAGGATAATGGTTAGTAATATACCATTAATGGTTAATATACCATTAATGGTTAATATACCATTAATGGTTATGACTAACCATCTGGTTATGACTAACATAGCCATGGAAAATCCCTTATAAATGGAGGTATTAATGGGAAAATCATCTATTTCTATGGGCGATTTTCCTGGTGAATGATTTTAAATGATGGTCTGGTTGGTGCTTTTGACAATCTTGAAAAATATTAGTCAGTTGGGATTATTACTCCCATATATTGTGGAAAATAAAAAATGTTCCAAACCACCCAATATATGGGGTTAATGTTTTTAGTTAATCATAATGCTTAGTATATAATGGTTAGTATACCATTACTAATCTAGTATTTAATTAGTGATGGTCAATAATGGTTATTATAATACTAACAAGTGGTTATTATGACCAGTTATATAATGGTATGGTATGGTATGGTGAATCATGACCATATACTAATCATCATTTAGTATACTGGCTGTATTAATGATTTTAAATGATGGTCAACAATGGTTAGTATAATAACCACTGGTTAATAATATGGTTATTAATGACATTAGCCATGGTTAATTAATGGTTAGAATATGTTAGTGTTAATAATGGCTGATATTGTGGTTGCTACTATTATTAGTATTAAGGCTGATGGTTAGATGGTATTAATAGTAAATGGTATTGAAAGAAATATGGTATTCCATCTAACCATCACCATTTAACCATGGTATATTGATATTAACAACCTAATATCTCTCAATAATTGTATTATGGTATTGATAGCAATGGTTAGGATATGGTTAGTATATGGTATCAACTGTATCAACAACGGTATGGTTAGTTGATGGTTAACAGTGGTATTAATAGTTATGGTTAACCATTAATTAATTTTTAGTAACCATTAATGGTCATTATAAAAAAAGGTTAACGGCTAGTATTGAATGTAATATATCTTAATATGAATGCTTAATGGTATAGCAATGATATGGTTATGGTTAGGGTTAGTGGTTAATATTAGTATTATAAAACGAATGGTTATTAGAATTAATAGTGGTTAGTATTGATAAACCGTAACAGCTATCAAATGGTTAGTAGCATCATGGTTAATGGTCTAATGGTTATGGTTAACTAGAATGGCTAATAACAAATGGTCAATATTAGTATGATATAAGCAATGGTTAATGGTTGGTAATGGGTTAGATGGTTAGTAATATAATATGAATGGTTAATGGTATGAATGGCTAATGGTATTAATAATTGCTAAATGGTTATCAGAAATAATGGTATATATAAATTATGGTATTAATAATGGTATGGTTAATTGATGGTATAATAATATTGATGTTACCGTACTATCAATTGTTATGGTTAGATGGTTGGTAATGACATTAGGTTAATGGTTAATGGCTCAACATTAACCATTAGTAGTGGTTCCCATGATGAATGGTCAATGCTATCAACATGGCTATAGTTATGGTCGATGGTTACCATAAATTGTTACCATTAATATGAATATTAATTGTTAGTAACTATTGATGGTTATTATTAATAATGGTTAATGGTTAATCCTGGTCAATGCCATTAATTATTATTTATCCTGGTCAATAACCAATGATCTATTTAATTATTGATCATGGTTAATGGTTAATGGTGTAATGGTCATGGTTAATGGTTATATAACATTAATGATTACTAATGACATTAGCCATGGTGAATGGTTTTAGTAATATAATATGAATGGTTAATGGTATGAATGGATAATGGTATTAATAATTCTACAAATGTAAATAGATCACCAGTATTATCAAGGTATGGGCCTGGGTTTCTATATTATACTCTAATGGTTACTAACTATTGGTATCTAATGGTTAATAATGGTTGTTAATAGTGACCATTTGGCAACCATTTACACATGGTCATGGTTAATTATGGTAAGCACTTGGGAATCATCTAATGATACTGATCAGAATGGTTGAAGGTTAATAATCCGAACCATTGTATGAGTTCCTTTTAACCACCAATTTCCATTTACCATTTACCATACGGATCCCTGCCCTGCCCCGCAGAAAAACGCATACGCAATGCATGTGGCTTGAGATCGTCTTGCCAAGGGCCATGAATTGTGCGGGCATTTTAAGAGCAGAAGTATATCATCACAGCAAGCTGACGATATGAACATGAGTAATCAATTATGGTTAATAATGTTTAACATTTTTTTTTAAAATAATGTTTAATAATGTTTAGTAATGTTTAATAACGTTCAAGCATGTTTAATAATGTTTAAGAATGTTGAATAATGCTTAATAATGTTCAATAATGTTGAATAATGTTGAATAATGTTGAATAATGTTTAACAACAATACTGGTTACAGTAACAATATGATAATATTAAAACACTCGTTTTTTTCCATATGATAAAAACATGAACACATTTGTACAGCTGTCTTCTCTTTCATCTGCTTCACAAAAAAAAGGATCTCTGGTTAAAAAATGCGCGGATTTCGTCAGCCAATTGCACATAGATCCCATAGATCCCATAGAAACACCGTAATATTCGATGGGAAAACCTAATTACCCTCTGGTAACTAACATAACTATGGAAAATCACCATTTTTAATGGTAAAATCCACTATAAATGGCCATTTCCAATAGCTATGTTAGTTTACCAGAGGGTACACAGAACATTTGGCATACAGGACGCACACTATTCTTAATTCTGTGGTAGGTAAGATGGAGTCCAGCGGGATGCAGATGCAGCTGCCTCTTGTCTCCGGCAGCTCTAAGCAAGGGGAGAGCTTCTTCGATGTTGCCTTGGGATGACAGGGTCCCAACAGGGTCCCAACAGGGTCCCAATGCATCTAATTGCCACCCCAGTACCCTCTGGTAAACGTTTACATAGCTATGGAAAATCACAATTTTATAGCTGGGTAAATCAACTATTTCAATGGCCATTTTCAATAGCTATGTTAGTTTACCAGAGAGTATCGCTTATTTTTGAGGCCGACTTGCCAGATCAATGGCCAGTGGATTGTTGTGGGCCTTTGAGATCAACGTTCGTATGATGTCTTGAAAACTTCTAAAAATTGCCACTTCTTGTGGGATATGTGGTGTTTATAAACCCATCACCAAAAATGTCGAAGATCTACGGGCACTTTGGGATGCTGTTCCAGTTCAACTGGATATATAAGCACACACATAGGGGTTGTAGGAAATATACATCAACTTAAAAATGGGATTTCATCAAATTTCATGCTGCTAGGCAGCTGAGTGACACAAAACTACCAAATGGTGAGACTAAGGGGTATCTTCGGGCATAGCTAACAAACAGATGGAGATATGGGGAGACTGAGCCAACCGGCTATCAATGATAGCTGGTTGGTGTCTAACCTACATTGAGCGATTAAACATTCCCGTATCCCATCTCAATAAAAACTGGTTGCCAAATAGGTTTCCCTACTATGGGTTATCATAATCATCATTTAACCAGGTAGCATAATCCCCTACAAAGTTGTGCCCCCCCCAGTTATAAGTTATCTACCATAAACCATAGTTATTGGAGTTATAAACCAACTTAGCTAACTATGGGGCACCACCTTGTAGCATAATCCCCTATAATAACCACTCTACCAGGGAAAAAAAAAAAGGTTAATTGGGATCATCATCCTAATTTTAGTGATGAAACCACATCCTCCAAACAGAGCCGGCCATTTCTCTTTGCCAATAGGAATTCGCCAACCTGTGGGAGTCAAAAGCCCATGGTTATCTGGTTGGTGGTTGAACCCTACCCCTCTGAAAAATGATGGAGTTCGTCAGTTGGGATGATGAACTTCCCAATATATGGAAAGTCATGAAAGTCATGTTTCAAACCACCAACCAGTTAGAATTACAGCTAATACCATACCCATTGAAATCACCCCAACTTCACCCCTATGACAACAATCCATCCAGGCAAACTTGACCAGCGCAGCAGTCTGGGCATCCCTGACTGACATGTAGCAACTGGTTATAACTGGTTAAACTCCCAACCTAAGTGGTATACCATAGGCCTTATGACACTTACTTCAACCTCATGTCAATGATTTTTGATTGGCCACAGGGTGGCTGCACGACCAGATTTTTTCTGGTCGTGCATCCCCTGCATCCCTACCTTTGGTCTGGCAGATGTTGCCCGTTGGCTTCGCCAGCAAATAGCCAATTTTTTTTGGTGGTCTATGTAGTCCCTACCCTATTTTCATTGGATTGGGGAAAAGGGAAAATCTACAGGAAAACCTCATTGATTTGGTGGGGAAAAACATTGTTTTCGGTTTCGATTTTCCCTTAAACCAACCCATTGATATTTTTGATGAGTAGTCAAAATGCATTATCAGTTCATATACCCTATTGAAGCATAGACCTCCAGCAATCAATGCTGTAAAAAAAATCCATAGCCAGGTGACCCACCGTGACATGGGCATGGATCAATACCTATTAATACCATTTTTAGGGGGATGATGGGGGATGAACATCCATAAATCCCAGCTATTTTTGATGTGAACTACAGGGGTACTATTGGTTTTGACACACTGCCACATAAGACATACACCCTGGCAAATTAACATAGACCCTGGCAGATAGGGGTTGGAAGACTAGTTTCCATTAAACATTGGTGATTTTCAGGGTCTATGTTTATTTACCAGAGGGTAACAAGTTCCAAGTTGCTTAAAGCCTCACCGGCCAAGGCCTTGGCCAATTGAGCTTCGGCTAAGGCCAGAAGCATAGCACCCTGGCCTCGCTTGTCCTCCGGTTTTGCTGTCCGTCGTGTTGGCGTTTTTTTTTTCACCAACCATGGAGATTTAAGGTAGCTATTGAAAATGGCCATTTATAGTGGATTTTCCCATTAAACATGGTGATTTTCCATAGCAAAATGTTAGTTTACCAGAGGGTAACCATAGAGATTTAAGCAAGATATGTTCATAGAGGTTTATGATTGCTAAGTTGGTTTTGAACCACAAACATCGGATTTAGATGATATGTATATATATATATATATATCATGATATATCGAACTACTTGGGTATAAACATCATCAAACATACCCTCTGGTAAAGATACAAAAAAGCTATTAAAAATGGCAATTCATAGCTGTATACCTATTAAGCACGGTGAGTTTCAATCGATAAATTACCAAAAGGTAGCCGGACATTGGTCGCCCTGCCTCGCTGTCGCGACAGCTACGTAGCTCAGCCTGGATCTTGTCGATGGAAAAATCGGGGCCCTGTTTCTGTCGCTCCACGCTACACAGCAGTCGCACCGCATCCTGCGACGACATCGCATGGATCTATTGGGACTTGTCGTAGCTTATAGTCATTCCCGAGATTCAAAAAACTAGAACTCGAGTAAAACAGTGATGACTTACTTCTCTATCATTTTTTTTGGGTTACTACAATGTGGTATATCGCCTGATTCAATGGTGATTTGCCCTCTAGTAATCACATATGGCTTGCTCGAAGATCAACAAGTTCAACTAACTATGCTTGATTTTCCCATTTTAACACATGAATTTCCAGACATGCCATACCCTCTAGAAATGTTCCACTACGCATGTTTTTCCCATTTCAATCATATTCAATGCACATGTCCAGTGGATTTCCCATGTCGGACTGTCGGATCGGGGAAATGCTGATTCCCTCGGAATCCAGGATTCCAAATCCCCGTCAAAACAGAAAAAGTAAAAAAAACATGGAGATGAAATCTTGGTGGTTACCCTCTGGTAATTTAACGTAGCTATTGAAAATGACCATTTGTAGTGGATTTTCCCATTGAAAATTGTGATTTTCCATAGTTATGTTAGTTTACCGGAGGGTAATAATGATGGTTAGCAGTAGTAGTTAATGATTGATAATGATGGTTAGTAGTGGTGAATCACTGGTAAACATACAAAAAAACGAACTGGAAAGATCCACCATTTTATAGCTGGGAAAAACAACTATTTCGACTGGGCCTTTTTGAATGGCAAACTGTTAGTTTACCAGAGGGTATATGGTTTTATATGCATTTTTTGTGCTTACTGCATCATCATTTGATTTTCGATGCTGATAGGTTGTCGCATATTTGGTGCACGGAATCTTCATTTTCTGGGTACATTATGGATGTGCTGGACAGTGTATCCAATGGATATTTGTTGGATATGGTCACATCTTCACCTATGGCAAAGAACTATCCTCAGATTCTTGAGGCACCAGGTGGGCTCCTTAGCTCCACATAGTTCTCCAGAGAATCCATAAACAAATTACTACCTTCCAATATTCCCCCGGGAAAAAAAGGACAAGTCACATCAAAACAGGACTTTTCGATCCATATATCCATGATATCCACCAATAAATATCCATAAATATAATATCCATCCTGCAAAAGATTGGCTCCGAACCGCAACCCTTGGATGGTTATGTTGGGAACAGCTAAGGCCCCTAGATAAGTCTGTTTTAATTTAATTAGCTTAGGTTTACACACACACAAATATGTATATATATATGTGTGTGTGTATGTGTATATATATATATATATGCGCATAGTTAATATACATAGTTAAATGTTCATAGTCAATATTAGGTTACAATATATGGATATATATAATACACATATACACATGTACTAATATAGTTAGTGAGTTTATAGATCAACTTACACCTGAAGGGACTCACCTTGTATCCAACCATATCCGCTGAATGTTCCACCTGCTGTCCAGGCTTGCCCTTCGCTTCCCGAAAGAGCCTCGGCCAAAATGATGCTGGATTTAAGCATCAAAGGTGCGGCCAGGGCCATGGTGATTCAACGGTTGATCGATACTGATATCTGGATACATTCATATAAATTACTAAATTAAGGTTCATTCACAAACCGGAAATAAGACCATTTAGGGATAGTTATCCTAACTAACCAACATTCTAGTGATGTCGGAGAGAGGTTGTATGAGGTTGGTATAATTTAGCCAAATGATATGTGGATGATATGTGGATGCAAAAACCACACAGTGTTAACACATCGGGGGGAATACCGAGTACCAACTTTGTCATAGCAACAGTTTCACCATCTTGGGGGGTAACTGCGGAACCCATCTTAGCTGCAACCCTGACGGTGCTCCATATCTGACAAAGCAACGTGTTCCCTAATCTTTACAGGGGGTGACACATTTGGTTGCATAGAAACAACAGTTGGGGATAAATTGACAGTGCATCGTATTCTTCAGAGGGGGTGGCAGTCAGTGCTGTTGAAGGAACAGTTTATCCTAACATGGCCAATCTTAGATACCCTGCAGAAAATGACACATTCTTTGCTGGTGAACGGTGAACGTAGATATTCCCATTAATACCAAAAGACGATTCAGCGGATTAGTTTGTATCCATCCAGTCGGTTGACCTAGATTTGTAGATCATTTCCATTAATCACCATTAATCATTAGTTACCATTAATCCTCAATAATCACCATTGATCACTATCAATCACTGTTAATCACCACTAATCACCATTCATCACTAAAAAATCAGTATCAATCACGATTAATCACCATTAATCACCATTAAAGTATCCAGATGTGACATGATCCCCCTTGATCCCCCTTGTGCACAGAATCCAAAGGTCAAAAATGCCGGAGCGTTGCCAGGATTCCATGAATGGTTTCTCTGACCAACTCTGTTGGCTCCACCAAATTGTGCATAGTGGTGCCCCATAGATAGCTAAGTTGGTTTATAACTACAATAAGTGGGACTTATGGTAGATATATCTATAGTTGATGGGGGTTATAAACTAACTTATAACTGGGGGGGTACCACATTGTGCAAACATGTGCAAGCTTCGGTGAATGGGAGATCTCCAGGATCCAATTGATGGAGGTAACGTAAACGTAGCCATATCATATAATATCAGGCCATATTTTCTGGGGATATTCCCTAAAATTTAGCCCTGAAACATAGGCCTTATATATGGTAGGTACCTCCAATCAATCGGTTCCTTTTGCATGGCCATTGACCACTGAAATGGCCTCCAACTATCTCCAACCTTTCTAGATATATAACTATAAAGGCCATTTCATTGCAATCAGGGTAGATTTCATTGCAATCAGGTTTGAACCCAATGTGTTAACCTGGGCAACCATAGTTGGGGCACTTAATTATCACTGCACAGCCAAAGGTGTCACATTTTTTCCATCTTGCTCGCACCTGTTGCCATGTTTGTTCATACCGCCTCCAGCTGGGCTGTGGCCCTGATTGGCCCCCAAAGCAAAACGATTGAATGGTTATTTTAAAGTTAGTGACTTTTGAGTGATCGGGTTTCAACACCAGGTCATTGCCATTCTATGCCCAGTGAAGATCACCCAATCATTGTAGGTGATGCTAGACGCATGCTCTTTCAAAGCAGTCGCACCACCCCACCCTCCGGCATCTCGATGTCAGTGGCCGGAAAATACAACGGCTTACCTTAGGTTCTCATGTCATGCTGGGTGGAAAATTCAAATCCTTTTTTTTGAAGGTGCATATATCATGAGGCATGATGCATGCCCCCAAAACTCAAAACAGTTCAAGTTTAGCCAACACCAGCTAGTGTCGACAAGCGTCGCGGGGAAATCTCCTTAGCGTGCCAGCCAGCCAGCCAGGGTCTCAGCCTTTAATCAGGGACCAGGGACATGTGTAACCTATGTCAAGTATGGTACGATGATAATGCCAAGGGGCATTGCTGGGCTTGTCGTACATGACTCGCCAAACTTTCACAAGCAGTCGGCTCGCATCCAATTCCTTGGGCCAAGTGTTTGTGATTACATAATGGTACCCAATGGTCTTGAGAAAATCTTGGTGCTATCTTTCTGATTTTTTGGTGGGGTGTAAACAGGAGCTAAGTGTCTTCACCAGTGAAAGCCGAAGCAATGTTGGTGTACTTGTAGTTCCCACCAGCTACTGCAGAGTATTGGAAATAGATTGGTGTGGCCTTTGGTTTGATCAAGTAGCGCTGCGAACCAGTCTGACCTAGGTACCATTGATATGGAGCGGGGATCGGAAATATCAAAAAATGGTTGGTGCATACATTTGAATTTCCATTACGATGGGGGAACTTAGTTGGATACCTGCATCATCCATGACTGGAGCGTGCAGCTCGTGCAAATTGATGGTTGGATCTGTCACCTTGTTTTCCTCCATCTCGGCCAGCAACTCTGCCCAAGTGCACCTCTCGCTGTCCGAGGTCGACTTGGAATTCTCATCGTCAGGAACCTCCAGGACGACGCTCTGGTTTTCACTGGTCCACTGGCAGGTCATCACTCGGGAGACTTCATCTGGCATGATGGCAGCCAAGGAATGAGAGATAAAATTGGGATGTGTATTACTGTGTTTTGAGTATGGGTGAAAAAGAAGATATTGGGACCCAGAATTTGATCCAAGACCGGTAAATCATTATTTTTTGGTGGTGTTAGCTCAACAATTCTGAACCATACCCATATCATTATAAAAGTTTAGTGGATACCAAATACCCAGACCACATAATTTGGTATATTCCCCTTGTAAACCACCAGGTGCTGATGAAACTTGCCAATCAAATATGTATCAAGCACCGATGAACATGCCAAGAAAATCATCCTGGCACACATGTATTTTTCCCAAGATCGCGGTTTGTCCATGGAGCACAAGACACCTTTCCCCTGATGTCGTGCAAAGCTAGTCTCAAAAGCCATCTGGATATGTCTAAATCCAGTTTCAGCATAGTATGGATTGGCCAAGCTGTTTCTTGGCAAGTTCTTAACCAAAATAAGATCAAAATGATCCATTCGGTCCCTCAACATCCTATAGATTGGAGCTGTTCACTCATCCGACTCATTGTCATGGCCATCTTCGCGGCCATCTGCGGAGGAGAGATCATCAGCTTCTGGGGCACCAGCATCCTCCTGCTCTTCCTGGTCAGGACTGGAGGGCTGGGATTCGGCATCGGCATGGGGTTCGGCATCATGGGGCTCGGCATCATCGCTTTCTGCATCATGGGGTTCGGCATCATGGGGCTCGGCATCATTGCTTTCGGCATCATGGGGTTCGGCATCATCGGGCTCGGCATCATGGGGTTCTCCATGGGATCCGACAGAGGGTCGAAGGGGCTTGGTCAACCTTCGACGGCTCAGCTCGCTGTGGGTCATGTTCTTCATGGAGTTCACCCTTGTAGGATGGACTTTCCACCTGGGCCGGAATTGATCTTATTAAGAGTACAAAAAGTTTTAAAGTAAGTGTTGGAGAGAAGTTGCGAACTGAGAAAAACAGTTGTTTGTAAAATTGATGAACACTTATCACTTGGGGCTGCACTCAGCACGTGCCGCTTTCAGCACTTCGGTCTTGGTCCAGTCAGGGTGCTCCTGACTCAAACGCTGCTTAGCGCTTGTGATGTGGTTCCAGTAGTCGTCCCGCAAGCCAACTCGGCCACTGGTTCCGGGCTTTGCCTCCCAAACACACATAAAGGGATTGATTCAGGCAGTTCCAGATTGAAATGCTAAGGATTCATTTGAACCCCCAAAGGTGTTAAAGGAGATATGTCAAATTTGTAAACTGATCAATGGTCAAGCTGGAGATTCTGGTTCTTGATCAAAGTTTTGGATAGTGAGTGTCACCCTGCCTTGTCTGCCCCTGTCTCTGCCTTGCGTGTGTTTCGCTTTGCTCTGGGTCGTCTGGGCTTCTTTCTGTTCCCTGCATCATCCTCATCATCCGAATCATCGCCTTTGTCATCACCTTTCTTCTTATCATCCTCCTGCTTTCTCTGGTTCTTCTTGTTCTTCAGGTATTTCTGCATCTTCGTTGATGGACGTCTGGGCTCTTCGGCGTCCTCCTCTTCCTGATCCATCTCATCTGCACTCTTCTCATCTTTGCTCTCCTTGTCCTTCTCGTCGGTCTGCAAAGTCTTTGCCTTTTTCTTGTGGCTGCCCTTCTCCTCATAGACCTCCTTTCTGATCTTCTTTACTTTCTTCTCCTCAGCTTCGCCTTCGTCGGAATCTCCTTTCTTGCTGCCTTTGTCTGTCTGTCTCCTTCTGCGGCTGATCTTTCTCTGGCTTGTCCTTTTCCTTCTTGTCTTTGGTCTTCTTCTTCTTTTCATCCGTCTGGTGTTTGTCAGGGTCCTGGCTACACCCAGGATCTGTGATCTCTGTCCCCTGTGAGTACGATCCATTCTCGTTGACCTCCTGGTTCATCGCATCTTCACCTGCACTCTTCTCATCTTTGCTCTCCTTGTCCTTCTCGTCGGTCTGCAAAGTCTTTGCCTTTTTCTTGTGGCTGCCCTTCTCCTCATAGACCTCCTTTCTGACCTTCTTGACTTTCTTCTCCTCAGCTTCGCCTTCGTCGGAATCTCCTTTCTTTCTGCCTGTCTTCTTCTCCGGCTGATCTTTCTCTGGCTTCTCCTTTTCCGCACGGATCTTCTTAGTCTTTCCAGCATCAAACTTTGTAGAGTTCTTCTCATCAACCTGGTCATCCTTCTCGTTCTCCTGGGTCTTTTCCTTTGCTGCTCTCCTGTTTTTCTCGCCCTTCTCATCGGCTTTCTCTCCTTCCTCCTTGGGGTTCTTCTTTGTGGGCTTTGCTAGCTCTTCTGCATTTGTCTGGTTCTTGTCGCCCTTCTTGATCTTCACCTCCTTCTCAGTCTTACCCTTTGCCTTTGTGGTGCTACTGGTGTCACAAGCCCCTGCTGACCCCAAGGCCTTAGCAACTGCGATCTTTCGCTTTTCTTCTGCGGAAAGTTCTGCAGTTTCACTTTTCTTGGTTTGCCTCGTCGTTTTCTTTGCCTTTGGCTTTTTGGTCTTTTGGGTGTTCTTCTCAGGAGATTCTGGCTTTTCGGTTCTGTTGCCCTTCGCTGGAGGCTGGTCCTGGAGTGGAAGGGATGGCATGTGAGACGTGAAACTGGCAGGGAGAGTATACAATGGCTCATTTGAAATCTTTTTGATAGTCATACTTTTGCTCTCTAAAATCTTGAACGGAGATCCAAGTCGGTTTCCCTTAGAAACTGGTGGAAACAAGTGGAACATTTCTCATACATTACCTGAGGAAAAGTGAGGTACATGACACGCACAGGGCAGGGGGGCCTCATCATCCTCAGATTCCGCTGGCAAACCTTGGCTTGAAAGAGGCTCTTCCGAGTCCAATGTGTCGGACTCTTCTTCGGAATCATTCTTTTGACTTTTCTTTCCTGAATTGGCCTTCGCCTTAGCTTTCGCCTTCTTTGCTGCCATTTTTGGTGCTGCCTTTTCTTTGTTTTGCTTTTCCGTTTTCCTCTCTGCCTTCTGCCCTGTTTTTACATCTTTGATTGCCTGCGCGAGTTCTTCCATTTTCTCCTTTGACATTGGAGGGTCAGTGCTGCGAGTGCAAGAGCTGACTGTCATGGGCACAGTCGGTTTCTCTGTCTTTGGTTCAGCTGGTGTTTCAGCAGGCACATCTTTGGGTTTTTCTCCGGTAGCTACCCGAACTGCTTCTTCTGACCCCCCAACTGCTGACCCAAAGTCCAATTTGATCCTTAAGGGATCTTTGGAAGCGGAACTGGCCCCAACATCTTGAGCTGGAACACGTGACTTTCTTGGTTCTTTCTCACGTGACAGCTTTTCTGCCTATCAAACCAGCAGAAATGTCAGTAAAAAAAATACACGCTGACTGACAGCTAAAATTGGTAGTTACATAATTTAGCAAGCTATGTTTGGAGAACACGCCGCCAGGCCTGGGCAGCTTGGGCAGACTGCTGTGAATCTGCTGGAGGCAGCCCATTCGATCCCTTGGAGTGGCTTGTCCAAGGAGTGGAGCGGGCGGACGTATTGCAAATAGATGACGTAGGGTCAACCCATTAGTAACCCACCCCAAGCAAAAGAAAATTGGAGGCTTATGTATTTCCAATCAGCCCAGATAAGCTAGTATGCTACATGTGGGGGTGGTTTATGTTTAGGCTTCCCACAGCTGGCTGTGACATAATATTGAAAAACACGATCTGGGATCCCTACACACTGTCGCATTGGAGTCGTCAATGCCCCAGGGCTTTCGTGAGCTACCCTGCTAAGATCCTCACGCCAAGAAGCTTTTGTCTGACAATAAGGGTTAGGTGGGAAATAAATTGACATTTGAATCATTTCTTTTTTTAGAAGTATCGGTCCTGGTCAAAGCCATGGGCAGCTAGTAAGGATTGTAAAGCGCCAGAACTCATGGTGGCCACCACAAGTCGCCCTTCCTATGGCCCTACAATCCCAAAGTTGTGGGACTTCTTTAAGTTTAGCAAGCCAGAGCCGAGATTTCAGCAATACACACGATGTTGTTGTTTCAATGTTTTCACCTAGCCATGTTGCAAAATGCAGCAGAACAATTCTGGAAATAGTGAATTCCCCGTTAATGGTGGGAATCCCTGAATACTGAAACAAGCCAGAAGTACCGTTTTTGTCTTGTCTCTTCAAGGCTGCGACTCGCTCGGGCTTGAGGAACTTTGAAGAACCATGTGCCACAACAAATTCCATCTTCGAAAAGACCGCCGCCACGTGCGATACCTTGTTATAGTGGAAAAACTGCCCCTTTATCAGTAGTTATAGTGGACGAACAGCCCTTTAATCATCCCATTATATATTAATTATCATATTTTTATCAACACTGATATGAAAACATTTTATGGGGCGAGCATCCAAAGGAATGATATACCAGCCTTGTTGCCACAAAAAGTTTGTACTTCTGACCCTGAATGATTTGATGGGAGCTTCCATCACGGGCTTTGCTCTGGACCAGGAACATGGTACTCCCATGATTCCTCCCCGGGAATTTGGCCTCAACGATGTACTTGTCCATCAATTCTTCAAGAGTTTCAGGTTCATTGGTCCAAGGTTCAATGACCTTGGTTGCATCTTCCTCCTCCTTTTTAACCAGGGCAAGGGCAGCCGTGGCATCAGCATTGGACTTTGGACTGTACCTTAGAAGGTGCAGGTAAAAATAAGGTGATATATTATATGTACATAATTGTATATATATAATATGTGTAAAACATATACCAGTAGTATATAATCGTAAAGATGAAATTGAGATGCCACATTTTTGGGGGAAATACAGGGGGCGGGCCCCATGTAAGAAAATAACCCGAGTAAGAACAAGGGATAAGGAAATCCAGAACCCAATGTTGGAAACACGTCTCTCGTCCCATTGGACTGATGATCACAAAATTGGTTGAATTTTTAAAAGATAACACACAAGGAAATGAATGATTCAGTCAAATGGCTTTTGATCAAAATCCTTCAAGATGTTTGACCAATCCTCCCCAAATACTTGGTCATCGATGTATCGAGCCCGCACTGCTGGGGGAATGCTGATCCGAAACTTGTTCCACCCTTTCAATGAAGGATTTGGATCATAATCAAGCTTGATCAGCTTCAAAGGATATTGGTTTGGGTCCACATCCGTGGCTGACGATGCCGGTGGCTTGGGCTCGTATGCACGCACCTGCCCAAGGTGCTTGTGATTGCCTCGCTTCCACTCCTGGCGGTATAGGACTGGTGATTGGGCCTGGAGGGATTTCCAACAAACAAACATGGGATGGGTGCTAGCCTGTTTGCTGCTTGGACCGTGTAACGATACATGACGGTGACGAAAACAAATTTATTATTACAAAACCCTTTCCCTATGAAGATAACTAAGAGTCCTCCAACAACTCACAGGCCAATGTCTTTTCCACATACTCAGCGGTAGAGATGGTCTTGGACATGGACAGGGTCTTGAACTTGATGGGAATGGTGGTTTGATCAGAGAATCTTTTGCATGCGCGTTCCACCCAACTGTCATAGGCTGTCAAATTGATCAGGACACAGGTGTCTGTCTGTTTGGGAACCTCCGTCCGCCCCAACAATGCCGAAAGTAGGCCACACGGGAGAGCCTCACCCGCCAGGAATTGTGCACATTCCTGGACATCCGACAAAGACCTGTCAGCAGTGTGGCAGCCGAGGGGACTCATGTTCATGCTCATGATCATCATCATCATCATCATCATCACCATCACCACCATCATCATCATCATCATCATCATCCTCATCATCATCATCATCATCATCGTCATTGTCGTCATCATCATCATCATCGTCATCGTCATCGTCATCATCATCATCATCATCATCACCATCGTCATCCTCATCGTCATCGTCATCATCATCACCATGATCATCATGATCGCAATCATCATCAATCGTCATCATCATCATCATCATCATCGTCATCATCAGCATCATGAACATTGATCGTCATCATCGCTATCATCACTATCACAGGTATCATGACCACTGTCATAATCACAACCATAGTCTACACCATCCTCATCATCATCATCATCATTTTCTTCATCATCATCATCATCACCATCATTTTCATCATCATCAAAATATTCATCCTCACCACCATCATCTACATCAGTGTCACCACCATCACCATCTTCATCTACATCACCATCACCACCATAGCCATCATCACGATCATCCATCACAATCATGATGATCAATATCATCATCACCATCATCACCACCATCATCCTCATAATCATGGTCGCATCAGAACCACCTTCAGAACCTGTATCGAACCCATGATGGAACCAAACCCTAGTTCATATCATGCGTGCAACATATAGAATATTCTGTTGTGATGCCGTTTCAAACATATAGTTCAATCAGCTGGGTATTATATCGCGAAGAAATGGAAAATATATATGTTCCCATCTATTCACTTTGATCATAAATCACGATCACATCAGATTAATCAACATCAAGACCACAACCACCAAGATTGGATAGGTACCTGATGGCCCTGTCAAAATAACACATGAACCGTTTCCGACTAATTTGTGGGCAATTTGGGTAAACACCCCCAGAGTAAAACCTGTGAGGCCCAGGTTAAGATAATTTTTTGGCGAACTAAAAGGCACCCGGTTCCAACCCTGAAGCCTCATTCCCTCGGAGGCATGGGGCAAGTTGTCTTTCTGGGCCACCGGTACAACGTATTGACCTTCCGGCGTCCAAGGAATTTCATTTCTGTTCGACCTGCCAGTGGCCGCTTCAGGACTTCAACCAGTGCTGGGCGTGTTGAACGGGAAACCATGAACTTCATTCAAATTTTAATATAGTGCCAACCAGGTAAGAGTGAACCAGATAATTTTCAATCCATCTACCCGGGCACGCTATGGCCTGTCTTGGATCAATTGGGATGGGGACCACACATTGTCTCCAGCTGTAAGATCCATCATCACAACCCACCCATCAAAATGGAGGGGAACTTTGCGTCTTCCATTCGGTGGCTGGCAGCGAATGGCGATGCTGTGCTGCTTGAATCCTCGGGCGTCCATTTTGTCCTCCCATCTCCTCGCAGGAAGTGAGATGCTGGAACTTGCAGGAGCTGGGCCGTTGACGGTGGCACATACTGACACCTTAAGGGGCCAACTATATTATGAAAATAATAGGGGAACATCAACAGGGAAAAAATAGATTCAGAACAAAATGGAAATAACCAGTAGCCTGAAATGTGCGGATACTAACATCCCAAAGGTCCTCAATTCTCCCCTGTAGCCAGCTACTTTCTCGGAGACCAAGTAAGGTGCGACCAGCACTGCCACTGACATAGGACTCTTTTTGAAGATTGAATGCATCAGGTCACAGTAGTCGTTGACTTCTTGCTGCGTCAAGCGGCCGCACTTCATCAAGTCGCACCAAACCACACAAGGGTATTGAGGAAATCGAGTCAAGAACTGCAGGGGAGAGCAACGGAGTTTCTTTTTTGGGATTGAACATCATGATAAGTCAAAAGTAGTCCAAAAGAAACTGAATAAGACATCTCAATTTTCCAACGTTGTTCAACAAGTCAACACGTTGACTGACTTGTATTTGATAATCCCCAGCCCGGTCAGCGAGGGAGATCTGTTCCTTGAGGGACCCAGCATGGACAGCCATGTTCAAGGACATGTAATCAGCCACCAAGGCTGCACCGATACAATTTTGACCCCGAAGGTGCATGATGCGTTCCTGACGAATCGAATTCTCAGACTTGACCACATCACGATAAACATTCCCCACTTGTGCCAAATCCCTGGCCAGTGCAAGAGAATCGGCTTGGAATTGTGCTTTGCGGGATTCAGCAGACAAAGCTTGGAGCTTCTGGTCCGCCTGCTCCACTTTCTCCTTGGTCGTGTCGATCTTTTTCGGTGCGACTTCTGTGAACATGATGGTCTCCTCAATCTTGAACTGAGGGTCCAAAGTCTTTACGAATGTGTCGGCCTCTGTCGTGAAGTCCCTTACTTGTTTTAAATCTCTTTGGAAAAACGAATTTAGACCAGTGAGCATCAAATTTTAGTTGGACCACCCTACCCTGAAACTACCACATAAAACAAGATTCCCCTCCACAGCACGCTTGAGAAGATTCTCAATGACACCATTGTCAAACACATAGGTGCCGTGCTCATCCTTCCAATAAGCCATCAACGCCAAGACGTGGGAAACGAAACACATCCGATCGCACTCAGTGAGCCATTCGGTCAAGGGCAAACGGACGGAACATGCCTTGCCGGCCCGCCTGCATGCCACATCATGTAGAAACAAGATGCGTTTGACAAACAGTTCTTGTTTGAGGAAGTCCACCGTCAGCACTTGGCACCATATGTGGCAAGTTCTGGCTCCAGCATCACGGGGCTGCCCACCAAGCAGCCATCGATCATCTAAAAGCAAGACGTTGCTGAAGGCTGCAGGGGGTCAGAATATATGCCAGAAGAATGCATTTTGGTGGGGATCACTCGAAGAAAGCATGATTCTCCCTAGCCCCGCTACGCCGTTCTGTTGTGAAATTGAATTATTTGGGACAAGAAAAATCGGGTAAATAACCATTACATACTACATTCTTTTAAGTGTTTTTTAGATAAACCCGGTTCGTAATTCCACCAGCCTGACGCTTCAAACTTGAAGCAGTGCAAGTGCTTCTGGAGGAGCTCAAATGCTTTCTCGCAGACACCAACCTGAGCAACTCAGGGTGGAGGGGTGCGAGAAGGGGTAACGGAAATCATCCGCAATAACTTTATCTTTGATTGCACTATGGAGTTGATGGATCAAGTTGCCCCAAAATGTTTGGCGGATGGGTTTGAAATGGGGTTGTCTCAAATAGGGCAGGGCCCAGAACTCATAAGTTCAGGCTCACTTTCTAAGGTTTCGGCACCCTTTTTTTGTTTGTTTGGGGGGTGGTTGCAGAATAGACTTTGGAATGTTTGTTTGGTGACACAAGTTACTTGGTCCAATTTTTCTTAACACCAAGCTACCTTGAACCCATAAAGTTCATCCATGGCAGTTTTGTCCAGTCGGTAGCGGGAGCTGACCTCAGCAATGCCATACTGGTTGTACTCTTCCATCGCAGCAAAGAACGCATCCTTGTACTTTGACTCCGGGTACTTGACGGTGTCCTCATGGTTTTGAATTTTGATAATTGTCTGATAGAAGATGGAACCACGGAACCGTGTGAAATTATCTTGAAAATGTTTCAAATTTCGAGCCCATATCCTCACATTGGAGTTCCCGGGCTCTGGCCGCAAAAGTCAATACCTTCTGTAGGATGTTCTTCCGTTGCCTTTCACTTTGTTGTTCATGCACCTGGATCCTGCGCCACCTCAGCTCCGCGACCCCTGCAGACTGGACCTTGCACTTGAGGGACTTCACAGAGTGGAGCCACCTGGCAAGAATTTGGCCGGGTTTGGCAGGATTGATGTGGAAGCCACTAGACCCCCCAATGCATAAAAGGATCACTTACCAAAATGGGAAAGAAGCAAGATCCTAAGACGACGGTCCCACCCGGACCATCACGTAAGCTTGGCCCTGGGGAACCCTAGACCCAGCTCCCAAAATAGCTCGGAACATGAATGGGCACCCCCAAAATATAGATTAGACAGCCGCAAAATAGCTAAAGTATGCCCAAAATAGTTGGGAGCACTCCCAAAATAGTAATAACCATGTCCAGGGACCTGGTCCAAGACGACGGTCCCACCCGGACCATCACGTAAGAAAATTGGATTTGTGCTGTGATCCAAAGTGACCCTTTCATCCCTTCAAGCTATTTTGGGAACTATTTTGGGGATTATTTTAGGAACTATTTTGGGGACTATTCTGGGGACTATTTTGGAACTATTTTGGGAACTATTTTGGGGATTATTTTGGGAACTATTTTGGGGACTATTCTGGGGACTATTTTGGAACTATTTTGGGAACTATTTTGGGGATTATTTTGGGTACTATTTTGGCCACTATTTTGGGAACAGTTTGTCTACTATTTAACTATATTTGGGAGCTATGTCTTGGTAACTACTTAAGAGCCATATTGACCTATGATGGGAACTTTATTGAACTATGTTGGGAGTTGTCATTTAACTATTTTGGGAACTGTTTTGAACAATTTTTAGACCTATCTTGGGAAGACAATAACTATGATGGGCCTGGGGCTTCAATTTTTTAAAGACACCAAGCCAGGCCTGATGAAATCCGACTTGGCATCTCCATCCATGGAATCCCTGTTGAAATAGCTCCAAAGAACTGCCCACAAGATGCAGGAGACACGCCCCAGACCTTTCGTGGGAATAAAGGAACGGAATCCATGGTCCACCAGGTCCACCCGGTCATTCAACCGAATCTCAAGAATTTCACGATGGCCTTCATAGCCACGGTGCCACACATCCTTTGCAGTGACTAGCCACGCATGAAAGAGAGGAAGACCATCTGCCGGGGGTAGAAAATAGATGGCCAAGAGAGGAATATCCACCAAATCGTCCGTCTTCTCCTATAGTGGTTGAAGCGAGGAATAGACTGACAAAACAATGTTGAACGAAATGTTCATGTGGTTTTGGGGTCCAATATAAAATTTAGCATCAAATATGACAGTGGGCTGGCATCTGGAACTGTCTAGGATCAGGAAAACCAGGGATAAGATGCTCGAGCCACTCTTGGATGGGTAGGTAGAGCTGTGGTGTCAAATCATCCACCAGCATCTGAACAGGATGTTCGCCTCCCTCAACATCGAAAGTCCTAAGAGAATTTGGATAGCCCCAACAATAGCTGATCGTTGGTTACTTTCTTCAAATAAAAGATCAACAACTCACAGCTGATTCTAGTTATGTTCAAAAGGTCCACAACTGAGTAAATACTGAGTGGCTTGGCTTGGTCAAAAGTCTTGGAAGCCCACACTGCAACCACATTTGTCTTCGCACTTTTGGTGGCAGGCCCATTGCCAGCCCCCGCACGTTTGGGCATCGCGCGAGACCTGCCCCTTGCAGGAATGCACAACGCCTGAAAGCCGAAACCTGCGGACAAGGCCCTGTGAACTGGATGGTCAAGGGCTGGCTCACTAACTATATATTATAATATATATATATATATATACATATTAAATATATATATATTATATATAATATAATATATATTATATATATTAATATACTATTTTAATATATATATATAATATATATTATATTTATATAATATATATATATAACATAATATATAAATATTATATATTATCTTTATATAAAATAAATAAGAGAGATATTCTATACATATGACATATATATTATAAGCATAATAAGCATTCTCTGTGGTGAAGTGTCAGTTGGAAGCCTAGCTAAGCGATCTTTGTCTCAGGCGCCAAGTGAACATTGTTCTGAATTGCAAAGCCCAAGCTCGAACATAGATGTGACAAAAATGATCAAACATGTGTATTTTTTGGTTCTTGGATTATCCCAAAAACATTCTTGGGTGAGCATTGGACATTTAAACCATCATAAACACGAATTAGGCTGACCGGTTTCTCAGATTGCCTCCAAGGTGAGGCATGCAGCCAATAACATAGCTCCTATGCAAGTAGCATTCATGCTGTTTCCGGCCATTCTGGCACGTTGGGTTTTTGGGATCCCTTGCAAACATAAAGGCGGTGCGCCACACAAGCGACCCTGTTCAGCGGTCACTGGCAGGATGTGAGACGACAGCAGTTCCTCGGGCTCCAGAAATCGTTTGGCATCCTGAGGCCGGAGAAGGTTGACAAGTCCTAGTGGGTAAAATGAAGGTCACTTGTATCTACCTAGGAACTGATTTATGTGAAGTGAGATTTGTGTCAAACTGTTTCAAAACGAGACCCTTTGATCCCAAGATCCCAAGCCACTAACTGTCCTTGGAAAAAAGTTTTGTCGACGTGGTGATGGTACAAAGACTCTTGTCGGAGCATTCCCCTCTACCCCTGCCATTCCTAGGGTACTGGGAAAAGTCTGGGAAGCGCAAGTCGGGCATGTGCTCATCATAGTCCCCCAGAATCCTTTCCTAAGCGCATGAAAGATTGAAGGTATTGAAGCTCTGATTCAAATTCTGAACAGCTGACATCATTTGAGAATTATTGGATTAATTTCTATTTTGGTGTCAGGATACCTGGGCTGGAGAAAGCATACTGGGAAGGCATTTCATCCATAGGAACATGTCGGCAGAAGAAACATTCTGGGCAATCAAGGCCTCCAGGATATCGGCTAATGTCCTTGGGTGCAATTTTAAAATGTTTGCGTTCCAATGATATTGGAATAAAATTAAGTGATCGTGTTTCACAAAGTGGCCAGTGCTACCCAAAGACACACCCTCGACACGCCTCACCTTCCTCTTGTCGAAGGCAAGGATGAATCTCCGTGGACGAGATGCTGGAACTCCGAAGAGTCTCGGATCCAATACCACCGATTCCAAAGACCAGTGGGGCCCTAGTTCAGCAGAAGCTGTAGCACTTTGATACTCTGGGACATTCTCAATGACAAGTATGTCAGAAACTCGTTTGGTTTCCCGGTAATACTTTTTGTGGGTTACATATCTCTCATCATTGATTCCGTTCTGGTTGCCCATCTTGCTGAAGGGCTGGCAAATTGGGCCTCGAAGGAATTTGAAATGACGAGCTTTTTTGTTTGATTCACTGTTCAATCTTTTGGTTAGACTGCATTGGCCCTTGGCTGAGGAATGCACCAGCTCCGTTCACCCTCAATCCTTGGCGCGGTTGGAGTGGTTTGGGACCCGGATCAAAAACACAATGGGAAAGTCGTTCTGACATAATCCAAAATGGGAGTGAGTATTAGTACAACTTGAGACTGAAATCTTGAAATCGAGATTCGGTTTCCTCGACGATGTTTTTGTACTTGGCACATCCGCTTGTGTGTGCTGCACCACTGAAACTTTTTCTTTGTGTCCAAAGCTACGATGTCTGGGAAATTGCATGGTGCATTGTAAGTCTGCTGTAGCACCTTCCTACAGTGACCATCCAACTCACATGTGAACTCAAAGAGAACTTTGGCGTGCTTTGGTTTCTTGTGCCCAGCTGACTGAAGAAACTGGCCAGCAGCCTTCTCCAAGCTCATGGCAGCCTCAACATTCAAAAACTAAGTTGTGATGCTGTGAAACTTTTGGTGTGTAGGTAATGAAGAATCGATTGAGCGCTGCAACATGTTACAACGCGCTACAACTAGGATAGGGACAGATTCCGGTGCTCCGATGCCAGAAAAAGCGCTGGCAAAGGTCCACCGCCAAGCCTTCAGCCTCTTACACAACCATGATGTTCCAAAACGGGTCGCCACACGTTGAAAGAAGATCTTTGGCCACTGAAATGCAGCATCCAAGGTTTCAAACCCAACTGGGTGCTGCTCTGATGCCCCTAGGATGGTAGCTTTCGGACAACGCTTGCGCCTGGCAAGTCTGGTAGCAAGATCAAAAATAGGGTTGTACGAGTTGTATGCCGAAACGATTTGAAATCTGTTAGCTGTGTTTACCTGGTAGTAAAGGAGCCCAGAAAAATTCAACTCAGTCTCGGCCTCGAAGAAGCCTTCTTCTCTTTGAGATTGGCCTTCATGACAGTCTTGATGGCTTTCCCACGCCTGGAATCAAAGCTATGTGGGTATATTATAGATTATACTTGTCTGAAAGCATATTGATGATGATTGAACTTCTCAATCCAGTGGTCCAGTGATTACATAATATTTATATGTCATACAACTACAGGGATTCCCAACCTTCCTCTTTTCTGTGGAGCGACATCTCCATGCAAACGGCTCCCTCTCCTGCACGCGTGTCCATACATTGCCTGAACTCGCTTTCCGTTTTCTTCAATCAATTAACTGACCAGTTCAGTGCATGTTGGCTCCTCAAAGATGTGTTGGCAACAGCAGCGCGCACCGCATGCCTAAGGTCCAAGGGCATCCCTGGACAAAGCCCGACTCGGTGCCAATCTGGGCTGAGCTGGGTGGAGCGGCGAAGGGTTGCAACAAAAATTCAATGAGAGAAATCTTGTTTTCAAACCATTTCATGTTTTGTCATATTTCAACTCTCGATGTAGCTCTGTGTTCT